>CM060400.1:190779835-191379835 GCA_030545235.1 Helianthus tuberosus | reverse complement strand
ACGATTTATCACTTTAGGTGGGCGAGCCTAATTAGTGATATGTCCACGGTCATAGATTCGGTCGAGTGACAGCTGAACCAGATAATTATATGATAAAAGGGCAAATATAAAAACCCTTAATGCTGTAAATTTATAACAATGTGTCTTTTATGAAAATTGAATGACTCGCCAGTATTTCCCCGCTGATAAAAATCTTTTTAAACATGTTTCAGGTGATCTGATGTGAACCAGGGAAAAAGTGTCATGTAGCACTACAAGCTTGAAAAAGTGCCTCAATAAAATAAATAAATATGTTTTATAAAACAGGGATTTCCCAGTGAAATCACCTTTATTGTAAATTATGGGGATGATTCCCAAATTGTATAGTAAAATAATTGGGCCTTTTCAAATTTAAACGATCCTGTTCATACTTCCGTTGCCAAACTAAATACAATTACCACGAGTTTTCTGTCCCGCGGCCTCTGGACCGGGTCACACCGGGCCGGGGGGCCGTGACAGGTATGAATGATATATATTTTGTTAAAAATATTACTATAAATGTTATATATTTTTTTTAATGTATTATAAATGTTATCTATTTTTGTTAAAAAAATATTGTAAATGTTATATATATTTTAGTTAATTACACCGTTAGTCCTTGTGGTTTATGGAAAGTAACAACCTCATGTACTAATCTTTCAAAGTAACAATCTAAGATTTTAACTTTTGATTTTGTAACATCCTAGGGCCTTAGGGATAACAACTGTTAAAAACTAAATGAGAGCTTAGTACCCAACCTTGAACTTTGGAGAAACCACAGGGACTAACCGCAAAATTAACTCTTGTAATATATAAAACACAATTTTTATTTTTTCTCTTATTATTTAAGTAAACCTTTTTAATTATGTATGTAAACATTTTTTTTAAATTTTTATACGTAATTGACGTATAAAAGCTAATTTGAAGTCACTTCGGTAATTAGCTTACAAGTAAATTAACGGGAATATTTCACAAAATGATAACCAAGTTTTAGGGGTGTTTCAATTCGGTCACTCATAAAAAAATCATTCTAATTAAGTCATTAAAGTTTATTTAATTTGCTAATCCTATATAATTAACCTGAATGGGAGGTAAATTATCTTAGGTGACATTTATTTTTTATTTTTACTAAATACGTTGACATAATTTATTTAATAAAAGAGAAAAATAAAGTTAATCAAATAAAAAATAGATACACATTGTGATCATTCAGTACTGTCGCACCACCACCTAACCGTTGAACCACCACCGTGCCATCGAACCATCGCACCACCCAATCGTCACCCAACGTAGCATCCAACCGTCGCACCACCGAATTGTTGCACCACCCAACACCGTCGCATCATCATGTCGTACCACCATCGACATCGTGTCGTGGAACCACCATCAGCATCGTGCCGTGGAACCATCCAACCATTTTTTGGTGACCACCATGCACATGTGAATTTAGTTCTTGATGGATATAAAGTGATGAATGGATGAGAATAAAGGTATGCTAAACTTCATATTTACTTTATTGTTTGCTGAACACCTTCAAACTAAACTTCATATTGATCAACCATGTGCAGCTTTTTTAATAAAGTTGAATTTAGTTCTTGATGGATATAAACTTTAATTTTTTTTACTAAAATTGAATTATGTGTAAAAAGGCTTAGAATTAAAAGTGACTTATTCCATGGTTTCGAGAAGTTTTTTTATAACTCATATTGACCATTTTTGATTTTATAAATTAGCGTGCTTTGGTCTAAGGATCATTGGACATGGCTCCAATGTTGTCGTAGCGGCAAGCATGAGAGTAAGGCCACGGTTAGGAAAACCAGCAGTAAAAAATACAGATGCCCTTTTATGATGATAGGTCGTCTTGACCAAAGTTGTCGAGCTTGGCGGATAGACTATCTACACAAGCATTATACCCATAAACATAACCACGGCCATGCTGAACATCTGGAGGGTTACGCGTATGCAAGGAGACTCACAATTTAGACTGGTGCAAGAGCTGACTGATCAAAACATACGACCCCATACAATCTGAAAAGTTGTGGGTATGACGTCGACAAACCAAACCTTTTGTGTTGGGCATGCATTTCTTTCAAACGAGCGGGAAATAACGTACGTCTGGGTGCTAGAGAGGCTTAGGTCTATGTTGCACAAGTGTATGGAGCCACGTGTAATTCTTAAGGATAAAGACCAAGAAGTGCTAAACGCGTGCCAAAAAATATTCCCAAACGCACACAGATATCTTTGCAGGTTTCACATTTTACAGGATATCGTAATATACTGCAAGAATTCCTTTACTTAACCAGATTAGGAGGATTTTACTCATCAGTGGAAAACAGTGTGTGATTCTTCGTACGGGCAGTTATACGACTATAACCTCACTAAACTTCATAGAAACCTTGTCAATCAACAATGTGAACGTGAATTTTCTTTAAAATTTATACATTCATTTAAATAGATACATAATTTGAATATGTTTTATATTTTTCAGATGTTTTTGGTTACCTGTGGGATAACTGGTTAAAAACATCCCGACATAAATTTGTATCTGCATGAACCAATCAAACGCTAACATTTAACCAAAAAACGATAAATATAGTCGAAGGCACACATGCTGCTTTAAAAAACAGCTTACTACACCTAAATGCAGTCTGGAAACCCTGGTGAAAAAGGTGGACACTTTGGTATTAAAAAAATATTCATAAGTAAACAAATGTTTGGAAGAAAGTAACTCCAAGCGTATGAACGACCACCTTGAGATTCCTTTGTTTCGCAACCTACTTCTCAAAGTTTCCATCCATGCTCTTAACCTACTAGAAAACGAGCTAAAAACGAAGACTATGCACATTGCGGTCATTTGGATCAACATGTGGCTGCCAGTTATACACGGGTTGCGGGTTGTTATGTGCCTGTCGCCTGGAGAAATTGCAAAATAGAGGTACTCATAAGCTTATTTCAAGATTTATTCTATTAATTTAGTATGCATGTGTAATCTTTTTGTTTCTTTTTTTTGGTTTGTCGAACGCATTATTGGGCTCGATGATATAGACATCTTCTAGAGAAAACTTGACCTGAATCCATTAAGAATTGATGATGAAGACGTTGATCTAGAAAAAGAATTCGAAGATGTGAAACAGAAAATGCGTTCCAAACCCCCGCAAGTGAAGAAAAGCATGATGTCGAAGATCAAGGCGGTGTTAAACCCACTTATGAGTGACAAAAAACCGCATGTCGTACAAGAAAACACTCGCGGGCGTCCAACGTCGAAGATCCAACAACAAAGAAGAGAATAGGTTGCTAGTCATAGCTCAGGTGGGCCTTCCAAACAAAGCAGGTGTGACCCTTCTCGACACAGCTTTTATGTACAGTCGCAAGATTCTCTAATACCTGCAGTGTCTGAAAAGTCTCAAAAGTCGTTAATGCGACGAAGTCGTTCAACGGCATCACGAAAAAAAGAGCCACGCGAGGACCATGGGTTTCCGTCAAGCTTGATTATATTCCTAAATACAAAAATCAAATCCCAGAAGTGTTCCACCCCCACATTTTAAGATTAAAAGATGTCAGGCCGATTGGACACTGTGGGTTTCGGGCTATGGTTGTGGGTTTAGGGTTGGAACAAGACTACTTTGGTTTTATTCAGAGCGAACTAGTTGAGGAGTTGGCGGGCAGGAACAAAGAAATGTCGAAGTACATTTTTTACAGTGATTTAGCGGGAGACTACGACGCGCAACTAAAGAGAATAAATTTTAAAACAGGAACTCACACACTCTCTAATTCTGTTGTTAAACTACATCGTTTTGTCAACTAGAAGAATTGAACCCTTACCATTTTTAAAGACAACATTAATCAATACTTTGATACCGCTAGGCCAAAGGCAGCATGTTGAGATACATTGTATAAAATTAGTGTGTTTAAACATACTTTTCCTGTGTCTTGAAATTTATGGCTGACAATAGATATCTGCATAAGACATGATTAGACTTGTTTACTTAAAAAGTACACAACATGATTTTTTTACTTTTATAAAATAAATAAAATTATGAGTTTAGGATCCATCATTTCTTCTTCTTGGTACATAAAACATAAAACTGTGTTATGGACATGAGATATAAAGTAATTAAACGAGTTGTATTTATGTTTAATACTTGTGTTATATGCGTCGTCAGAGACCTGTTAAACCCGATAAGACACGATTTCACAGCTTACTGAAATTGGTGTGCTAGAGAAAAAAAGTATTTCTAATTGAGAGACGGGTGCGTTTACTAGCTCACTAGCATCATATACCATATCTTATTTACGAGTTTGCCCCTGTTTTTTCGTGGTAGTTTTGAGGTTATAGTGTGGCCGGTAGTACCAACCTTATTTTTGACTTGTTCTTCTATCTCAGGATCCTAGGAATATGTTTTCAGTGAAAATATTACATTTCTCACACTTTTTCTAATCAAATAAAACTACTTGTAGAATAATGTTATCTACAAGTTACTATTTTTTTTTATAAAAACATGAAAAGATGTTTTATTATGTGCAGCATCCCTTTAATAACATGCTTTATTAATATTAAATAAAAATTTGTAAACTTTTATAAAGACAAAACAGAAATTAAATGACAAATAATTAAAAAGGGCTGAAAAATTCAAACCATTTATGTTATTAATAATGATTGAAAAGGAGAAAGGAAAACACTTTATAAAGGCATCATTTCCTATAAATTTCTTGAAAATATACCATCTCCTTTCTCTTGTGACTTGTAAGTACATGTTCAAACCTTTAATCCTAAGTATTTAAAATTAGGCTGGATAACTTCACCCAATGTCTTAGGAAACACGTTTAAGATTTGATCAATGCTTGTGAAGTGTACGATTGTTAGGTTTTCTCTTATAAAGCCGTTATCATTGGAAAAGTATGTGAAACTTCTTAAGCAATAGGATCGACTTACGTATTTAATAAACCTATTTTCATTTGCATATATTTCTACATACTAATAAAAAATTTTCAACTTACGAACAACCCTTTGATAGTAGAAGAATTTCTTTGTTTACATCTAACGGTACAAGTAGAAATTCTTTTGTTTACGTCTTAGGGTACAAAAGTTACGATACCTCTCAAATAGGCAAGTAGTCACCTCAGATAATTGAACTCAAACACAACCCATATATTCAATATTATTTGAGTTAATTGCCATTTTCGCCCCTGAGGTTTGGGCACATTTGCCATTTTCGTCCAAAAGCACACTTTTCGACCATTTAGCCCCCAACGTTTGGTCATTTTTGCCATTTTCATCCAAAATCACACTTTTCGACCATTTAGCCCCCAACGTTTGGTCATTTTTGCCATTTTCGTCCAAATTGCCTAACCCAATTACTTTGGGGGCAATTGGTCAAAAAGTGTGATTTTGGACGAAAATGGCAAAAATGACCAAACGTTGGGGGCTAAATGGTCGAAAAGTGTGATTTTGGATGAAAATGGCAAATGTGCCCAAACGTTGGGGGCTAAATGGTCGAAAAGTGTGATTTTGGACGAAAATGGCAAATGTGCCCAAACCTCAGGGGCGAAAATGGCAATTAACTCATATTATTTTTATCAATTACAACTTCTTTCGCATGCAACTCATATATGTTGTATTATACCCATGGTTGTAAAACAAGGTTTCCAATGCCGAGTACTCCCAAAGTAGTCGCTACAAGGTAGGCTGCCGAGACGACTTTCTTTAACTCCGCCTAATTACTCGGAATCGATCAAACGCGGTCAAACTCGGCCAAAATCAGATCTAGTAGGTCAATTCGGGCCGAGTTTGACTTAAAACATAATTTATATGACTATCATATTTAATAATAAATATCATTTTCACGTATTTTGTTATAAATATTAGTAAATTTATGTTATTATACATATATTTAATTTCTGAAAACTAATTTCTTTATAATTTAACATGTCCGAGTACTCTCTAAGTACCCTCCGCCTATGCCAAGTACTCTCAACTCCCCGGTCGACCGACTAGGGAGCGTCTAGCGACTTTTTACAACCATGATTATACCTTTGTTGAACACTTTATACCGACTAGGGAGTGTCTAGCGACTTTTTACAACCATGATTATGTTATGCTATATAATACAAATCTACAAGGTCTATCAGTCAACCCGGTTAATCAACTTTCTTTCGGATACTAACAATATGACTATGACACTCTTATTTTGTAATTAATAAATAAATATTTTGGAAATTATAGTATAATTCAAAAATTCATACAAATATGTTTTCTAACTTAATATGCCCTGTGGATTTAAAAAGTAATTTTCATGGACCGAAATTTATTTGTATTTTAATGCTCACGATATTACCAGGAAGCTCCCCTGCAATGGTCTGTTTTGAAAAATTAAGCATTATGTCACTTTCTAGCAACTCCAAAGGAATAGTCAGATATTCATTTGTTTGCATTTTCCACAAAATTTCCTTTTTCATTCCTACAAATAAACCAAAGGATCCTCACTCATACTTCATTCTGAATCATCCATACTAACAAATAAATATAGATTAGTAGAAACTAACACAATGATTTTCATGTATTTGTTTGTATCATACATGTGTATAGAATGGTTTATCTTATTACATGATTTGTATTCGATTGTGCGTCCTCTTTTTCAGTTTATCATCGCTACACCAACCACCACTTGCGCGGCGGCTCTACAACACGAAGGAAGTCATGTCACGAATTTTGACAGTGTCCAGAATGGCACGGGTAAGAAGAAGGCATTGGGAGTGAATCCAAAGACTATGATGGAACGATTAGGAACGTTTTGGGATCCTGATGATCAAAGGGAAACTATTGTGTTGGAGGAAATGGTGAGTTTGTTTGTTGATGACGAACCAAGCTTAGACGAAGTCAAACAAGCGTTTAGCGTGTTTGATAAGAACAACGATGGGTACATAGATGCGAAAGAGCTACAAAACGTGCTTTATGGTATGGGTTTTTTACATATATCTGAGCGCGATTGTGGAACAATGATTGATGGATATGATGCAGATAAAGATGGTAAGATTAGTTTTAGAGATTTCTTGAAGGTTGTTGAAGATAGCTTTCTTTAAATTTTGAAATCTTGTTTGACCGGTTTTATTGTTGTTCGTTTTTTGAGTATGCTTGTTGTAATAACGATGTGTCTTGTATGTGCATGTTCTTAATGTGTTCTTTGTGTAACTTAGCTCGTACATACACGTGTTCTTTATACGTTTAGCTACAAAGAACAACACTTGGTGACTGTATCATCGTAACACAAATTAACATGATTATGCGACTCGTTAAAGTAGAAAAGATGCGCAAAGGTGGTTTATGCCTAACAAGTCATGGAGAAGATTGGATATACCATATGTGTTTTAAAAGTGAGTATGTAATATGTTTTAATTAACTAGATGAAATAATCGTGTCATTATGCAATATCTAAGACGTGCTAAACATGATTAAGATGTGCCTTTACATCCATCATAACAAACTCATAGTGAGTAACCCATTACTCACAACATGTAACCCATTACTCACAACATCATGATCAGGGGCGAAGCTTTACTGGGGTCTGGGATGCCGTGGCCCCCATCGTTTTTCAGTTTGTAGTGTTAATTTTATCAAAAAAAATTGATTTTTTTTTGTAATGTAAAATATTGGATTTTAAGAGTCTGGCCCCATCATTTTTTTATTTTGAAAGTCCGGCCCTCACTAAGTTTTCGTTTAAGTTCCGCCACTCTTTATGATGTATCTCAACTTGCATATGGAGATACCACACAATTCTTAGCCATTGATTCATTTTTATAGATTATCACTATAAATATAAACATATAATTAGTGTCTTATTGATTGTTACCGTTTAGAGATATTTATGAAGTGCATTTTTAATCTTTAAACAAACATAAAATTATATTAACAGATAAAGTATGTCAAAAATTACAATTTATATTAAACTAGTTTTTATTGACGTCGCGCGTTGCAGCGAAACCGAACAAATGATAACGTAAAACAAACGTGATTTGAAAAGAAAACATATTGTTTAGAAAGACAAATCATTAGAACGACTTAGTTTATTATTGTACCGTTTTATTATACCAAATAAATACTTTATTTTGAGTACAACTTCGTTTTTAACAAAAGTTATAACAGAATGTCGGGTAAAAAAATCAAGCACAACTATGTACTTAAGTTTTTAGAAAAAAGTTATAAACGTAAATTATTGAAAAAGTATCAAATTAATCGATAAATGAGTATATGTTATAAAAAAGGAAAAACAAAATTAAAAATATGTTATTAAAAATAAATATAATAATAAAGTATTATAATATATTAAATAAAAATAAAAAAAGCTATATATTATTTTAAAAATAAAGTTACTATTTATCGTACTTCATAAACAATATATATATATATATAATATATATATATATATAATTTTATAGATGCTTGAAAGGTGTTCCATCTTGCATGATAGATCGAGGTATAAATGAATTCTTCACTCACTCTCTCGATCACTTTTTCCCAAAGGCATATACTTAAGGAATATTAGATTTTAATAATCCCAACTATTCGTCATTTGCCCCAATCATACCAACTTAAAAAATAACCACTGGCAGTCCCAACTATTGACATATTGGTCACCAATGGACCCTGACTAACAGAACCCTAACGTCATTAGTCTACGGTGCCGGAAAACCATTTTTGGCTAGAAAAAGGTTTCTAAAGGTCCGATCTAAGGTTACAAAGAGGTTTTGGACGAAAAGTTGAGTTTTCCGGCCAAAAAGTTGAGTTTTCTAGCCTAAAAGAAGTTTTCCGGTAACTTCAATAATTAGGGGTTTTACTATAAAAAGGTTCATAAAGATCCGTAATAAGGTTACAAAGAGGTTTGGGACGAAAAGGTTTAGTTTTCCGGCCAAAAACGTTTTTCCGGCGACCGGAGACTAACGCCGTTAGGGTTCTGTTAGTCAGGGTCCATTGCAGGCCAAAATCTTAATATTTGGGACTGTCAGTGGTTATTTTTGAAGTTGAACTGTTGGCGGCCAACGACAAATGGTTTGAATTATTAAAATCCAATATTCCTATACTTAAATTAATTTAGGTTCGAATAAAATGAATAATGGTTCAATGTTGTTCTATGGCAATTGCGAATTTTGATTCACTTTCTATCCCGATCAATTTTTTTTTTTTTTTTGTTAGGGAAAAGTAGTTATAACCAACACAATTAAGACATGTATTCAGTTTGTTAGGGGATAGGGTGGTCACTAGTGATAGAATTCTATCACTTACAAACACCAATCAAGTTTCGCCATGTCATCAACCATTTTTCCATCACTCACAACCTTTTTTGGTGGCAATGGTCATCACTCACCACCACACCCAACAATTTCCCCCCAACCAACAATTACACTCACAAAAAAACCATCACGGGCCGTGAAGAAAATAACGAAATTTGATTTCGTGGTGCTATAACGCGTGGACTTTTGGAGCGGCGGTGGGTATAACGCGTGGACTTTTGTGTATAACGGTGCTATCACGCACCGCCCCTTGTCGCCTTATAGTTATTTTATTGAAGTTGCATCAGATATGACATTTGTGTAGACAGCTATTAGAAACTGGACCAATCGTGATGAAAAGAAAATAGACATGTTCGTATTTTTTTAGAAACTAGGAATAAGACCCGCGCGGGTACGTCGCAAATATCGAATGGATTAGTCCAAACGTTATGTGATGTGTTAATCATATGAAAACGCGTGCTTCGACATTTCTGATTGAACTCAATGTAACCTATATAAGCATTGTGATTAGATCAAAACATAAAGTAAATCAAATTTATACCGTACAATCATAACGTATTATATATGACTCGACTCATACATATAAAACGTAACACATGTAACGGAAAAGTCGACAAGTATAATTAAAAGAGATTAATTAGAGCTTTTGAAAAAAAAAAACGGAAAAAAAGAAACTCTGATTTGACTCTACTCGATTCAAAACAAATTTTACAAAACATTCATAAAATAAGCATGAAAACATATTAAATTTGACCTGACTTGTTTCCCAAAATAGTTTACTTCAAAAGATACACCAACTTGAATTTATACCGAAACGTACATAAAAATATGTACCTAAAAATGGTTTTCTTATAGGAAAATGTATTATATTTGACCTAGCTCGTTTTCAGAAAAAGTTTACATCGAAACGTAGAGCAAATTGAATTCATACCAACACATACATAAAAAATATGCACGTAAAAATATTTTTTTAAGTAAAGGAGGTATAGAGGTAAACTCGAAACAAATTATTAATAGAAAGCTTAATAGGTTAAATACGTTCGTAAAATTATGCCAAGTAGCACTAATGCCACACCATTGCCAGCAACCATTAACATCAGAAAAGCTCGTAAAAATAAAATAAATAAAAAAGGAATAAATAACATCGAACGGAAAATAGACGTAAAATTGTTGAACCACGCGCACTCATTGCGTCATGTTAATGCAAAAGTTAGACGTAATGTAAAATGTAGAAAAGAATAACTAAGTCCATCTGGGACTTCCGCGTTGCGATAAACTTGTCAAACGGAAAAAAATAGACGCGTTGCGACGGGGAGTGTCAAACTAAAAAAATTTGACGAAAAAACATTGAACCTCCATGCACGTTGCGGCGTGTTGACTCGCAATAAAACGAAAAACTCGTGAAAGATAAAAGTATGAGGGACTAAAGTTGAACAGAAAAAAGTGTTTGTGTTAAATTGTAAAGAATAAAAAGTTTTAAGGTTAAAAGTAAACAAATTCAAAAAGATTAAAATGTAAAAGATAAAAAACTTAAAGGTTGAAAATGAAAAATTAAGTTTTTTTTTGGGGAAACACCCTATGCATAGGGTACAAGTATATGAAGCAAAAATATGTTGGTTATTTATAGTGTGGTAATAGACATTCTCAATGTATTTTTTATGGTTGTAAAAATCGCAACCAGCTTCTAATTAATCGCTAATTTTTATCAAACAACCTGTAAAATTCGGTTAAAGTTTCTTTTGACTTTATTGTTTGGGTTTTCTATTTGAATTCCCGTTTCAACGTCCGAGTAATTTTACTAGTTACATATAAAAATGTGTGTATATATATATAAAACTAAAAATTACGTATAAAATTTTAAACCGATTAATCGTTAATCGATACCCCACTAACTGACTAGCGCCTAACGATTCTTACAACTCTAGTATTTTTCAGCATTCATAATAAGAAAAACTTTGGTGGTGATCGGTCTTGTAGTTACTTTTCTTTCCACATGTTATGAATCAGTGGCGGAACTAGACCTTCAACTTAGGGGTATCCCAAAATTTTTTAGCGGTGTTCTCGTACTTGTTCAGGGGTGTCCTGTGTATAAAAATCGGAAAAAAAGGGGTGTCCTGTGTATAAAAATCGGGAAATTTTTTTTTTTTTACACTACTGGTCAAAACTTGAGCCGTAGCCCGGGCTACGCCCGTTAAGCCTACAGGTCCGCCCCTGTTATGAATAAGAGGTAAGCACTTGTCTAATCTCCCTTGTTGACTCGGTGAGATGGTGTGTTAGGGCAAAAGTTTCTATGGAGAAAAAAGGTACCAAGTCTTTTTGCAAAAAGACATTCCATCTGTCTATTTTTTAGTAGACCAGTTTTTTTTTTTTTTTTTTTTTTTAGGTTAACTGAACCATAAATGTTTTTATTTTTTATTTTTAATTGGTTACACTTTATGGTTTTAACTACAGATGGCTAACCGATTTATTTTTTCTTGTAAACTATTTATGTAATCAACAAAATAATATCATTGGTAGATTACAGACCAAGTACAATCTTAATTAAAAGGAATATTGGATTTTATTAATCTCAATTATTCGTCGTTGGCTGCCAACAATACCAACTTGAAAAATAACCACTAGCAGTCCCAACTATTGACATATTGGTCACCAATGGACCCTGACTAACAGAACCATAAAGCAGTTAGTCTCTTATCGACGGAAAACCGTTTTTGACTGAAAAACTCAACATTTTCGTCCCAAACATTTTTGTAACCTTATTACGGATCTTTAGGAACCTTTTTCATGTAAAAGCCCCAATTATTTAAGTCACCGGAAAATTTCTTTTTCGCCGGAAAACTTCTTTGTAGCCGGAAAACTCAATTTTTTAGCTGGAAAACTCAACATTTTCGTCCCAAACCTCTTTGTATCCTTAGATCGGACCTGTAGAAACTTTTTTCTGGCCAAAAATAGGTTTCCAACGACCGGAGACTAACGACGTTAGGGTTCTGTTAGTCAGGGTCCAATGGTGGCCAATATGTCAATAGTTGGGACTGCCAGTGACTGTTTTTTAAGTTGGAACTGTTGGCGGCCAACGACGAATAGTTGGGATTAGGCATGAGCAAATGGTATAAAATACCGATCCCATCCCGATCTCATCCCGATCCCGATACCGATAATCCCGATCCCGACATGTTTCGGTATCGGAAACGGTATCCACATTTTGGTTTTTTCGGTATCTGTACGGTATCGGTAAAATACCGACTTTTGCCCTCAAAATACCGATACCGTACCGAACCGACATGTTTCGGTATCGGTATCAAGTATTCATGAAATTTCGGGATCGGGATTATCGGTATCGGGACGGGATCGGTATTTACTCATCCCTAGTTGGGATTATTAAAATCCAATATTCCTAATTAAAACTACCGACTCGACTGATGTTAACAAATAAGGGTGTGTACGGATCGATTCGGTTATAAGCCTCCGCTAAAACCAAAACCGAACAATTTTGGTTATGAGATTCTCTAAATTAATCGGTTTCGGTTAACTGGTATTGGGCTTGGGTTCTTCGGTTTGGAGAAAATAACTGAAAATCTTTTAACTGCTGGATTTGAATTGGGCCAATTGTTAGCTTTCAGCCTATGGGCTAAAAATCTAAGTTGGAATCACTACTCACTAGTGTATATAACCTTGGGCCTCTTGATTTACCAGGCTAACTGAAAACCTCAATTTGACTTGGGCCAAGTTTGGTGCTTTCCTCAAATCTGGTTGCTTTGAAGTTTGAATTATCAACGCACTAATATAATGTTAGTTAAGCACAAACTCTTCTTTTTTACACTCATCTCATTGACTAAAGTGATCCACTCTCACAGAATGTGCAAGCACACACATCATACGTGTGACATTAAGTGTTTGTATATGTATTTCACAACAAAGTCTTGGAGCTGTTTTTGAACCACAAATTTGAAATTTGGATCACCCGATCATATCCATCTTCATTAGTCAATAATGCCTACACATCAGTTCAAGAGAAAACCTAATAAATCTAGGAAAAACCTTCTTGTGAGAATCGAACCCCATGACCTACTTGTCCCTCAGCCTTATCTCACCCCTAACTAGGCTATAAATTATAATATTATGAACTTCTATTGCATACGAATAATTCATTTCATTCCAAATAGACATGAATAATTTTCAGTTAGGGGCTGTTTGACAACTTTTGAATGGTTAATTAAGTGATGAACCAGTAAGAGGTCTGAACCATTAAGTGTTGAACCAGTAAGAGGTCTGAACTATTAAGAGGCAGTATAATGCTTAACCCTTCATAGGCAAATGTGTGACCAATTCAGATTAGAGGTCTTAACCATTCAGAGTCTGTATAATACTTAACCATTCAGAGACAAATGTCTGAACCATTCAGATATCTGCTCACGAAACAAATAGTCTAAACCGTTAAGTGCTGAATCAGTAAGAGGTCTGAACCATTAAAAGGTAAACAAACAGCCCCTTAATCAGTTGTGGTTTAACCGAACCACCCGTTAAGTTTCAGTTAGGCGTGTAATATGGTAAGATTAAAAAAGGCTCAAACCAAGTGTGTAGATAGCCACCTCAAAAAGGACTTTTTTTGTCTTATATGCACACCCTGCAGTGTCGAGTTGTGACCAAAACGTGTCGTTTTGGTCCGGTCAACCAGACAAAGACTGACGGGTGTCTGACGGGTCTGTTGACCGGACCAAAACGCCGAGCTTTGGCCGCGTTTTGGTCCTGTCAACCAGACACCCAGTCAGTCTTTTGTCTGGTTGACAGGACCAAAACACGGCCAAAGCTCGGCGTTTTGGTCCGGTCAACAGACCCCGTCAGACACCCGTCAGTCTTTGTCTGGTTGACCGGACCAAAAACGCCACGTTTTGGCCACAGCTCGACACTGCAGGGTATGCATATAGGACAAAATGAACAATTTTTGGTGTGAGGAACATTGATGTGCCAATAGGTACACCCTTTAAAAAACCCACACACACATGCCGGTCAATATTTGAGTTGTACATCATGTTTGAATGTTTGTACAATAAGTATATATTAATAGCATGCAATAAGTCAAGATACGTGTCCGTTTTGTGTGACAGAAACGGAGTGAGATTTCACATTAAAAAATGACAACAGACTGAGACTGCGCACATCATTCATTATGGAAGACAGAAACAACTCACAGACAAACAAAAACAAGCGGTGCGACTCACTCACAAACCTGCTAAAAAAAGCTGTTTCCAACACTAACTACCATGTGAAATAAAAACCACCCTCTCAAAACCGGTGGAAAACACTTCACGGCAACCCAAATCCATAGTCTAAACCACACACAACAACAACAACAACAACAACAAAAACATAAACCACCACCTAAGCTCACAAAAGAGCCTCTCTAATACGAGCTCTTTTCATGCACACCAGGTGTTCGACAAAATGCCTAAGTGAACTGTCCGCCGGTAAACGTCTGTCCAAACGACCAACTGGCGGGCACCGCGTTGTTGCAGACCACAGTACGTCCATCACTCGTGGTCACCTTGAAAGACAACGCCTGACCGTCAAGATTTGCGTTGCTCTGCCAGTTCTGACCCCAGTTTCTCGACATGGGTACCCATCTGGTCTTTGAACCTTTGATTGCAACCCTTGTTACATCCCCTGCTCCTCCTACGTTTGTTATCAGCACCAAGTTGAAGTATGAGTGCCCATTCACTGTAAACCTGATCCCACCTTTCTTCATACATGGCACCCTAACAATATTAACAACCACAAGAATGCAAGATTTATTTTAAAGATTCATAAAGTACCAATCTTGTGCCTTTTGCATGAGTTTAAAACATACCTTCTGTAATGAACAGGAACAATTCCAGCTTTGTACTGAGCCATTTGCTGAAAGACAGGCTGAGAGAGGTCAAAATGGTGTTGGGGAGGGTTGCACCAGCCTCCATCATTGTTGGGTAATGCATTGTTTGGTGGGCAGAAGTTGGTTGCAGTGACTACTATAGAACCAGGATGACACCATTTTGGTTCACCTGCACACTTGATTTCAAAGCAAGCTCCACAGCTCATTCCATTGTTGAATAGTGCTGTACTTAGTGCTGCTGTGTTTGTACCATACCCTTGACTGTATAAGTTCCCATACCCACAAGCCCCACCTACAATAAAAACAGTTTTATCTTAGCTTGTTTATAAATGTTGACCGATTACAAATAGCAAAACTATTGGTAGGGTCGAGACTGTCTAATGTTAAACATGTTATAAGTAAAATAATAATTATGATAATTTAGTTAAGTGTTGGATTTGGTTTTTTACCCATAGTGCCAGAAGCATCACCACCTCCATAGAAGGTAGCATGAGCATCAACCCAACCACCATTGTTGGCTTGAACCAAAGAGGCCATTGAGAGAATAGCCACAGCTAAAAGAAGCCCAAATGGAGTCATTTTTGCTACACAAATGGTTGATGAAAAAGAAGAGTGGGGTGGAATGTAGAGGGAGTTAAGGTGGGAATAAATAGATGGTTGAGAGGGGCATTTAAGTAAAATCATATTACAAGTTATTTTTGTATTTTTTTTTTTTTTTTTTTGTATATTGTTTAGGAGAAGGTAAACACGTTGTGGGAAGTGAGCTTTGGTCTGTGCAGGTGTAGCAACATGAAATCGCCAGCAGGTTGTAGTGGGGTATTTGCTTAGATGTGAAAGGAGTATCAAGACAAAGTTCATAGGTATATACAACTTTTAGTACACAACTAAAATAGCAAAGTTGTATAATATTGGGGACCATTTGATTTGATGAACATAATGTAAAGATTATTATGATAATAATTGTATGTTATTATTCTTGGATGTTAAAGTAAACCAGACAATGCAGGAAAGGTGAAGATGGTAGGCTAACATTGGAAGTAACAATGGAAGGATAGGGTAATGTGTAAGCAAGTTTCCCCAAAAAACTACAATATTTGACTTGAAAAGTCAATTTTTTCAGATTTCAAATTCACATGGGTTTGGTTTAGTCTTAACTATTTCGAAAGATGTGATTTTGTTTTTCATGCACGGGTATCCGGAGATGATTGTCGTCTTTGTTTGTTAAACTTTGGTTTAAGTGCTTTTTAGGTTGACAAGGCATTGTATTTTCTTAAAGTTAGTTATTAAGAATGTAATATAATACAATTATATTAGGTCTTGATTGATTCGGATCACCTAAGTAATGATCAATTTGAACAGGATCCTAACGGCGCTTGGAACTCATTAAAAGAGGTATTAGCATTCCCGACACAAGTTGTCATCTGTGTGAGTTCGGTGATGAAACCGTGGAACACTTGTTCACCTCTTGCTTTGTTGCTTCAGTCCTTTGGCTGCAAATCAGTAAATGGTGTAAGGTTACTAATATTTTCGCGTTTTCGTTCCGGGGTCTGCTGGATTTTTCATCACAACTGTGGGTTGGAAGGTATAGCAGCCGAGGCTCACATGGGGATTGTTAGGATCGGCTGCTTGAGCCTTTGGCGAGCCAGAAACTGGCTGAAATTTAATTACAAACAGGCAAGAATAGAGGAGATTGTGAGCGAAGTCAAGCCGGTAGGTTATCTTTGGTTTAAAAATAGGACTAAGTCGAATAATTTGTCATGGGATCAGGGGCGGATCTAAGGGTAGGGTTGCCCGGGATACCCCTCAACTTTATTTGCGAAGTGCAATTTTTGTTTTCTTCTTTTTAGGTATACGTATCGGATACCCTTAAGTAAACATTAGGATACCCCTAAACAATTGAAGAGAAGAGTAGAGATTAAACTTTAAAAAGAAAACATTCTTGCCAGCGGTGGTGGTGGCGGCTGCTCCTCAGTGGATTGCATTAGGGTTTTGGAGAAGACAATGAATAAGATAAAAGATAAAGAGTATTTGTTTGTGTTTGTGTGGACCTTATATAAACTAAACCCAAGTCTTTAAAAGTCCACCCTAATAAAAACTTTTGTGTTTGTTTGGGCTTATCTAAATTGTCCGATGCCATAGCTATATATACAAGTATTATTGGGAACGTGTATTTTTGTTTTGATATAGTTTGTATCATTATTATTGTTGGATCGTTTTTTTTTTTGAATATTGATTTCTTATTTAGTTTACTTATCAATTGATTTAGTCTAAAAACACATTATCTTATTTCACGATTTCTCATTTCAATATGTAAAAAAATTAAATATGCACGAAAATCGAAATAAAAATTGTTGAGATGAAAGTTAAACTATTGAATGTGAAACTCTTAACGGTTTGTCTTTGTTTAAACTTTAAACCAATTAATAATTATCCTATACACATTTGAGAGTAAGGAGACAATAACTAACAAGACCCCCTCCCTCCCCCTTGTGCTAAGCATTTAATTAATATACACTAACAAATGTAAAATATTATATTACAACACTCTAACCGGAAAACTTTTAGTTCCGCCACTATATTTAGGGGCCCGTTTTTATACTCGTACAGGGCCTAAGGGCCCACAAATTCTCAGGGACGGACATGCCCCGAGCAAAGGTACTCTAGCACAAAAGCAACGAAATTGGTTTTTAGGTTAGGGTTTACTTACTAATTTTAGTTGTTATTTTGTAATTGATCGTATGAAGGTACACTAAAATAAATTGGAATACCCCTCATTTTTTCTTCTAGTTCCACCACTACATAGGAAAGTTGATGTAAATTTTTTATTATGTAGTTTTTGTTTGTTGTGTGGCCGCCCGGTTTGGGTTTAGCAGTTTTTATTGAAGTACGCGTTTCATTAAAAAAAAGTAGCGATCAATAGAGTATCTAATTATGTGTATAATAACATAAGAAGTTTGGTTTATATTAGTTTCGTATATAACTAAGGGTGTCCGGGGCACCCTCGGTGACCCCATGCGGGGACCGGTTTTACCGAGCGGTGAGGGTGCCGCCGAAGGCGGATGGAGGGCAATCGGGGAGGTGGGTCGGGGTGAAGTCACCGAAGAGGGAGAGATGAGATGGTGGGGCCAGCCTCATTTTCAACCAATCAAAACTTTTACTTTTTTTTTTGAATAAAAAAACAATTCCCCTAAGAGGGGAGTGCCGCCATCAAATTGGGGTGCGATGGGAGTTTAAGAGGGGAGTTGACGTGGCATAACCTGATTGGGTGTGCGTAAGAGAGGGGACTCCCCTAAGAGGGGAGTGCCCCTCTCACCCTAATATATAAATTCTTTGTCATGTTTTTAAATAAATCCTTTACCTATCCCATTCATGCAAATTTCGCCATTCAACAAGGGTTAGGATATAATAGAAAGCTTTTTTGGCTAGGAAGGCTAGGAAGTCATCTTATTCATCAATTGATTTAATTAAGGGCTAAGATTAAATGAGTAAATTTGAAGAGAAAAAATAGACGCGTGGGTTTGTGTAAGGGCATTCTAGTTAATCCAGGACAATAGTTTCTCTCTACTCCAATTCCCCTCATTTTTTAAACGTTAATCGCTTTTTCATACGATATTATTTTTTTATAAAAATTGCACAAAAAATGAGCGTTTTTTAATCTTTAAAACGAGTATACTATTGCTATATTTTCGAAAAAAAAAAATCGAAAACCTAGTTGCGAAAACGCAATGACAAAAAACGTAAAAAATGACTTTTGTTTCTAAAACGCAATGCAACAAAAACATAAATAAATGTCTTATTTCTAAAACGCAATGGCCCAAAAACACAAAAGAAAATGTTCTTTCTAAAACGCAATTGACTGAAAACACATAAAAATGTGTTTTACTTAAAACGCAATGGACCAAAAACAATTCAAAGATGTGTTTTTCTAAAATGCAATGGACCAAAAAGCACTTAAAATGTCTTTTCTCTAAAACACAATAGCTTAAAAGCACAAAAGAAAATGTTCCTTTTAAAACGTAATGGACTGAAAACACATAAAAATGTGTTTTACCTAAAACACAATGGACTAAAAACACTTCAAAATGTGTTTTTCTAAAACGCAATGGACCAAAAAACACATAAAAATGTGTTTTTTTAAAACGCAATGGCCTAAAAACACAAAAGTAGGAGATCAAAAAATCGTCTACGAATTTTTGTCTACGAAATGAGGCAATTTCCAGAAAATTAAATTTTCTGACGCAGTTTTATTAAAGCAACTCACATCCAAATATTTAAATTTTAAAGTTATATAATTTAATAATTACCGATAATTTATACTTATCTAATTAATTTAAATTGAAACGTTATTTTTTTATGTAAGTTTATCTAATTGAATAATTGTTATATGCTTAATCTGGACATTTCAACATTTTTTTTAGAACTAATAAATTAAGACCACTATTATTTAAATAAACCTTGGGTTATTAAATGTATGTTTACATGACTGTTAATACTGGTGAGAAAGTCGATGATACATGACTCAAAATTTTGTTTGGATATCAGAAAAGCGTCTTAAAAATATTGTTTTACAATTGTTAAATCTTTGTTATTAACTATTTAATTTTTTATTTACTTAACCCGTGTAATACACGGGGTTATAACCTAGTTAATTAATTACCAATATATAGATATCACTTATTTTTATCCATATCTTTATCTAAAATTAATAAATAACTTCAATTTTTCAATTTAGACCCTTTGTTTTTTTTTACTTTTAATCCAAAGTTTTTCATCTTTTGTAATTTAATCTCAACTCTTTTTAATTTTCAATTTTAGTCCACTATACTTTTCGTATTTCCCAAGTTTTTCGTTTCATTCTAAATTTTGTGACTTAACGCACTGATGTGGAATAAGTAGTTCAAATAATTAAACTAAAATAACCCTAATTTAGACTCAAGTAATAAAAATCTAGACTCTCTAACTTGACTAAACTACTCACCGGCAAGTGAACCGGTCGACTCTAGCAAAGAAAAGCAAGTCCGGATGTCGAACCCACAAGGACACTAATTAATTACGTTAACTACTTTATTTAGACTAGACACTGACACGACTTAACAATTGTTGTGTTTTAAGGGGGGGGGGGGGTTTACTAAAATCCTAAAATTGAAATTAAAATGAAACTAGACTAAGACACGAATAAGAACTAAGGTTTGATTCAGATGAGATTAACGACTACCTAGGCTTGAATCCAGTTTAACTAGGAATGGATTTCTAACGGTATTATTGTTGTATGGAATCGGGATCGTGAGATACTAAACCCTAAGGTATTTCAAGCTAAGACTTCCCGACCCTTCTCAGGAAGAAACCTAGGAAACCCTACAAGGCTGTTGTGAACACCGATTGTTAGACTTCCTCTCAGTCCTCTAACAACTTTGAAAGTGCCCTAATACGACTATCTACCTCTCAGCGCGATAATCTAAGGCAATCCTAGATTCTAACTTGGTTTAATAGACACAAATGCAATTAGGGAACTAAGATTGATTTCTCTCAAAAGCTATCTTAGCTATATATATCACATCGCGATCTAATAACTAACTCGAGCCTCTCAGCAACAAGTTAAGCAGAATACTTAATTCTAACTGTATTTTAATTACTGTTTCTAAGGCTATTGGCCAATTTACCCAAAGATCACCCGAACCCGCAAAGGTATGAATAATCAACACAAATTTATTATGTGAAAGACATTCACCAAAATCTATGTGAAACAGCAAGTAATCAACAATCAAAAGTAAATACACATATGCACCAAATCAGAAATTCTAGAATTGTTTACCTTCAAAGATCAATCCATAACAAAACAATAAAAACCGTTAAAAGATCCAAACTTCATTAAACTATCATCTAACCTAGGTAGTAACGAAGGTTTTAGCCACTAAACATGATGTCTAAAATAAACAAAGCAAGTTCAAAACAAGAATTCATCGGAAAAGTATTGAAACACAAAAATAAAGAAAATCGGGAGATAAGACCCGAACAATCTTCTTTCCTACGATCCAAGCTTCAACCGAATGATTCCCGCAAGCTAAAGCACTCCGAAAACCGAGAAAATTGCTCTGAAATTCGGCTAGGGTTTCTTGGTTTCGTAAGTTCTTAATTAATGATGATTCTCTTGGTTATATATGAAACCCTAATACGTAACAAATAAAATTCTCCAGACAAACCCGTCGCGCCGCGCGACGGGTGAAGGTGTCCCTGGTGGCGCGACGCCACCATGCCAAAACTCAGAAATTCTTGTTCAACTGCTATCGCTGCGCGACTATATGATCATTTACCCATGGCGCGACGCCACGGGCGTTTTTTCACAGACTCTTGCCTAAAATTTCAAGCTCCAACTTCCAAAAACTCTTCAAATTTATTCTAACTCTTTCAAGCTTGTTCCAGGACTTAATGTTTCAGCAATTTAGCTCGTTTTTGCTCCTTTCTCAGCCACTTTATGTATCAAGACCTGGAAAAAGCAATTATAATCAATAGCACGTAATTCTAAATAAAACTAAACTAAAAATAACGAGAATCTATACAAACTATATACGAATAAAGGATGTATTTTGCAATACATCAAATATCCTCACACTTACTCTTTTTTCGTCCTCGAAAAAGAATTATGCAACGGAATCAGAGACGAATAATCACTTGGGTCAAAAATTATTTATATCTTATTAAAACCAAGGCTTGCGTTAGCCGCGATTGCGAATATACTTATCCCTTTAAACCCGAATCCAATCCTAAGCCCTTATCATGTGAATTTAATTTAAGTGCGGTCAATCCACCTAGGGCCTCACACTAGAATTTACGGTCCACCTACTCCCACCTCAAGCTTATAGGACTAAAGGAACGATCAACTGACCAATTCCCAACCATCTTATATCAAAACCAAGAGAGTTAACAATCAACCTTTTTTCCATTTTTTTCGCTTTTCTTTCTTTCTTTTTTTTTCTTTTCATGAGCTTAGACGATGTTTTCCCTAACCAAGAGGCAATCCGGCTGTAGAGTCGCTATCCCCAACTCGGATTACTTAAGCTTCGGAACTTTTTACTTTTCTTTGCACGGTTGGTTTCACACACCCTAGCGGTAATCCGGTTGTAAATCACTATCCCCAACCCAGACTACATAGGAATGCATTACTTTCATTTAGTTTCTAGCTCACTTTTTATTTTATTTTTTTCTATTTTTCGCATGATCACAAACTCTAACAGTTTTAAGTTATAACGGTGCCCCTTATACTATTATCGGCAGTTTTAATTTCCCATATTTCCCAGGCGAAAACCCACTAGCAGACCGACAATTAAGGTATATTAGCTCAAATGGACTTAAAACCAAACTCGGGCCTATCCACATATCCCTAACTAGACGCAAGCTCGATTTATTTTAACTCATATTATTATTATTCGAACCCAAGCAAAAAATTCATCTTTTCTATCATTTTCCGTTTTAAATATGCAAACTTCTCATATCGAATGACATTTTTCTGATTTTTTGATTTTTTTGGATTTTTCAATTTTTTAATTTTTTTTTTCAATATAAGACTCAATTATTTACATGCAAGAATGGAAATACGACTCAACTAACTACGTAAAAACTACCATTAAACTACTACTAACTAACTAAATAAATAACGAACTAACGACGAAATAAATAAATAAATACAACAATAAAAAGGGAAACGACTTAGCTGATATGTGAGACTGTCAAAGTGCCAGTCATTTCCACATAAGCCCTCCAATTCGATACGCGCTCAGCAAACAACTCTAACCTCGGACACGCGAACGAAAGCGGCTAACACAATCAACCTATCTGAATCAAACGAACTACCAAAACATATCATCATATATATATCAAAATCATCAGTAGTTCATCAATTTCATCACATCAACCAACCCAACCTTCCCTAACCAACCTGTGCACAGTATATCAATACCAGTACAGACCAAAAGTGAGGATAAAAAACAACATAAAAGGAAAATAATCAACAGAAGATATAATAGTCAGCTGCTGCTCCTGCATCCTCATGCTATACACACACTACTCCTCATCACTGCTCTCCTCCTGCCCAGCTGCTCCACTGCTCTCTCCAAATACCTGAAATGGAGGCTCCGGATCAGCCTGTGCACCAGCACCAGTCTGGCCCTCCTGCTACCCTGGCTGGAAATACTCCGGGATCCTCATGCTGTGAACAGTCATCATGTAACAGAGAGCGTCATCCTGCCTTGACTGACCCAACTGAAGTGCCTCAATCAAATGCTCCAGCCTGTCAAATCTCTGCTCCACATAGCCAGAGAGTGACTCCAAAGTAAGAGGCTCAGGTGGAGGCTGCCTCCTCGGGTACTGACGTGCTGGCCGCTCGTGTCTCTGTGGTGGCCGCTGCCTATGTGTCAGCTCAATCTAAATCATGACATCCTCAGCCGGATGTCCCTGTGGCGGCCGCACCTGTGGACCCTGTCTGATCAGCTCCCAGCCGTAGGGCTCCTGCCATGACACTATCCCCGCTTGCTGCAGCTCTTTCAAACCAAATGCCGCTGTCGGGGGCCCCACATGTAGAAATTCAGGAAGATACTTGGTCAAAACCCCCAAATTTGTTGCAATCCTAGTAATGTAGGGGCCCATATCCAAACCAGCTTGATGACCTCTTCGACGACCTCTACTAAAAGAATCTGCTAAGACAGTAGCCATATTCATCTCCATGTTCTGCACTCTACACATCAAGATAAACAGCTCTATCCAGTTCGCTTTGTTCTCCCCCGACTTCAGACCCACAAGTGTAGTAGATAAAATTTTCAGCACATATCTATAAACGGGATTACAAACCGAAGTAATCAGGTTCGTAGTCGCGAACGAGTGGTCAGAAATCATACTCCAAAATTCTTTCAACTCAGTCGCACCAACCCCAAAATCCCTAGGCTTAGTATAAGCACCCCGCAAGCAAGTAACAAACTCCGGCCTCTTCACCTCCTCTTCAGTATACAACCCCGAAACTATGGCAAAACGCGCCATATTCATCTCATACACCTGCCTACCTAAGCTAAATGACACAGCTGTGCCCTGCTCGAATTTTCCCTCCTTATGCGCCCAAGTGCTATGAAACTCTAGCACTAGTTCCTCATATTGAGGTTCTATACACTCCAGCGCATCAATCAACCTTTGACCCAAAAGATCTCTCACCTCCTGCTGCGAGCCTATTTCACTTAACCACCCCCAATCTATCACCCGGTGCTGAAGTAGATCAGTATCTTTCAGTTTGTCATATTTGTTCCATTCTGGTGAATTCAACTCAAACTTCAGAATCAGGTGATTTGCTGCTACACGCATTTTATGATCCGGAATAAAGTTATAAGTCGTTTGATATTTGATTTTTCTCAGTTTCGGATCATCGGAAGCTATCTGAATGATCGGTGTTTCCTGAGGGACCGGATCCTGCTCAGGTGGATCCTGTTGCGGTGCCGACTGACCCGCGGCCCTTTTCCGGGACCTTCCGCTCCTTGAACTACTAGCCATGCCTGCAAAACAAATAAATCAAGACAAAACAGGCAGAGAGTCAGTCATAACAAACTATTTTTGGTATTTTTAATTTTTATAGTTTTTTTGATTTTTTTTTTATTTTTAAAATTTTTTTCGAAAAAGAAAGAATAGCCGTATAACATTTCATTCGCTGTTGATTCTAAAACAAACGGGTTACTTTTTTTTACAATTGCTAAGTAATAGTTAAACTCGCCCGAATGGAGATTGAGTACGGGCAAATTTAAACCAGTTGTACGTGCAAGTAAACCCAAACATAACTAAAACAACTAAACTACGCTAAAACGACACTAAGACGACGCAAAGACACTAACTTGGACTCAATGTACACTACCCCCCATCGGCACTTTTAATTGTCCCAATTAAGAGCGAAAGTGCCGAACAATGACATTGAAGTTCAATCCGCGCTTAAAAATAATTTGCTTTTTAGGTGTTTTAAAACAAATTTAGCGTCGAAAAATTCCGCCTAGTTAAAGGAGGTTTCTTTCGAATGCAAAAATTCAGTTTTTAATGCGCAAAGTTTGAGCTTCAAGTGTCAATGTATCATACCAAACCAATCCACAATCAAATGCATTCACTATCCCAAACCGATACTACCCGAAGCCATGTATTAGATGCAAGTAAAGTCATGTGCTTCACAAGATATTAAACCATATTTGTCTATTAAATCCCAAACCAAACCCATCCGCAACCAAAAACCATACAAGGAAATAAGTGACTCAAAAACGACTCCAAGTTTCGACTCACAAAAACAGGTCACGCAAAACATGACATAAGTGACTCAAAAACGACTCCAAGTTTCGACTCGACAGGTACTCGACACAGACGACTCCATAGACCTAAATAGACGTCATTCAACAAGACTTGACCGGACATAAGAAAACAAATCAAACCAAAAACTCGACAAACCCCAACGAGAGTGAACTGGACACAAATAACTCATCAACTGACTTTAATCAACAAATAGATAGGAACCCAAACAAGAACATACCTGAATCGTCGAAAATAGCAAGAAAAATTGAAAAATTTTGTGCAAGGTAAGTCCCGAATCGATGTGTTTTAGCGGCTGGATGACGAATATTTTTATGGGGGTTTTGTTCGGGGTGTAATTCCGCTCACAGCGGTGGTTCAAGGGCGGTGAACGGTGGTGGAATGATGGTTTAATGGAGGTTTTAGGGTGAGATGGGTGTATTCGGCGATAGGGTGGAAGGGAAAGGGAATTGAGTGTTTGGGGGTAACTGGTGAATGAAAATGATTTAATTCGATATTTATGATGGTCGCGTCGCGCGACGAGTGACGTGGGGGGGGGGGGCTTGGCGTAGCGCCACGCTAGGGGTCAGTGTAAAGAGTTCAGCTTTTAGGGGTTCAAGAGGTTTAAAAGGTTCAAAAAGGTTTTTATTTGAACTCTATGGTGGCGCTGCGCCACCAAGTAATGTACTTGGTGGTGGCGCAACGCGACGGACCAATTTCAATAGAAGGTTTCGTAAAATTATGAGTTTTGGGACTTAGAAAAAATTCTAACTTTCACCAAACCTTCCCCAAACCATCCCAAATTTTTTCTAAATATGGGACTTACTTGGAATGACTTTTTCTTCGCATTTTCAGCTCTTCAAGGGTACGTTTCCTGCAAAATTTCTCAAACACAACAAAACACAAACACGAAAAACTACGAGAAATACGAAAAACAAAGAAATTTACAAACGGTACATACTCTACACACAAAGCTTTTGCAACTCACTGTTCGGTGAAGGTGGGTGGGTCCTCTAGAGGAATTTCTTACTCTTCGGTAGTATCAATGGGACCTCCCAAGTATTGCTTCAATCTATGACCATTAACTTTCCACACACCTTTATCGACTTCATCATATAACTCGACGGTACCGTATAGAAACACCTCCTTTACCACATACGGTCCGGTCCATCTTGATTTCAACTTCCCCGCTATCAATTTCAATCTTGAATTGAATAAGAGCACTCTATCACCTACCTTAAACTCCTTCAATCCTCGCAACCTCCTATCATGCAACGCCTTAGTCTTTTCCTTGATATTCCAAGATCGTTCATAGGCGGCATCCCTCAAAGCTTCCAATTCATGGATTTGGAAGAACCTCCTTCTTGCGGATTCGCTAAGGTCGAGGTTAGCGGTTTTCAATGCCCACAAAGCGCTATGTTCTAACTCTACCGGAAGATGGCACGCTTTGCCATACAAAATCATGAAGGGTGTCATTCCTAACGGTGATTTGTAGGCGGTGCGGAATACCCAAAAAGCATCATCGAGCTTTTCCGACCAATCCTTTCTACTTTTTCCTACCGTTTTCTCTAAGATTCTCTTCACCCCTCGGTTAGCATTCTCTACTTGGCCACTAGTTTGCGTATGCGGTGGAAAGACGGTGAATGACACCGTAGCGTGCAAGTGCCTTTTCCATGTCGGAATTGCAAAAATGCGTACCACGGTCACTTATGATAGCTTTAGGAACTCCAAAGCGTGTGAATAACTTTTTAAGGAATCTCACCACCACTCGGGCATCATTAGTGGGCAAAGCTTGAGCTTCCGCCCACTTTGAGACATAGTCAATGGCCACGAGGATGTACCTATTCCCACTCGATGAGGGGAAAGGTCCCATGAAATCAATGCCCCAAACGTCAAATACTTCAAGAACTTGGATGGGATTTTGGGGCATTTCATCCTTGGATGAGAGTTGTCGGTACGTTGGCAACGGTCACATGTCCTAACAAACTCTATGGCATCTTTCACTACCGTTGGAAAATAAAAGCCACTATCAAAAACCTTTTTTACCGTCACATTTGGCCCGTGATGGCCTCCTGTTAAACCCTCGTGCACATGTCTAAGGATGTCTAACCCATCCTCCTTTGAAACACATCTCCCAAGCACTCTATCTCCACCTATCCTAAATAGGTACGGGTCATCCCAAATGTACTTCTTAGCATCCCTAAGAAGCTTTTTCTTTTGTTAATAGGACATACCCCTCACAAGATCTCTGGTCGCTAAATAATTTGCCAAGCCCGAATGGCAAACCCTCTACCTCGGCACTAACAAAGTCTATGGTTTCATGAGGAAAAGTGTCTCCTATGGAATCCTCACGAACTTCCTCTCTCTTGGGATCCTCTAAACGTGACAAATGGTCGACGGCCACGTTTTCTGCTCCCTTTTTATCCTTAATTTCGATATCGAACTCGGAGAGCAAAAGAATCCATCTAATGAGATGTGGCTTCGCGTCTTTGTTTTGGAAAAGAAAGCGCAAAGCGGCATGGTCGGTGAACACGATGGTTTTGGAAAGCATGAGATATGAGCGAAACTTATCAAATGCAAACACTACGGCTAAGAGCTCTTTTTCCGTAGTGGTATAGTTTTCTTGAGCATCATTCAAAGTTTTGCTCGCGTAGTAGATTGGATGAAAGTGTTTATTGACTCTTTGACCTAAAACCGCATCTACGGCATAATCGCTTGCATCACACATGAGCTCGAAAGGCAAGCTCCAATCGGGAGAAACAAGGATAGGGGCACTAACGAGTTTCTCCTTCAAGAAATCAAAAGCCTTGATGCACTCCTCGTCGAAGACAAAAGGTACATCTTTCTTTAAAAGTCGGGTCATTGGGTGCTTAATCTTAGAAAAATCCTTTATGAAACGCCTATAAAAGCCCGCATGCCCTAGGAAGCTTCGAACGGACTTTACACTAGTGGGTGGAGGCAATCTACTTATGGTATCTATCTTGGCCCTATCCACCTCCATTCCCTCTCTGGACACCTTATGTCCTAGGACTATCCCCTCCGTCACCATAAAGTGACATTTCTCCCAAATCAACATAAGGTTCGTTTCTATGCATCTCTTAAGCATCCTAAGATTTAGAAGACATTGGTCGAAAGTGGTGCCATAAACCGAGAAGTCATCCATGAAAACCTCCATAGAAGTCTCAAGCATGTCTTGGAATATAGCAACCATGCATCTTTGGAATGTAGCCGGAGCGTTGCATAACCCGAAAGGCATGCGTCGATACGCATAAGTGCCGTAAGGGCATGTGAACATCGTTTTATCTTGATCCTCCGGGGCGACGGGGATCTGAAAATAACCCGAAAATTTATCGAGAAAACCATAGAATTGTTGACCGGCTAAACGCTCCAACATTTGGTCAATGAATGGCAAGGGGAAATGGTCTTTCCGGGTCGCGTCATTTAACTTTCGGTAGTCTATGCATACACGCCAACCGGTAACGGTACGAGAAGGGATTAATTCATTCTTTTCATTCATGATCACCGTCATCCCACCCTTCTTTGGGACGACTTGGGTCGGGCTAACCCATGGTGAATCGGAAATAGGGTATATCACCCCGGCATCTAACAACTTAAGCACTTCCTTCTTAACAACCTCTTGCATGTTCGAATTTAGGTGCCGTTGAGGTTGCACCACCGGCTTATAGTCATCTTCCATGAGTATCCGGTGGGTACAATAGGCGGGGCTTATGCCCTTGATATCCAAAAGTCGCCATGCAATGGCTTCCCTATTCTCTCTCAACACCTCTAACAACCTACCCTTTTCTCCCTCCTCTAACTTAGACGAAATAATGACGGAAAACTCGGACCCCTCATCTAAGAAAGCGTACTCTAAGTGGGGTGGGAGAACTTTGAGTTCTAATGGGGCGGGTTTCTCTATAGGTGTACTCTCAAACTCACTTTTGACCTCACTCAATTCTAGCACTTCGGGACCCACTCGTTCTCCTCTACCTCCTCACTCTCACTCACAACCTCCTCTACCTTCTCAACTACCTCATCTAACTTACTCTCAACTAAATCGGCTCCACTAATATAGTCAAAGCAATGGTCGACACATGATAAGAAAGACTCTATGAATTAAACTGAATGACAAGGACTACTAAGATCATCGGAACCACTAGGGTGTTCCATAGAGCGTGCTATCGCGAAAGTAACTCTCTCCTCACCGACTTGGAGTGTGATTTTTCCGTCAAAGACATCGATGATAGCCTTGTCGGTACACAAGAATGGGCTTCCTAGAATGATAGGAACCTTTTCGTCGGCTTCCATATCAAGAACGACAAAGTCTATGGGAAAGACGATTTTATCCACTTTAACTAGAAGGTTTTCGATTATACCATGTGGATACTTCATTGATCTATCGGCTAGAGACAAAGACATACGTGTAGGGGATAACTCTCCTAGAACTAATCTCTCATACATGTAATAAGGCATTAGGTTTATACTCGCTCCTAAATCGGCTAGGGCCCTACACTCGGTATCACTTCCAAACAAACATGGAATGGTAAAAAGGCCCGGATCCGTCAATTTTTCCGGGACCTTGTTCAAGACTACGGCTGAGCACCCTCCACTAAGGGGAATGTTAGAAACCTCTCCTAACCTCTCCTTACGTTTTAGAAGGTCCTTTAAAAATTTTGCATATTTTGGCATTGATTGAAGGGCTTCTATGAAAGGAAGGTTGATTCTAAGCTGCTTAAAGATCTCTAAAAATTTCCCGTACTCTTTGTAATAAGTTTGATTTTTAAGGCGGGAAGGAAATGGAGCACGAGAAAGATCAACAGTGGGTGATGGAGCAACTTGTATCGGCCTCTTTCCTACACTTTTCTCACTTGAAGGCCCCTCGGTGTGTGCGGTGCTTGCTGGGATTAACCGAGGTTGCGCTTTACCGGGTGCCTCCTTTTCAATCTCCTCATCTACGGGGTCCTCATCTTCAACCTCGACACTATCGGGTCTATCTACCTCTCCTAAGGTCCTACCACTAAGGGACGAAATTGCCTTCAAAGTACCAGATGGGTTGGGCTTTGTATTTCCCGAAAACTGACCGGGAGGTCGTTCTTGCAACTGGCGTGCAATATCCCCAACTTGCCATTGAAGATCTAAGAAATTTGAATGGTTATTCTTTAAGAAAGTAGCGTGTTCTTCTAAGGTACGTTGGGTAGCCTGATCTTTAACCACTAGTTGGGTAAGAAGGTCCTCTATCCTAGATAGACTACTATTTGACCCCTCATTCTTAGGTTGAACCTCTTGGTTTGACCCCTCACCTCTGAACTGCCCCCCTGAAACTGAACTAGCAAATTGACCTGTTTGACCCGACCCCCCACTAGAATAGAAACCTGGCCCCCTACTTTGATATTGACCTGATGGAAAACCAGGGGGTTATCTGAAGAGCGATAACTATTAGCACGCCAATTGGAGTTACTATTGTTGAATGGGTTTGTTGGACCCCTATTTTGACCTGCTATGTACTCTACCTGTTCTAGGGTGAGTGTTGGGCAATCTACAGTGTCATGACCACCTCTACAAACTTCGCACCTATCGACTTTCTACTTAATTTCTAGCAACTCTTTGGTGATATAGTCAAGCTGAAAAGCTACCTTTGAGTCTGAGATGACTTGGTTTACTCCTCGAGAAGATGAGGAAGTATTCACAGGATTGGAATTCCTACTGGTACCACTATGATCTATATCAGCATGAGCGAAGCTCTCAAAGAGATCATTGCAGTCAGCCACAGTTTTCTTTCCCATTAGATGGCCTCCTGCAGATGTGTCGAATCGGGCCTTACACTCAGGGGTGAGACCATTGTAAAACTTTTCTACTAAAGCCCAATCTGACAGCCCATGTTGGGAACAACGCGAGAGTAAAGTTTGAAACCTCTCCCATGCTAAGTGATATGGTTCGCCAGGCTTCATTCTGAATGAATGGATCTGATCTCGAAGGCAAGAGGCCTTCGCAGGTGGGAAATACTTAGCAAGGAAGGCATTCCTAAGTCCAGCCCAAGTAGTATAAGTACCTGCTGGCTGCGAATCGAGCCATGTGGCTGCGCGGCCAGCAAGCGAAAAGGGGAAGACTTGGAGAATGCGGGCATCAAGATTAACACCTTCGATACCGAAGGTGCTACACAGACGGGTGAGACGGTTGATATGTGCAGGCGCATCCTCATTATCACGACCGTGGAACTGACAAGAGTTGTTAATGGCGGTCATGATGTATGAGGGAATTTGCCAGGACTTGTCATTGGTGATTTCAGGGATGGTGATGGGTGAATTTGCGGTAAAACCTGAGGTGGAACGCTGGTGGACAGTTTGGTTATCGGCCATTTGGTGAACTGGTGGTGGACTAGGGTGACGGGAGGGTGGTGGGGAGTTGTGGGGTGACGACTTCGGGGTGAAGTCGTAGTTCGGTGGTTTAGATTGTAGTGTAGAGTCAGAAGGGGCTGAAGATGAAGTTGAGGATTTTTTTACCTGTAAACTGGGTGTGGAGAAGGAAGACTTGTCGATCGGCGGCTTCACTGGTCCTTGAGAACGCGTGTGGGGCATGAACTGCAAAACCGAGAACAAACAAGTAAGACGACTCCAACAAAAGACTCTAAAAATAAAAGGACACTAAAGTTACTTGGACTCCTACGACCCAAAAACACACAAAAAAGCACGAAAAGATATCAGTTGAAATCCAAACAAAGTAATTAACGCAATTTCCAAGAATCCCCGGCAACGGCGCCAAAAAATTGATGTGGAATAAGTAGTTCAAATAATTAAACTAAAATAACCCTAATTTAGACTCAAGTAATAAAAATCTAAACTCTCTAACTTGACTAAACTACTCACCGGCAAGTGAACCGGTCGACTCTAGCAAAGAAAAGCAAGTCCGGATGTTGAACCCACAAGGACTCTAATTAATTACGTTAACGACTTTATTTAGACTAGACACTGACACGACTTAACAATTGTTGTGTTTTAAGGGGGGTTTTACTAAAATCCTAAAATTGAAATTAAAATGAAACTAGACTAAGACATGAATAAGAACTAAGGTTTGATTCAGATGAGATTAACGACTACCTAGGCTTGAATCCAGTTTAACTAGGAATGGATTTCTAACGGTATTATTGTTGTATGGAATCGGGATCATGAGATACTAAACCCTAAGGTATTTCAAGCTAAGACTTCCCGACACTTCTCAGGAAGAAACCTAGGAAACCCTACAAGGCTGTTGTGAACACCGATTGTTAGACTTCCTCTCAGTCCTCTAACGACTCTGAAAGTGCCCTAATACGACTATCTACCTCTCAGCGCGATAATCTAAGGCAATCCTAGATTCTAACTTGGTTTAATAGACACAAATGCAATTAGGGAACTAAGATTGACTTCTCTCAAAACCTATCTTAGCTATATATCACACCGCGATCTAATAACTAACTCGAGCCTCTCAGCGACAAGTTAAGCAGAATACTTAATTCTAACTGTATTTTAATTACTGTTTCTAAGGCTATTGGCCAATTTACCCTAAGATCACCCGAACCCGCAAAGGTATGAATAATCAACACAAATTTATTATGTGAAAGACATTCACCAAAATTTATGTGAAACAGTAAGTAATCAACAATCAAAAGTAAATATGCATATGCACCAAATCAGAAATTCTAGAATTGTTTACCTTCAAAGATCAATCCATAACAAAACAATAAAAACCGTTAAAAGATCCAAACTTCGTTAAACTATCATCTAACCTAGGTAGTAAGGAAGGTTTTAGCCACTAAACATGATGTCTAAAATAAACAAAGCAAGTTCAAAACAAGAATTCATCGGAAAAGTATTGAAACACGAAAATAAAGAAAACCGGGAGATAAGACCCGAACAATCTTCTTTCCTACGATCCAAGCTTCAACCGAATGATTCCCGCAAGCTAAAGCACTCCGAAAACCGAGAAAATTGCTCTGAAATTCGCCTAGGGTTTCTTGGTTTCGTAAGTTCTTAATTAATGATTATTCTCTTGGTTATATATGAAACCCTGATACGTAACAAATAAAATGCGCCAGACAAACCCATCGCGTCGTGCGACGGGTGAAGGTGTCCCTGATGGCGCGACGCCACCATGCCAAAACTCAGAAATTCTTGTTCAACTGCTAGCGCTGCGCGACTATATGATCATTTACCCGTGGCGCGACACCACGGGCGTTTTTTCACAGACTCTTGCCTAAAATATCAAGCTCCAACTTCCAAAAACTCTTCAAATTTATTCTAACTCTTTCAAGCTCGTTCCAGGACTTAATGTTTCAGCAATTTAGCTCGTTTTTTCTCCTTTCTCAGCCACTTTATGTATCAAGACCTGGAAAACGCAATTATAATCAATAGCACGTAATTCTAGATAAAACTAAACTAAAAATAACGAGAATCTATACAAACTATACACGAATAAAGGATGTATTTTGCAATACATCACGCACCGCAACGTGCGTGTGGGGTTCAACATTTTTTCGTATATTTTTTTCCCATTTGACTGGCCCGTCGTGTCACATCTATTTTTCTGCGTTTGAAAAGTTCGTCCAACACGCAGCGTCCCGGATGGACTTAGTTATTTTTTCTATGTTTTACCTTCCGGTTTAATTTCTCAGCAACGAGCGTGCGTGATTCAAATATTTTACGTCTGCTTTTAGCTCGGCGTTATTTTTTCCCGTTTTTATTTATTTTCTTCTTACGAGCTTTTTTCAGATGTTGGTGGTCGCTGACAACGGTATAGTATTGCTACTACTGAACACAGTTTTATAATAACCGCTGCAACGCATGAGCTTAATACTAGTAATAATAATAAAGTGATAAATTCTTAAACGACTAAATTGAGAGAGTTAAGAAGTGAGTAGGGTGTTATTCTTAAACAAATAAATTGAGAGGGTTAAAATGGGTGGTGTTGTACCACAATTAAACCAATTAAAAGAAAGCATATCACAATTAAACCAATGAAAACAAGGTAAAACAAAATAGTGAATTGTGTGGGACAGTGGGAGGATCAAAGTTTGTAATAAGAGTAAATTACACAGATTGTCCTTTAATTATACGCTAAATTGCAGTCTCTGCCCTTTCCCTTTAATTTGTGCAGGCCATGTCCTTTAAATAACAAATTTGCACACTCCTTGTCCTTTGCTCCAAACCCCATCCAACAACCCAGTTAAATGCACCCATGTGCCTCTCACATGATGGGTAAAATTGTAATTTACCCTCCGCTTAAACATCACCCGAATATGAACTAACGAATCTGGAGCCCTATACCCGAACCCGAGGTGTAAACAACCACCACCACTGCCACCAACCCTTTAATTTTAGATGTTTCTTTGTCCCTTCCCTCGGGCTCATTATCCTAATATAATAAGCTTCCGTCACTCGGCCGTGCGTTTACATTATGATCAAATATTCTGCTTATCTGATTCATTTGGGTACTTTTTAATTTGTCCCTTCAACCCCGTCCTTACTACATCGGATGTAAACGTGTCCGCTATAAGAAGTTCATGGCATCATATGCCACTACTTACTTGGCCAGAGTAAGCGATTAACACATGACACGCATGACCTTTTTATAGTTTTCACATCACGCCCTATGTAAGTAATGCCTCTATTTGTTTCTCTTGGAAACAATATCCCGAATACATTTTCTATTCGGGTTTTTCCAAGTTTTAATCTACATATGCAACTTTCAATTTCTACTTATTTGTTGCATATTACTATTTGATCAGTTAAATTTAAAATGTACACCTGGTAATGTTTGCCCTAACGGGCTTCTCTTGCCATTAGCCTTGTTCGCGACCGTTACGCGATTTAGTCCTTGGCGAGCATGCTCCTCTTGTCATACTTTGGACCGTTCCTCTATCATATCCGTAATTTGTTCAACCCTCGTCATCTTCAAATGCGAGTTTCCTCCAATTAGAACATTCATAAAAGTTAGTAATGTCAACTTTACTAAATGCCCGTATCATAATACAAGGCTTTTCTACTATACGTGTTAACGCACGTAATTTTGTTAACTATATCTATTATTCAATTGAGGTATCGTATATTACACGATAGCCTTATGTGTTGTTTACAACACTTTAGCATACTAAACTTATTAACATACATGTACTTACCGGATTTGCGATCAAGCCTCGAACCGAACACACTTTATTCTTTAACCATGAGCTCTGATACCAACTTGTAACACCCTTGCTTGATTAATATAATATTTTATATAAGATTCGTAAAAATGCATGTTTTTACGAATACACGTAAGTATGTTAATACGAGTTTACTAAAACTTTTACAATTTAAAAGTTTGAACAACTTAATGTAATTGAATTCGTCGTTTAAAAGATACGACGAAACGCCGCGCGGAAGCTTTTAACTTATCGTGTTCGGTTCCTCATCGAGCTTGATCTTCATCCGGGCACTCTTGGCGATCACCTATGATCAAAACCAACTTAAAAGTTAGTTTTGATAGTTAAATAATAAGTTTAAACAAGTTTCATGGGTCAAATAAACAAAATTTAATAATTTTCCGGATTTAGGGGGCGTCGCGTGACGCCTAGGGGCTACGCGTGACGCCTAGCCCCTTTTTTCACAGAATGTTGTTTAACTGTTGCTGTACATACCCAGCATGACCCAATTTCACGGAAACGAGCATAACTCTCTCATTTTTAATCCGTTTTACCCGATTCTTTTTCCTACGCGTCCGTAATTTAATTCTCCATCATATGGAGTTAAAATCCAACATCCAACATAAAAAAATTGAGACTTCTAAGCCTTCGACATGTTACCTTTTTATTGAATTTTACCCGTTTATGCATTTTATCAAACCAACATATTTGTTTGATTCCTATATCACATACACTTCTTCAAATTAATGTTATCTACCATTTTAGGTTCTAATCACAGGTTTATTACACAATTTAAACCCGTTTTCGCTCGTATGCTTATTTTGACCCGTTAAGGGTATTTAAGCACTTTCGAGTCTAAAATCGCTTTCGATTGCTTCTAGCATTCCATCACCACATTTCTTATCCTATAATCTCCCACCACAACTGTATTTATGGTGGGTTTAATGTGGTGATCTATATAAATCAAATTTTACCTCTCGAATCATTATTTTACGGCAAAAACTCAATTAGTGCCATTTGACTAATATAATACCTCTTTCAGCTTCTATACTTATTCTAAGTATTTACCTAATCATAAAACTCGTTTCCAAACAACCTTTAAAGGTTGTTTGTTCGAATTAGCTAACAAGGGCGTTTTGGTCCTTTTTAGTCTTTCAATTACGACAAGGTCTTTTGAGAGCATGTTTGAGCCATAATTCTTCTTTTGAGTTATGATCTTGTTCGAAAAGTCATTATGTTTTTCGAAACGCCACGAACCTTTTTTAAAACATTCGGTTTACCCATTTAAGTAACCCATTGTCTATCTAAGACTTCATTTAATGCTCCTTGAACCTTACGTTCTAAATGAATAATTACTCTATTACACATACCTGGCTCGGGTCAATGTATTGACCTGTTTTAATGCCTTGCTATAATATTCGCTAAATAATAGCGATGCAAATATCATTTCTACATTTATTCCTGAAATCATATAACTCGACAAGAATCATTAGTCGCTATTATCAAAAGGTGGTATCTTCACCCTTTGACCCGTTTGGTCTAGATGACCGATTATATTAGCGAGATGACATGTAGTTTCATCTCGACTATATGACTCGCTCCGATTTATATCGTGCGGTCGTTTTACTTATAATTCATTTCTTAACACTTTTCGGCCTATTAAGGCTTACTTCATAAGTGTCATTTAAAACCAATAGTTATGGTCGACGCGTGACCAATTTACCGTTTTACCCTTATTGTTTGTTTTGGTTTACCCTATAAGGTAACCATTTAAAAGTTCATTTTCCATTTGTCATAAAATGATCGAATTACCGATTTAACTCCTTTTAAACCATCAACATGGTTTCTTGTCATGCTCGACTATCTTGTTCCGTACGTCTACATGCCGAAACATCATACCTCAACTATGTATTTATCTTATTCGTAACTAATACGATAAGAGAATATTCTAAAATATAAGACTAGTGTAAGCCATACTTACCTTACTTCCACATTATGCTTTTCCGTCCTTCTTGCTTCGTTTGACCCGCTTCGTTCCCAAGCTTTCACCTAGCTTGTTAATCGTCAAACTATCATTGTAAATTGTAAGATGGTTAGATTAGTCATAATTATTCACGACTATTTCATCTCACTTATTTCATAAGTCGAAACTTCAATTCGACTTCATGATTAGTTAACTTAACTTATCTAAAGTTAACTACTTTCAATCACATGGTTTACAACATTAAGTCTAAATCAACATAGTATTTAGAACCCTTATCACTTCTTATTACGCGTAATTGCCATATCAATCGAATACACGTTTTCACTCTAAATTTCAACACTTTAGTTCTCATTTAGGCATTTTAACAAATACCTAATGTGCATAATTTTACATATTTACTAACTAGTTCATAACTAGTTATTTTCACCAAGATTTACATCAAAATCAAACCTCTATGTCTAGTGTTCATGAATTACATCAAGAACTTATATTATAACAATCAATTTTCATCAATTTAACACTCTAATATGAGTGTTCATCATATTGTCATAAAACCCACTTAGCACATAATGGGGTAATTATCAAATCTCTAGTGTTGACACCAATTCATCAAGTTTTCAACTAGGGTTTGTTTCTAAACAAAGATTTCATCATAATAACACTCATAGATTCAACATAAAATTCAACACACCATGTGATCCCCACGACTAGGTGATCATTAATATGTGTTCATGCATCCGATTCGGGCTAGATTTGACCTTCAATTTGATGGATTTGGTTGAGTTAGGGTTTTGGCTCCTTGGAGCCCTTCCTGGTCGATCCAGCACAAACACCACATACTCTTGTGTGTGTGTGTGTTGTGTTATTTTATTTAGTTTAATAAAACCATTTTCAAGTTACCCCATTTTGGTCCCTCATGTTTGGTTAGTTAATTAAGTAGGGCACAACCTACTTATTTCTAACAATATTCCCCACTTATTAACTAGGTTAAACATTCCTAGTTAAATTAGTGGGTTTGGGGAATCTATGACTAAGCTTATTTTAAATCCCGTTACTCGGCCTCTTATAAATTTCATTTCATTAGAAACTTTTATTCACCTTTCAGTTAATATTAGGATTATTTATTTAAGTCCTAATATTCACCGGGTTAAATTTTACCACTAACGGTATTTTACCAAGTCATTAATATTAACGTGGTTTGATTACCAAACCCGTTTTCGGGGTGTTACACTTAGCTGCATGGTTGGCCAAGAATCTATTCAGTGCGGCTAGCCTGACGGCTAGTTGTTGCATTTCTTTCATCGTAGAAGGCGATGGCATGCGCTCGGTCGCCTGAACTTTTTCCGGGTTCACGTTGAATCCATCTTTAGTTACGATGAATCCCAGGAACTTGCCTTCTTCCATTCCAAACGAGCATTTCCCTGGGTTGAGCTTCATGTTGACGCTTCGCAGAGTTTGGAATGTTCTTTCAATGTCGTTGAGCATGTTGTCTTCCTCCATGCTCATGACGACCAGGTCGTCCATATAGATTTCGACACTTTTACTTATTTGACCGCGGAAAGTGTCGTTCATCAACTTTTGATTGGTTGTGCCCGCGTTGCGCAACCCGAACGGCATTTTTGTGTAGCAGTAGTTCCCTGTAGGAGTGCGGAATGACGTTTTATCTTCGTCCTCGATTGCCATCTGCACCTAGTGGTAGCCTTTGTAACAATTGAGGAAATACTTCCATCGAAATGGTGCGAGGTTATCGACCTTTTCGTCGATCTCCGGAAGTGCGTAACAATCCTTGGGGCAGGCTTTGTTGAGATCTTTTTAATCGGCGCACATGCGCCAGCCCCCGGATGGTTTTTCTACCATGACTGGGTTTCACAACCAAGTCTGGTATTTGACTTCCCGCAGGATACCTGCGAAGAGCAGCTCCTGGACCTGCTCATGAATCGCCTGGTTCTTTGCTGATCCAAGGTGGCGTTGGCCTTGGATCACCGACTTGATACCTGGCATGGTATTCAAGAAGTGTTGCGCGATTTCACGTGGTACCCCTGTCATGTCTGCGGGTGTCCACGCAAAAATATCCTGGTTCCTGAAGAGGAGCTGCTTCAGGTGCGCTTTGATAGTAGGGGACAAGGCGTGGCCCAATGTAACTGTTTGCTCTGGGTGTCTTGCGTTAAGAACCCATTTTTCTGGTTGAGTGTTGGGGGTAGGCCTTGCTACCTTGGTCGGACGCAGCTCGTCCGTAGACATAACTTCTCTTCGGGTGTATATTATCGCGATCCCCGTCTCGGTTGGGAACCCGATGGCAGAGTGGGGGACGGATGTGATCATGTTGAAGTCGCCTTGGGACTCCCTCCCGAGAAGGACGTCGTATTTGGAGGTGTGGGGTAAAACCATGAAGTTTACCTCCTCCGTTCTTGTGTGCCTTCCGTTGGTGAGGGGCACAGGAAAAGTAATCTGGCCCAGGGGGAATACGGTTTCCCCCGCAAACCCGGCCAACGGGTAGTCCACCGGCTGCAACCGATCTTTGTCTTCTTGATCAAATTGGTTGAAGCACTGCTCGTATATAATATCGGATGTACTGCCCGGGTCGATGAATAATCGCTCGGTGCAGTAGTGAGCCAGGTGACCTGTAATAACCAAGGCGCGCCTGTCGCGCGGTCTGCCCCGGGCTTTTGGAAAGACGACTTGCTCGTCTTTCCAGTCATTGTCCGGTCTTCTTGCCGCCTTGCATAGCCTTCCCCGTCCTCCATTGATCATGTGGGTTGAGGCCACGTACATGGTCCTCTTACCCGTGGAGGTGCCCTTGTTGTGGGGGGGTATGTGCTTTGTAGGTTTTTGCGCACCTGGCAACAGGTGTTGCAGTTTCCCCTCTTTTAGGGCTCGCTCAATCTCCAGTCGGAGACTGATGCAGTTGTTTGTTGTGTGGCCCGAGTCCTTGTGATACTCGCAATAGAGTGCGGGATCCTGGTTATTCTTGGACTTCATCGGTTGGGCCGATCGCAGGAATTGTGCGTCCGTAAGGAGGACGTCACTTGGCGACTGATTGATCTCGGTCCAGCTACGGTCCCGAGACTCCTTCTTTGATGCCCGATTCTCACGCTGGGCGTTGATTGTAGCCCTTGCGTCGGGCTGGTTGTTCCGCGGGACATATGGTCTGTGATCGCTGCCGCGATTCCATGTGTCCCGGTTGCGCTTGCTGTTGCGCTTGTGTTCTTGGTGGGAGGACTGACCTTCCGTTTGGGGCTGTGCCTTTGAGACGTGCGGTTTGAGGGACCGCTGAGTCTGGGTGTATGTCTTGACCGCGGCCATGACATCTTCCCATTTCTTAGGCAAGCCTTCCTTGCCGGAGATAGTCATAACCATTTGTTCGTCCTTAACAGCGATAATGTAATGGTTACGTGCCATTTGGTCTGCAACGTCGCCTATCTCCAGGCACTCTTTATTGTAACGGACAACGAACGCTTCAAGCGATTCGTTGTCTCTGCGCCAGATGTTCATGACGTCCATAGAATCACGTTCATGACGTCGCTGCTGGCAAAAATGCGCGAGGAACTTTGCTTGCAAGTCCTCGAATGAGGTCAGTGACCCCACAGGCAAAGAATCGAACCAAGCCCTGGCCAGACCTGTTAGGGTCTGCGGGAAAAATTGACACCAAGTGGGTTCATCCCACCTGCCATTGCACCCGGCGCCTATGAAGATGTTCATGTGATCATCCGGGTCGGCCGAACCGTTGTATTTCCCAATGTTTAATGAGAATTTGGTGGTGGTGACATCGGCGTTGGCAATCTCCGGGACGAACTTGGAGTTTTCGGCCGCCGATTTCGGTCTGTAGGGTTGGCTCTGGTGGCGCTTTGCAGCGCGGAGGTATGTAGTGCGGGGTTGAGTGGGACGAACATAGTTTCGTCCTCCCGGTCTACAGCTAGTAGCATGAGAATCCCCGCAGTATGTACCATCGTCCGGATCGGTACGACCCTGCCCTTCATGGTGGGACTGAGGTCCCAGCCGGCTTTGGATGCCGGGGCCGTGGTGGGCTGTAGACTGCCGCCTAGTTTCGCCATGGGGGCCTAGGCGGCTATGTATATGGCCCCTGCGGCGGGACCCATATGAGGAATCGTCCTCATCAAGCGTGCGGACGTCAAAGTAAGAGGAACCGCGGTCTTCTTGCCTGCTTCTGGAGACTAGGTGTGTTGGGGCCCTGCCGCCGTATTGTAAAATACGACCCGCAGGGGTATGCGGTGCTGGGGTAGGCCCCGCAGATACCTGCGCTTCTGCGCAAGCTTTGTTGTATGTTGCGGCCAGCAGTGCTTGTTGCTGGTCGTACCAGGTATGAAGGTTCATGCCTGGAGGTATCACATAAGCGTACTATGATAAATCGTGTCCGAACGTAAGGGATGCGCCCCCTTGCGTTGATGTGCCAATATGTTCAACATTTGGGGCTAGGGGAATGGTCCCCGTAGGCCCTTGGTTTGCGGGGTTTAGGTTATCCCCGGTAATGTTGTTTAGACGATCAGACATAATCTTTGGAGAGAAAGGGAAGGTTGAAAAAAGTGCTAAGAGTAGCGGTGGGCGCCAATGATAAAACAATGGTTAACCGGGTGGGGTTAACTCACTGGTCTCGTCAAGTAGGGTTAATCCCTTCTTTCCGAGGATCGCTGGCTGGATCGTCCGCTGGTTGGTTTCCTGCACAAGGAAACAAGCCGTGACTCGTAACAAGGAGGATGGGGTGGGGGTGCTCCTTGTTACCACTCTCCGGTGTGAGAATCAGTAATTTGCTTGGGAAGCAAAGTGTGATAGTAGTAGTAGTGAGAGAGTTGAGAAGTAATACCTCAAACCTGGTTTGGGGTAGGTATTTATAGCCGAGGAGTGAAGGAGGGTAGTTGAGTTGCTAGTCTGACATCACACAGCTACTTGCAGGTGTGTCAGACCTGTTGGTTACGGTGGTGATGCCACGTCCTGCTGTGGTGTCAGACTGTTGCACACATGTGGGCTGATAGCTTAGGCGACTGTTCCCAGTGCCACTTGCACGGTGGTGTCAGACCCACTTGCCTTGTAGGCATGATGCGGTGCTAGGCCGCATCGATGCTTGCGGTCACTGATGTTGTTCCCGCGTTCTTTGTTTTATCCAAGATGCATGCAGGATGCGGTGCCACGCCGCATCGCCGCTTAGTGACTGTTACTGTTGTCCAGATCCCTTGTCGTGACGAAAATGTTCATAGGATGCGGTGACAGGCCGCATCGCTATGCGTAGCATTCGTTTTCGTACTTAAGGTAAGTCTTCTCATCACTGGACAGATTGGACCGCTGTGTTCGCGCGTGTCCGCACGGACACAGGTAAGTTCCTGCTGGTGGGGGTTTTTGATAAGAGTAATGGTCACTCGTGGTTGTGCTGACGCGAGATCTGGGACCATACCCCTTCAAATAGTCAGGATTTATTCACTCAGTTCACAAATATACTAGTGTTCACTCTGGAACCTCACCCTACACATGTATATCCATCTATTATCTATATTAAAACAATACAAACTTATGCCACTTGGCATTCACTTAAACCACTCATTGCCACGTGTATTCCTCTTAATCCACACGTTTTGTGTTTAGGCGCTAAAACAAAAGCGTGTAAACCCTAATGCAGTTTCTTCCTAAAATACAGAATCTTACACCACAATCCTCATTCTAAACCTAATACTCCATCTCCCTCTCTCTCTCTGGCGAACACGGCGACGAAGTGTATCCAAGATTTTCGATCAACATTCATCGGATTTCAAGACTCTGTAATTGACGGTATTCTTCACATCTACAAATCGGATACATATAGAACGCGTGTACGTGGGTATATTCGATTATGGCTAACTCTTCTTCGCCTCCACACTCGCCGATGTCGATTCTTCATTTTCGATTCTCACGTCGCCGGTTAGATTTCAGATTACTGATGTTTTTTTGTCTATTAGGTATGATTTTTGTCTATTTAGGTCTTATTTTCATCAACTTCGTTTAGGCAGTGTTTCAAAGAGCTCTGCAGTCAACTGGCCTCTATCATGTACAAGATCTCTGTTTTTAAAATTAATCTGATTGATTTGTTTATGTATCAGGATCAGATGTTAATCGTCAAGCTGGTGAAGTTCAGGTATGTTTATTCCCAGATTTCGTAATGGATGCATAGTTTTGTTTAATTAGGTTTTGTGTTTATGATCATTAATTTATTTATTCAAAGATTTTCTTGGTACAAGATGATCAAATGTATAGTAGAGTTTTATCTTATTCGACTGATAAGCATTTCGGGACAATTTGTTTTTAAGAAACCAATATACTTTGCAAAAGATTTGAAGAAAAAGTTTCAATTTGGGAACGGGTTGTTAAACGTGGTGTTTTATTTGCATTAATCAAACATAAAAGTTGGTTTCTTGGAACAGATATGTCAAGTAGGGTGTTTTAAAATGTTAATTAGTCGTTTGTGTCATACGGTTTCCTCTTTGGAAGCGAGCAAGTGAAATATTGATTGGGTTACTGTTTATATTACCATATAGATATTTTGATGAATTAATCAAAAATATCAAGAGCATTATGAATCTTTGTTGAGTTTGCATATCTGTGATCATATAAAGAATTTTTGGACTCATTAGAATAATGCAAAATGATTAAAAATACTAAATCCGGTGGTGTTCCACTATATAATTAGGAAGAACTTTTAAGTTAGATTTTAGTGTAGTGCAACTTGCTTGAGTGTATATATGTCGAATGAATCGTTCCTTTATGAGGGTAGTATATATAGATTTAAACATGTTAAATAATAATTACTAGTTATTCAACAAATTGTCCTTGGAATCTGCTAGCATATACGTAGAGTCATAGACAAGGAGTTGTTGATTAATGAAACTTAGAGTCGTAGACGGTAAACTTACGTATTGCAGGTCAAATATGATGACAGGTAGAAATGAAAGATCTCATCTCTCTACCACCACATTAATGCCGCCGCCATGGTGATGAAGATGATGAATACGATTTTGAGGATTGCAATTATGGTGATGAAGATGATACGGTCCGTTCGTTTTTATTTGATTTTTATGTTAATGAATCTACTTATGTACATGATTGAATAGAATTTAGGGATTTGTACAAGAAGCTCAGAATCTAACATCTGGATGCTACAAGAAGCTTGAAATCGATGAGGACTAAAAGATGTAAGTGCTCGATTGATAATCAGAATCTCAATCTATATGTTTCGTTTCTTACTTATTGTGTTCTTTTAGGGTTTTGTTATTCCTCTGGAGACGAGAACCTATCTGCCAAAGATATGATTTGTTGATCTGTAAATGACGGCATGGGTTTTCCTGAACGTAAAGGGGCTGAAGCGTCGGTTTCGTTTACACAAGGTAACTGCCAAAGTTTGTTAATTTTTGCAATAACTGTAGATGTTTTTTATGCTTTGGCAATATAGTTGAAGTTGTTTGTAAAATGATTTTACCTGCTTTGTATGGTTTAACTATATGTGTAGAGTTACTGTTATGATGACATTATGTTATAACTAGGGGTGAGCATCTAAAAAGTCCGACATCATCCACATCCCAATGAATTATCCATTGCTGTCACTACTGGAGTTATAGTCCTCGAGTATTTTCTATTGCTACCTGTCTTTTCCGTCATCTCCTTCAACCTCTTCGATTATCGTCAATAATAAGATTGGATTACTAAGGTGTAATTTTAAACTATACGAAGTCATCGGATGTCTGTTTCAGTATTCGAATTGTTGGATTTCGGAATTTAAACAGGTTTATAGGGCGTGTGAGTTACCATTCTAAACAAAAGTTAATTGTTTGTTTGGTGGTTAATTTTAGGTGGAAGAGAAAATCGACCATGTTCAGATGTCTTTGAGCTCACAGGGAATGTGATTAAAACGATGTCGAATTTTCTAAAGCCGGCGATAGATGTGGCAATGCCAGTGTTAAAGCAGGCCGGAGGAGAGGCGGTGAAGATTGTTACACCAGTGATTACAGAGGCATCAAAGAAAGCACAAGAAGCGATTCAGAGTTCCGGGTTTGATACTGAGCCTACTTATAGTGCTTCTAAGGTACCTGATCAGCACCATGTTGATATGTACAGTTTGATTATTACATTAATGATTGTTTCTGTTTCAGACAGCAGCAGATGCAGCAGAGCAAACAGGGAAAGTGATCCAGGAGGCCAAGCGGATTGCATCAACTACGGTTGAGACCATCTCATCGACTGATCCGACCACCATTGTTGTCACTGGTGGAGTTATAGTCCTCGCGTATTTTCTACTGCTGCCTGTCTTTTCCGTCATCTCTTTCAGCCTTCGTGGGTACAAAGGTACAATTTTAACAATTAAACATCATACATGATCAAACTTGATTTAACAAGAAAGTTTGAGGCTTAGAAAAAACAAAATGCATTTCAATTAAAAATACATACCAAGCTTGAATTTCTTCTTTTGATAACTGTGAAAACCGGTTTCTAGCCCGTCAATACCATATTAAGCCGGTAATATCAAGTAAAACACTTATTGCGATGGACAAGTGGCCTTCAAAGAGTTTAAAGACAGAAAGCCAGTAAAACCTTTCTCACGTACGTACTCACATTGGCCTTAGTTTGCTTTCAAAATTATAACTCAATTACTACCATTAACTCAATTCAAAACTACAAGTGTGCTTTAATGGCACAATTTGTACATGTTCCATCCATTTCTACTATTAACTCATGTTTTGACACTTGAATCTTTGAACCTCGCTTGAAATTATTGTACTTTTATGGTTTTAAAACTTAATGGATTAAAAAATTCTGAAAGACTAAAAGTTAATGTCATCTTTTATCCGAAATATTGATATATTGTTTTGTTTAGGTTTTTTTATGGTGATATACAGTTTATGTAAGTTACATGTTTATGTAAGTTAAATGTTAGGTTATTTATACAACCTCATTTGGTACTTGGACATACATGACGTAGAGAAAGTATGAGGTTAGGTGTGAGAATGATATTGGATACATTACAACTGTTGGTGCATCAGGTACAAATTATAATAGGACCATGAGGGTGTGTGAGCTATTTCTGGCTTTTGTGCTTTGTGCTGTTTGATTTAGTCCTATCGGATCAGGTAGATGGTAGTTTTAGCTCATAAATCGAATTATTATTATTTTTTTGTTATTTTGGTGATCAATAAGTTTAAAATAACAGCATGAACATGCGATTAAATGCGAGTTTAGACATTTGGAGACTACTAAAGTGGTTGAAGTTTGGGCAGTTAAGACATAATATTTTGAAGACAAGTATTAATCAAGTGTGTGAAGCCCATAATATTTTGCTAAACAGGTCTAAGGGGTTGTCTGAAGATATGTGATGTGATAATAGGCAGGGGCATTTTGGGATACTAAAGATTAACTGGCCGGTAACGTTTGGGGTCAAAATAATGGTGTTGACCAGTTTTTGAGTCAATATACATGTGTTCTACTGCTCTTATGGACATATCAAATCGTTCTAATGTTTATACAGAGCCAGGGGTATTTTTGGAATTTTGGAAGGAATATAGAGGGGAGGAAGCTGCAGTGTAACTGGTATGGTCTTAGGGATCAATTTTTGGTGTTCAAACTGGGGGGTTTTGATTAATATATTGACAATTCTAACAACTAGCCGTGTTTTAGGTTTGGATGGATTTACTACAGGAGATGGTGATCAGGCTTCCTAATGTGTCTAAACTTGAATCATATCATGCATCCTGTAATCAAAATGCAGAGCAAGGTGTCTTCAACAATATGGTTCACTTACATGTTCATAGGCTAATACAGAAATAAATAATTATAGAGTTCTTTTTAGAGGGTGTTTGGGGTTCCTTATTTTGAAGAAAAAAGGACTTTTGAAGGGGCAAAAGTCCTTTTGAGAAGTGTTTGGCTTTCCATTTTAAGGGCAAAAGTCCTTTTATGAAGGCAAAAGTCAGGAAAACATGACTTATTTTTTCCAAAAGGACTTTTGGAAAAGTCACTAATAAGTTAAGCCAAACATGCCCTTAGTATTTCTCTAAACATTTCATCGTGTATTTGGTTGAAATGAATTTTGGTTTTGAGGCTTTAGCATTAAAATGACATTTTGCTCTTTTAACTATTGCAATGGTTTACATGACATCTTTGTAGACTCATCATCTAAAACTTCGGTCTACCTATGAGTTTATGATTCCTTCTTTTTATCGGGGTTGTTTTTTTTATCAGTCCGTCTAATCCTGCTTTTATCCATGCAACTCCAAGTCTTCATTTGGTTCAAGGTGGTGATGTATTGGGCCAGCAGTATAACCAGCGGCGGAACTACAGGGGGGTCCGGAGGGTCCGTTGACCCTCCGGCGAGCCTCCGGTGACCAACTATTATGTTAGTGTTTTTTAGTCACGCCTCTTATGTGGTTGTTTTTTTGGTTAGTTTGACCCCTCATGATTACCCGTTAAGTTGTTTGAGTAAAGAAAACTCGATTGAAAATAACTCCGGTAATCGGCGGCAGCTGGTAGATCTCGTTCAGAGAAGAAGGAAAGAAGAATATTAAAAGGTTTAGATATTGGCCTTTAAAACTTCAGCCCACTTTTTAAATAAAGTATTATAATACACTGTACTTCGTTATTTTATTTGTAAATATATTTCATTTTCAAATATTCTAATTTCCTGTACTTCGTTCATTTATTTGTAAATATATTTCAGTTTCAAATAATTTAATTTCCAACCGATTATGCATTATAACTAGTGAGCAATAATTTTTCTCAATCAGTACAGTCTCGAAGGAAAATTAAGTGGAATCTGAACCATTTATTGACACTAAATGATTTAGTATTACCCTGAAAGAGGAGAGAGAGGGATATTGAACAGTCGCCGGAGAGCTCGACGAATCGGCCTTATCGGAATAGTGCGAGTAGGTTCCTGACTAATCGTCGGTACTTACCTCTCCCCCTATCCTGTGTAGACCCTGATTCCATTCGCCTCAGGGACTGTTGCGGTGAGGGATAGGCGCCGGTGTGCTCGACGAGGAGGATCTCATCGGAATAGTGTGTAAGGTTATCGACTAACCGTTCGGGACAACCTTTATCCCTATCCTGATCTGTTTCCGATTCCATTCGCCGCTGGGTCTGTCATCGGTGAGTATAATTTTCATAGCTTTCTCTCAGTCTATATACGGTTACTTGATTGCTTAGTCGGTCTGATACCGATCGCGACTATCATTGATAGTTTAGCCAGATCGGTTCGAATCCGGTTAACCTTTTAAAGTACCGTCAACATGGCGAGAGAAGAAGGAGAGATATATGAAGGAGGAGGAAGTAGCTCCGGCAATAATGCTGGGTATAACAATGAGAACCGACCAAGCAATGGTAATGAAGAGGAGCTGAAAGCGGAACAAGCAACAACCTTTTACGTGTCAAACATACACCCAAGGTTAACTGATGGGGAACTTTGGATGGAATGTAGGAGTTATGGGCATCTCGTCGACGCCTACATTGCCAAAAAATTGGATAAACGAGGTCTAAGGTTCGGTTTTTTAAGATTTGCAAAGGTAAAGGATGAGACAAAAATGGTTAAAGCGTTAAACCAACTCTGTTTCGATGGGTGGAAGATCAGAGCAAACGTGGCGAAATTCGTAAAGATTAACAAAAAACAAGTTCATGTGCCGAGAAAGGAATGGGTCAGAAAGACAAATACTAGTGCACCACAGGAAATCCAAAAGCCAAATTTCTATGGTAATAAGGTGTCTTGGGCAGACATAGCAAGAGGAAAAAGGCCAGAACCGAAAGAAGATACAACGCTAAGATTTGCAAACGAATCGGAAGCATACAAAGAGTGGAATAAGAAAGCGGTGGTGTGTGAATTCCATAATATAAAGCAGCTAAAAGAAGCGGATAAATGTGCAGAGGAGTTAAAATTGGACAAAGGAATAATTCGGTATATCGGTGGACTAAGTATAATAATCACGTTCAAAGAGGTGAAGGATACGGAACTGTTCGTTAATGAAAAGAAACAAGAAAAGGAGAAGTGGTTCTGTAAGGTCAAAATATGGGAAGGACAGATACTACCCTATCAACGTGTTGCATGGCTTATGATAAAGGGAGTTCCTATTCAGCTATGGATGAAAGAGGTGTTAAACATGATTGCGGAAAGGTACGGCAGTATAATACAATATTCGGAAGCTGACAAACATGACTTGAATCTACAGTTTGACGTAGTCGGTGTGCTGGTCGACCATGGCTTTAATATCAAAGAAGAATTACCAGTAGAATGGAAGAATCAGGTGTTTAAAGTATGGGTCACGGAGATGGAGGAACCATGGTTACCGGGTTGCATACTAAAAAAAAGAGTGGTGATCACAGAGACACCGGGAAACCAAGGCACAAGCAGTCACGGGACAAACGAACATTATGAAGACCCACATAAGTCGCCGGAAAAAAATGGTAGTGGATAAATCAACAGGCGAATGTTCACCGGAAAAAAAAACGGCGGAAGATGTTCCATCTCCGGTAGGGGTAAATGAAAAGTCCAACACGCAAGAGGAAGCGGAACAGTCGGGTAGGCACAATGGTATCGAAGGTCAAATTCCCAACAATGATTCGACAGTTTACAAGGAAACATTTAATGGGGAATGTGGGATTCCCAAGATGATAGGAGAAAAAAACAATAACACTGGGGAGGATTTTATTCAAAATAGTGGGGCCGGTCCGACAAAAGGAAATGAACTACAAAATAGTGGGCCGAGTTTGGGTGTACAAGATGGGCCATCCAGGGGCCAACAAAAGAAGAAGAAACGAAAAAATTTAGCTTCTGCCATAGCCCAAAAACTGAAACCCAATCCAAAAATTAATAAGGGGAAGCTTCCAGATATAAATTTAGAAGTGCCAGATCAATCAAGAATCCAACCACGTCACAAGATACCTTTGAAGATGAAGAAAAAAAGCAAAAAAGAAGTAAGAATCCAAAAGGCTATAGATGATCTTTTGTATGACGACATCGGAGGAACGGTGCCAGATGACGGATTTTATTCCGACTGGGAGGATGAATCGCAATCCGGTGATACACTAGTACAAGATACTCAGACTAGGGAGAATGGTAGAACAATGGAATCAGTATCAGAGGAAGAAGTTGGGGAAGAAATACGACAAACAATAAAAATCGGAACAATCGTAGGTGTCGATCTGAATGGAAAAGAAGATTTAATCAAGAAGACGATCGAAGAAGAACTGGTGGAAGCAGGTAAACAATGAATTTTGGAACATTTAATATAAAAGGTGCAGGTGGGGCGGGTAAAGCAAAGGCAGTAAGAGAGCTTTTGTCAAAATACGGGTTAAGTTTCGTAGCGGTTCAGGAAACACAGTTTAGAGAATTACCGGATAGAGTGATAAAAAGGTTCTGGGATAATTCAGCTTTCGATTACGTTAAAGTAAATGCAGAAGGAAGATCAGGTGGATTGTTGTCAATATGGAACCCTGGGGTTTTTAAAAAAGACTCGGAAGTCGTAAACCAGAATTTCATACTAATTAGAGGAAGATTAACAGGGGAACTGGTGGACTTAATTGTTGTTAATGTGTATGCCCCTACGGCACAGAGCAGCAGAAGACAATTGTGGAATGAGTTACTGATGCTGAAACAGTCAATCCAAGGTCAATGGATCATCCTAGGTGACTTTAATGAGGTACGTGTCCCTGAAGACAGGTTCAATTCGCATTTTGATGCTGGGGGTGCACTATGTTTTAACAATTTTATAAGGAATGCGGGGCTACAAGAGTATAACATGGGCGGGAAGAAGTACACTTTTATGTCAGGGGATGGAAAGAATATGAGTAAAATAGATCGTGTATTAGTATGTGATGAATTTATGATTAGATGGCCGGAAGCTAAGTTGACCGCGTTAAACAGGGAAGTGTCGGATCACAGTCCTCTAGTGTTAATAACAACCGCAAACAACTTCGGACCAATCCCGTTCCGAGTTTTTAATAGTTGGTCGAGTGCACCGGGGTACGATGTTGCGGTTAAAAAAGGATTGGAAAAGGGGTGTGAGTCTAAATTCAAGGACGAACATTTGGCAGTAAAATTTAAAGCAATAAGAGAAGAATTGAAAACATGGCGAAACCAAGAAAAAGCAAAGGAAGAGGAGATTATGGCAATAGCTACCGAAAGTGTAAAAAAACTAGAAATGGAAGCGGAAAATAGAAGCCTAACGGAACAAGAAATAGAATCTTGGCAAAGCGATAAAAGAATTATAAAAGAATGGCATAAGGCGAGAGTTAAAGATTTTATGCAGAAATCACGGGTTAAGTGGATTGAATTGGGAGACGAAAATACGAGTTTTTTTCATGCAATAGTTAATAGTCACAAGGTACGAAACCGGGTCAACGGGTTGTGGATAGATGGCGAATGGATATCAGATGCAAATACCATTAAGGAGAAGTTTAGATCAGCCTTCAAAGAGAAATTTGAAGAACCGGTATTGTCAAGACCAAGGATGGGAATGGAAGGTTTTAGTAGATTATCAGAAGGAGAAAGAAATGGCCTCATAGAACAGTTCAAAGAAGATGAAGTAAGAAACGCAATATGGGAATGTGGGGGAGATAAAGCCCCAGGACCTGATGGGATTACGTTTTCACTTATAAAAGATTATTGGGAGTTGCTGAAGCCAGGAATAATGGATATGATGATGCAGTTTTTCAACCACGGATCCATACACCACTCATGTAGTTCATCCTTCATAGCACTCATCCCAAAGGTAACCGACCCAATGGTTTTCTCCGACTTCCGACCTATTTCTTTAGTAGGGGTAGTCAATAAAATTATATCAAAAGTATTAGCTAATCGTTTGAAGAAAGTTATAAGTAGCATAGTCTCTAGCTCCCAGTCAGCCTTCATATCAGGAAGGAATATAATAGACGGTCCGTTGATAGTAAATGAAATTATTGGGTGGGCAAAGAAAGTTAAAAAGGAGATTTTTGTTTTTAAGGCGGACATCGAAAAGGCCTATGATACGCTAAATTGGAAATTCTTAATTTCCATTTTATCGCATATGGGATTCCCGCCAAAATGGAAGAACTGGGTAATGGGAATTTTGTTCACCGGAAGGGGATCTATCCTTGTAAATGGGGCACCAACGGGTGAATTTCAATATAAAAGAGGGCTTAGGCAAGGAGATCCACTTTCCCCCTTTCTCTTTATTATAGCGATGGAAGCGCTACATGTAATGATGACGAGGGCTGAAACAGAAGGTATCTTCTCGGGGGTGAAACTAGCGGGGGAAAATTTAATTATAACACACTTATTATTCGCGGACGATTCGATTTTTGTTGGTGAATGGGGGGATGAAAATATCAATAATCTGAAAAGAATTTTAAGATGTTACCACCTTGTTTCCGGTTTAAAAATAAATCTGAAAAAAAGCCAGCTCTTTGGAGTTGGAGTGGGAGAGGAAGAGGTTGTAATGAAGGCTGAAGCTCTTGGTTTCAAACCGGGTAAGTTTCCATTTACGTATTTGGGTCTTAGAGTCGGGGCAAATATGAACCGGATTCACAATTGGAAGGAAGTTATAGATACCTTTAATAGACGGCTATCGAATTGAAAAGCAAAATTATTGTCTTTTGCCGGCCGTGTCGTGTTGTTAAAAGCAGTCCTTGGAAGCCTACCGAACTATTATTTATCTTTGTATAAATGTCCAATGTCCGTCATAAAAGTATTAGAAGGTATAAGAAGAAAATTCCTATGGGGAGGGTGTAGCTCGAACAAAAAGATGAGGTGGGTTAAGTGGGAAAAAATTGTAGCAGCCAAAAAGTTTGGAGGACTCGGTGTGGGGAGCATTAGAGACTTAAATTTGGCTTTACTTGTCAAATGGTGGTGGCGACTAAAAATGGAGCCGCACCATTTATGGGTAAAAGTCATACAGGCCATCCACAAGAACAAGAGAAGAATTACTATGGTTCCATTAAAAAAAGATCTGACAGGGATATGGAAAACAATAGTAGAAACAAAGAAGGATTTGACCAAAAGAGGGGTGGATATTGAAAGAAGCCTTACAAGCAAAATAGGTGTAGGTGACAAAACCTTATTCTGGATAGACACGTGGTACGGAGAGAAACCATTAAAGGAAAAATTCCCTCTCATTTATCAACTTGCCAAAGAGAAAAGAGCAAAAGTTCAGGATAACTACACGAGACCTAATGGTGGAGTCTTATGGGATTGGGCATGGCATAAAACACCAAGTACTGATAATGAAAGACAACAGATGGAGGAATTGCTGGGAATGTTGAATCAAGTGAGATTATCGGAAAGAAGTGACTATTGGATATGGAATGGGGGAGAAAATCAGGACTTCTCGGTGAAAGTGGTAAGAAGTACTTTGGCACGGAACATAAATTTAAACGAAACAGCGGATGATTTTTTCTGGAATAATTGGGCAACACAGAAGTGCAGTATGTTCGTATGGAGAGCAGTAAAAGGTAAAATTCCGACAGCAACAAAATTAAGAGAAAGAGGTGTCCCGGTTCCGAGCGGAATGTGTGGAGTATGCAACAGTGAAGAAGAAACACCGGATCACGTCCTTGTTAAGTGCAGGGTAGCGGAAAACGTCTGGGAACAAGTCAGCAGGTGGGTTAAAATGGATACGGCATCAAAACCAGCCACACTCGCAGAGGTATTCAGTTCGCTGAACGATTTCAACTGGCCAAAGGCGAAGAAGAAAGCGGTACACGCAATATTTCTGTTAACAACTTGGGTTATTTGGAAAAATAGAAATGAAAAAATATTCAGATCAAGAGACGGCGAGACATACAGAATGATCGAAGAAATTAAAGAAGAATCGTATCATTGGATGAAACAAAGATCAAAGGTGCACTTGGAATCATGGGAAAAATGGCTTTACTTCTCTTGGTGAATAGATCGTACTGTATGTAAATGTTTCTGATACTTTGTTTGTTTCTTTCAATCTTGTCTGTTTGCTTTTGTAGTATCTGGACATTATAGCTCCTTGCTATGATTCCAGTTGGTTTGTTGTTTGATTAATAAAAGGCCCCATCTTGCTATTCAAAAAAAAAACTAGTGAGCAATAGAGTTGTAGGCTTGTAGTAATTCAAGAATTTTCTAATTTCAATCGAAAACAAAAGTCGTTTGAATGTTTTCTTTATTAAATTTATCAGCTTATTGCATTTAATGATTTACATTTACACATTTACTTCTTAAGTTGCTTTTGCTTTATCACTCTGATTCAATAGAAATATAATCTATTGTTAAAGATTTATGCTCATAATAAATTTTATTAAGATAAAAAAATAAATGATACCTTATAAACATAAAACAGTTTTATAACTATTTTAAGGCCTACATTATAAAAAGTTTTGATATACGTTAGTGTATAGTTGTTATCGAGCTTCTTGTACATGGTAAAAGTTAGCATAAAAAGTTTTCTATTGTGACCCTCCAGCTAAAATTTTCTGGTTCCGCCACTGAGTATAACATCCTAAATTCTGTAAGTTTGAAAACTTTGACTTTCAAAGTCAATGGTTGACTTTTTAAATTTTTAGAATTGATGACAAGTTAATCTTTGATTTTATGTAATTTTTGAAAGAGGCAGTGATATAGTCCTTGTGGGTCGTGGGATCATAAAGGCCAATTATCCAGCTGGTGTTGCATGGGAGTATCGTGCACAAGGTTGGAGGCGTATTTAGCTAATTGCAAGTGAGTTGAGATTGGTAAATAAGCCTTATCCTTTTCTTTGTAATGCCTTTAATATATTTTATAAATCAAATAAAACAAAGCAGGTTATTTAAAATTGAAATACAATTGGATTTTCTCAGCATGATGTGTTGTTTCATTAATTCACAAATTAGGGACTCTTTGGATGGCAAGGGCATAATTTGGGTCTCTATGATCTATTTTATTTGCATGATGTTACCTTTTCATCAATGCTTTATGTTACCTTTTTCATTCTAACGTTTTGTTTGGTGCTTTAATATTTGGTCCAGAAGGTATCTTTCCGGCGACCCTTAGACGTGACGCCTAAGTTTGGAAAGGCCTAGAACAAAAATGATGATCTACCTGGGGATTCAATGCCAGTAGATATTATATATTTGTGTTAAGTCACCCGCGAAAATCGCGGGATCTTAGGCTAGTTATTGAATATAGTATTAACCGTCAAGAGTGGTTAGATGGGAGATTCCTTAAATTCATAACACATTAAAAGATTGTTAATTTATGTTCTCTTGATACCAACCGGGATACTTTATAAGTTATAATAATATATTATCGATTCGATTATGGTATTCTGGAGACGGTTTCTTCGGTTTTTCTTCCACCTCACAATGCCTGCCATAACATGGCGTTGAAAATTGAAATTTGATCAAAGTGAGTGAAGGACTGATGATCAGTTAGTAGTCAGTCATGTGCCACACAACGTCTAAGGTGCTGTTTGTTTTTTCTGTAGGAAAAGGTCTGCAGTCTGCGGACCACATCTGCAGGCATCTACAGGAGAAGAGGTGGACCAAATGTCTGCAGTCTGCAAGGAGAAGAGGGTTTGTTTTTTTTTTATATAAAACCTCTTCTTCTTGGTTTAAAACACACACCACACAGTACAATCTGCACCTCCACTCTCTCTCTACTCTCTCTCTACAATCTGCACCACCGCCATCATCACCACCGCCACCACTTCACCACCGCCATCATCACAACCACCGTCACCACCTCCGCCTTCACACCTCCACCGCCATCATCACAACCACCGAACCTGCAACGAATCGAACAAAACGACCGTCACCACCTCCGCCTTCACACCTGGCCGGAGATTGAACCGAATAAACTCAAACCCGTACCTGAACCGAGACTCGCTGAACATGAGGTCGACCGGAGTCGCTGAACTTTGATCGATTTGGGGTGTTTTGCCATCGATTTAGGGTTTCGTTTCCGATCGATTTGGGGGGGTTTGTTTCCGATCGATTTGGGGGTTTTGTTTGCCATCGATGATGATGATGATGGTGGCGGAGCAGGGGTGGTGGTGGCGGAGCAGTGGTGTCGGAGCAGGGGTGGAGGTGATGATGATGATGATGATGATGGTGGCGGAGCAGGGGTGGTGATGATGATGATGTTGATGGTGGCGGAGCAGGGGTGGTGGTGGCGGAGCAGTGGTGTCGGAGCAGGGGTGGTGGTGGCGGAGCAGGGGTGGAGGTGGAGGTGGTGCCAAGAAGAGGTAAACGTCTGCGAGGAGAAGACTTGGGTCCATGTCTGCTCCAAGAAGAGGTCTCGCAGACCTTTTTTAATGAAAGGTCTGCGAGAAAACAAACAAGCTGCAGACATCAAACGTCTGCGCGCGTCTGCGTCGCGCAGACATAAGTGGCCAGAAGTACTTCTGGCCAAAAAACAAACAGCACCTAAGTTTATGGGAATAACCGCTTTTATATTTTTTATCTTCCTTCATATGTAAGTACTTCATACGAGTGAGTTGCTTTCATTATGATTCATGTGTCACACACACACACACATATATATATATATATATATAGGATTGAGTTAAAATAAGAACCACTCTCAGTTGTAAGAACTATGAGAACCATTTCAACCAATCAGAACATGCCAACAAAAGGGTAATTTGGTCATTTACCCCATATGTCATATCCATCCTCTCACCTCTCTCCTCTCTCCTCTCTCCTCTCTCATCTCTCATCTCTCATCTCTCCTCTCTCCTCTCTCCTCTCTCCTCTGTTTAACTATTTAAAGTTGCAGACTTTTATTAGAGCATTCACATTTTATTTTCATCTTCAAAAACCACCGACCACCACCACCACCACCGTCTGGTGGCGGTGCTACGATTGAATACATCAGAGAGACGAGGAGAAAGAGGAGGCCAGACACCCCCTTTTGGTGTCTACGATGAAGGGCTTTGTTTTTGTTGTTTGAAGGCGGTGGTGGGGGCGGCGGAAGGCGGTGGTGGGGGCGGTGGTTTGGTGGGAGTTGTGCAGAGGCGGAGGCGGTGGTGGTTTAGTTGGTTCAAGGCTGAAATCCACCGGCTACCACCGCGGTGAGCGGCGACGACGGCACCGGTAACCCTTCGCCGGCTTATCTCTCTCGATTTTGGGTTTTTCACCGTCGTGCGCCACCACCAAAGGGTGATGGCCGGCTGATTATGTTCGTCGGAGATGGTGGTTTCGAGTAATCTGGCTGATTATGTTCGTCGGAGGTGATGGCCGGCTGATTATGTTCGTCCGATGATGTGGTATGTCTTTGAATCTGATGTGTTCTTTTGTAATTCTGTTTTCTTGACTTTGGGGGTTTCGAGTAATCTGGGTTTGATTCTGAGTGGTGGGGTTGCAGGTATCATCATGGGGTGAATCTGGGTTTGATTTTGAATTCTTGATCCGTTTTGTGATGGGTTTGAATCTGGGTTTGATTTTGAGTCGTGGGTTTTGAATCTGGGTTTGATTCTGAGTGGTGGGTTTGAATCTGGGTGGTGGGTTTGAATCCGGGTTTGATTTTGAATTCTTGATCTGTTTCGTAACAACTGCACTTGTTTGAATGTTTTTTGAACGGATACAGGGTTGCTTGAATGATGCATTTGTATTCTTTGATTATGTGGGTTTTGATCGGTTTGGATTTTGGGGGGGCGATGATGAAAAAAAAAACGTTTATTTTGATGACGATGGCGCGGCAAGGACGGCGGAGGGTAGGTTTTTTGAACCTGCAACCCCATTTTGCAGCCTCTTTGATTATCGGAAAATCTGAGCCAAACCCCGTTTTTTTTCGAGATACGCTTTGTTTTGATGTTTGTTGGGTTTTTATATTTTTTTTGAGGCGTCGATGATGATAAATCTATCTGAGACACTTACCGAGTAGCGATTTTCTGGATGCGTTCGTTTTTGTGTAAAAAACTTTCAGATAAAACGTAAAACGTAAAAAGTTTTACGTAGAACGTAAAACGTAAAACGTAAAAAGTTTTACGTCAAACGTAAAACTTTTTAACGTAGACCGTAAAAACTTTTTAACGTAAAAAAAAAAAAAAAAAATTAAACCGTAAACTTTTTTAACGTAAACCGTAAACTTTTTTAACATAAAACGTAAAAACGTGAAGCGTAAAAAGTTTTACGTAAAACGTAAAACGTAAACAGTTTTAACGTAAAACGTAAAAAGTTTGAACGCAAAACATAAAACGTAAAAAGTAAAAAGTTCTACGTAAAACGTAAAAAGTAAAAAGTAAAAACTTATACCGCAAAACGTAAAAAGTTTTACGTAAAACGTAAATTTTTTTTAGTAAAACGTAAAAAGTTTTACGTAAAACGTAAAAAACTGGCGCGAAAAAAAGTAAAAAACGTTAACGAAAAAAAACCGGCGCGTAAAACGTAAAAAAAAAACGTTAACGTAAAAAACCGGGCCGTAAAACGTAAAAAACCGGCGCGTAAATCGTAAATAACGTTAACGTAAAAAACCGGCGCGTAAAACGTAAAAAACTGGCGCGTAAAACGTAAAAAACCGACGCGTAAAACGTAAAAAACCGACGCGTAAAACGTAAAAAATCGGGGCGTAAAACGTAAAAACCGACGCGTTGAAAAAACGAGGAGCGTAAAAACGGCGCGTCAAAAAACGAGGCGTGAAAAGGCCGGGCGTAAAAACGTTAAACGTTAAACGTAAAAATATGTAAATAAATCTGAATTTGAAAATGTTTAATAAAAAAACTAAGTTTAAAAAATAAAAATCTAATAACGTAAAAAACTGGCGCGAAAAAAAGTAAAAAACGTTAACGAAAAAAAACCGGCGCGTAAAACGTAAAAAAAAAACGTTAACGTAAAAAACCGGGCCGTAAAACGTAAAAAACCGGCGCGTAAATCGTAAATAACGTTAACGTAAAAAACCGGCGCGTAAAACGTAAAAAACTGGCGCGTAAAACGTAAAAAACCGACGCGTAAAACGTAAAAAACCGACGCGTAAAACGTAAAAAATCAGGGCGTAAAACGTAAAAACCGACGCGTTGAAAAAACGAGGAGCGTAAAAACGGCGCGTCAAAAAACGAGGCGTGAAAAGGCCGGGCGTAAAAACGTTAAACGTTAAACGTAAAAATATGTAAATAAATCTGAATTTGAAAATGTTTAATAAAAAAACTAAGTTTAAAAAATAAAAATCTAATATAATAAAAATCTGAATTAGAAAATGTTTAATAAAAAAAATCAGTTTATAAATAAAAAAGAATTAAATAAAAAATGTAATTAATGAATAAGACAAAAAAGGTAATTAAAAACTAATATACATAAAAAGACAAAACAAAGTAATTTTACTAAAATACCCTTTAACAATAAAATATTAAAGACATAATAAGACAAAAAATACTTAATATTATTTTTTAAGTACTTTTAATCTCATCCATCCATCTCCTTGATCTAAAGGCCAGAAAGTGGTTCTCATGGTTCTTACAACTGGAGGTGGTTCTCATTTTAGCCATCCCCTATATATATATATATATATATATACTATTAAATAGAACTAGTAATATGACCCGCAAGCGATGCGCCGCGGGCCGTTACAAACATCAAATAGATTATCTAAGAGTTATGTCATGTGTTAACCATATGAAAACATATGTTTAAACGTACTTAGTTCAACTCGTGTAACTTATATAAGTATTGCGGTTGAATCAAAACATAATGTAAATCGAATTTATGTCGTACAGTTATAACGTAACGCACCAAAGAAAGATAAAGCATGAATAGAAACCACAAAAGGAAAAAAGAAAACATTCACATTAATAATAATAATATAATTGTAATTTTACTTATCTTGCGTCGCGTGAGGTTGAAAAATAGAGTAACTCGAGTATATACCGCCAAATGATAATGTTTAACCCCGATTGGTAGAACAAAATTTACGTCAAAACGTACACCAACTGCATGCATAAAATAAACACGGAAACGTATTATATTTGTGTTGACTCGTTTCCGAAAAAGGTTTACATCTAACATAAACCAACTCGAATTTATATCAACACGTACATAAAAAGTATTAATTCTTTAAAGTAAAGGAACAAAAGGGGTAAACTCGAAACTTAGAAACTAAAAACGTTTACGTCTAAACATAAACCAACTCAAATTAATACCGACACGTAAATAAAAATAAAAATATTAATTTTTTTTAAGTAAATGAACGAAAGGTGTAAACTTGAAACTTAGAAACTCAATGATGTTAGCGACAAATTAGTTCTTTAAAAACGAAATTAGTGAACGAAAGTTATTGAATAAAATAATAGGTTAAAAACGTATATTATATATGGTATAAGGGTAAAGTTGGAATATTAGAAATCTAAGGAATTAATTTACAAAACTCGTAAAATAAAATAGCAGTTTAGGGACTAAAATTATTATTTTCTAAAATTTTGAGGTTATTAAAAGTAAGGGGCTTACATTGCAACTTTATGAAACTTGAAGGGGGAGGAGGCAAACTTAACAAATGTTACAAATCTTATCTCGAATGGTGTCATGAGCATGTTTGTGGTATCTCATGTCTACAAATCTTAGGATCTAATACCATAAAAGAAATTAAAAAAAAAAGATATATTTTGGTGTTGAGTGTTTTTTTTTTTAACTCATCGATGTTGCTTTATATATAAAGATAGTGCAATACAATATAACTAACTATCAAGACCTAACAAACTAATAAAACAAGAATAATAAAATAGATGGATGTAACCAGGCTAACTAATTTTTAAACAATAATAGTAATATATGATCATGTGCTATGATAATTAAAGCTGATCATTGAGGATCAGATTTGATTGAGGTGTAGACCGGCCACAGGAGAAACACGAGAAACAAAGACAACATGTGAGCATGGGGCCATTACCTGCAAATTTATTTATTGTCGAGCATTCACATCCTAACCATCAAATTATACGAGGGGGGTTTTTATATTATAAAGGGTATAAAAAGTGGTTGTGAGTAGAGGAGAGAGAAAATGTTACTGTTCATCTGTATATTTGGGGGGACACTGTTTACCCGTTATAATTTTTTAATATATTTTGAAAGTGGTTGTGAGTGGAAGTGAGAGAAAAATGTAATGATAATATTATTTAATTGAAAGGAGAGAGAAAAAGTATTTGTTTTTAGTGAAAATATATTGATATATGAGTTGTTTTTTAGTGGAATGTATGTATAATTTGATGGATTGGATGTGAATGCTCTAACATATACATATATACACACACTTATTGTTCTTTCTTTCTTTCTATATCTTCAAATTGCAACAACACACATGATAAATTTCCTATCAAAATAAAATGTTCATTTATTTTAATTATTAGTATATAATCAAATACCTTGATAGATTACTTCATGTCAATATAACCATTAAAGTAAACACACAATTAAAAATGAAAACTTTTTAATAAATGGGATTTATGCAGTGACGGACCCAGAAATTATTTGCTGAGGGTGCGTACGAGGAGTCCAACCATATTTTCAAAGGGTGCAGTTGGGTTTTTTTGCCTAAAATAAACACTATTTTTTTTTTCAAAAGATGCGCCGCCTACCCATTACGGTTGGTCCGCCCCTGCCACTCTGTATATCTAATTGGGCTTCTAAAGCTTTTAGTTACAAATGTTATACGAACTACAAAGCAAAATTGGGTGAAAATGTTTGTTTCTATATCCCTTATTTGAGCAGGTCTTTTTTTAAAGCAGATTTCAATGTTAACTTTCTGGTTATAATTGCTTTTGCATTGTTGTTTAAATGCTCAATTTCATTAACGTGGACAATGAGATAAGCAGAGTCTATTAGCTTGAGAGAAAAATTAATTTTTTTTTTTGAATGGCAAACAACACTACTAAAGCTTATGTCTCCAATGAGACTAGAACCTTCACCACTTAGGAGAGAGACACCAATGCAACACCTTGATACCATTGGGCACAACATTCAGGTACAGAACAGGCGTTTTCAGAACAGAATCCCTGGTCATAATGGCATATGCACCACATTCAGGTGCATTAGATATGCATCTTGTGCTTGTTCCAGTCTCTTGATTAACTTTAAACAGGTATGAGCATTCATGTTTGATTAACTCAGAAATCTGATGCGTGATCAGGAGTATGAGCACGTGTGTGTACGTACATATATAAAATAAAATGAAATTAAATCAAAGAAACACATAAAAGTTTAATAATTTGATATGGCAGATTTATATAATTCATGATCTAAGTTTCAATTAATTTTATTGAATGTTGCCTTAATCAGAAATTTAACCATAGGTAATGTAGATGCTTTTAATATTTTTAAAACCAAGGGATCTAACATTCCCAATACTTGCATAATAATGTTTACCTAGGGAGGGGGTGCATCTTCCTTTTAACAGCTTTTGCCTTTGGTGTGACTGGCGGTAACACGAGTGTTGACACCATGGCTTCTGTGGTGATTCCAGGAGGTGGGAATGCTTTGTTGATTATCATGGTTGTGCCACCTCTTTGTGTGGATCGACGGCGCTGAAGGTGGAATAGCATGCCGTTTCCTTTTATTGATCGCTATGGTGCAGGGAGAACATGTGGATCTGTGAATCCTTTCACAATAACCATTTCAGTGATATCTGTTAGGATGCAAAAATACTATCAAAGTAGAATTTACCAGAATGAATATGGTTAATGACTCTAGTAGACATTTTCTCAGCAGAACACAATAAGAGCTCAAACCTAACACTTTCCACAGATTTGCAGGTCAAAGAAAAATTGTAGTTCATTTAGACAAACAGGTAACAAAGGAAATAATGCTTGAAATTTGTATAAAGTAGCATTCCATATTTTGATAGCCCATGTAAACTACTTTTAGACAAACATGCATCACTTGAAGATGATTAAACCAGTTATAGAGATGAACTGCAGTATAGTAATTCAGCCAACGAAACAAATAACAAACCCCAATGCGCATTATGCATTTGGTTTACGTGAATAAATGAATGATGCAAGAACAATAAGAACATAATGAAACAAAGAAAGTAAAAAAGCTAACCTGAAACCTATTAACTCGCAGTACAATTTTGATAAATCCAACACCGGTACTCCTATCTGGCAAATAGCATAGAAAAATCTCACATAATAGGGATTTTTTATACTCATCTTCAAGTGAAGTTTCATTTCTAAAAAGTATCAGACGTGACTCTTTGCCGTTGACTGTTGAAATTCACTTTCGTTTAGACTCATGCAAATCTACCAGAATCTAATTCAATGAAATTCACTTTCGTTTCTGTTTCGCCTTTTTAATTTCTTTCTCCAAGAACTCAAGGGTCGTATCAGTGACATGATTTGGAGCACAACCAGCATCCACCATCATCTTCAAAAACCGTTGAGCTTCCTTCAATCTACCCGCTTTGCTATTAACTTCAATTAGTGTATTATACGTAACAACATCAGGGTTTATCCCAGTTTTCTTCATCTGCTCAAGAACCCTATCTACCTCATCAAACCGCCCACCCTTCCCCAATACACTAATCAGCGTATTATACATCACCATATCGAGAAAACCGCCCTCCGTTAATTTTCTCAAAACCGCACCCGCCAGATCAGCCCGACCCATCTTTCCCAACGCTTGAAATATCACATTGTACGTTGCCACGTCAGCAGACCTAACCTTCTCTCCCATTTCCGAAAGAACTCCATACGCCTCATTTAAATACCCTTTCTTCACCAACGAGCTCATTAGCGAATTGTAAGTGTAATTCACAGGATCAACACCCAAATCGTTAAAAATATCGAACAGTTTGCACGCTAAACTTAGCTTTCCTTTAGTTAGATATAAAGATAAGTACGTATTCACCATATTAATATCGAATGAATCTACACCTTTTTCTTGAACACGTTTTCCCCTCGATGAAACTAGTAGCTGGCGCTGCAATTTCGCCTCATCGGCCAAATGATCCATGTACGGTGATGATGACCATGGGTCGATGGCTTCTTTACTTGAAGAACTCGACTCACGTGAAGTAATTAACAACATTATCTCTCTAAAATCACCTTTTTGAAACATAGGGGTGAAATCTTTTTTCTGGTTCTTTGGATCTTTCAACAACGCCTCCATGTTATCTTTCCATTCGAGAACCGACGGCATCAGATTACCGTTTTTTATATGCCTCAAGAGTCTGTCGGTTAAATCCGTTCGACTTTCGGTGTTAATAGCTACCAAGAGATGGGTTATCGTAACTAAATCGACAACAAACCCTCTGGATTCCATTTCTTCCACCAATTCCAACGCTTCTTCGATCATTCCCTCTTTGCATATATGAAATATAACAATGGAGTACGTGATTCGGTCCACAAACCGACCTTTCTTTTTTAAATCTCCAAACAACGTGTACGCAGCTTGGGCTCTTCGGTTTTTAAACAACCCATCGATCAGTATATTGTATGTGCAGGAAGAAGCCCGCACCCCATCGTCAACCATTTTCTCAAACAGCTGGCACGCTTCCGTAAGTTTTCTCGATTTCAGAAACCCGTCAAGAACAGAATTATACACGATAGTATCCGGGCGAAACCCGTTATGCTGCATTTCACTAAAGATTTTGGTGGCGTCGTTTATTCTATAGCATTTACAACAGCCTTGTATGATTATACGATACGTGAATTCATCCGGCTCATGACCCGAGCTTTTTAACTCTTCCCAAACGATAAGCGCATCATTCACCTTCCCATTGAAGCAAAGCGATTGAATCAGACTGTTATAAGTGCACAAATCAGGAGCTAAAGTATCACCCTTTTCCTTCATCTCTTTGAAAAGATTCAATGAAGTTTCCAATTCGCCCCAATTACCGAAAGCGTGAATACATACGTTATACCCCCACACATCAACCGGAAAATTATTAATCTTTTCTCTACACTTGTTAAAAACATTTCTGAACTCGGATCTCATGCCGGCCTTTCTTAGTGCAACAAGCAACTCGCTACACGCAGCGAGATCGATAAAACCAACGTCTTCACGCGTAACCGAATCCAAAAGCTTAAACAATGTAAACAAGGCCATGTTTAAGTGATTACTACGAACAAGGGCAATAAGAACAGAGTTGTAAACATCAGGATTTAACTTATCTAAAATATTCTCCACATGATCCAATATTTCAAGTGCAGAATCGAAATTACCGGACTTGATGAAAGAATCAAGGAGGAATTTGAAAGTTGATGAATCAAGAACTACGCCTTCTAAGTTCATGGAGGAAAGAAAGTGAAAAATATAATCTTTATGAATCACAGGGTTTATACACAGGGTTTTAAGCATCTGGGAATAAGTGCCCGCTGAGTGTTTGTAGTTATGCCTGAGAGAACACCACTTGAAAAAATCAATCTTTTTAGATACATCAAGAGAGTTTCGCTTCAGGATTTCAAGAACCAGTGAATCGGAGAGTGAAATGAGACTCGATTCAACATTGTTAAGGTTACGAGTGCCACCGGGCTCAGAGAGGGATTTCACTATGGAAGCAACAAGGAGAAAAGTATCCAACTTTGTTGGTGAAGTGTGGGGTGGAGTAATTGTGGTTTTGTTTCGAACGTGTAGCGATCGGAAAAGGACTTTGTGGAACAATACCGTTCTTCGTCGTCCATGAAGCATTGTAAAATCCCAGAAAACACCTGTTCATTTGTTCTCTCTCACTATTAGACACAAACCATTGTTGCATCTAGAGATTTTATCTGAAAATCATAAAGTACCAACTCAGCTCCCAATTGGCCTATTAGCTCATCAGCTGGTTACCTGTATGTAGTGGTGTTCATCAGTTCAGTTTACTCGGTTTTGATTTTTATTCCGTAGTAACCCAAAACCGAACCAAATAAGATAAATGTTTAACCAAACCAATAACAACATAATTAACTGATTTCACTCAGTTGTAACCCAAAACCTAACCGAATAAGATAAAAGCTTAACCTAACCGAATAAACTGAATAAAAATCCAGTTCGGTTTCAGTGAAAAACCGAATTAACCGATTTCAACTGGATTAACTGATTTTATCATACTATGTAACATGATAAACCATAACTTGATTTAATCAATCTGTCCTGCAACTATTATAAACATATCTATTTTACCTAAAATTATTATTGGCAACTAAACTGGTTAAATTATACCAACGCAAGGCAAGGCAAAAGAAAATCAAATAGATACATGAGAGCCTTAATATTGTCAATTGAAATTCCTTTGACAGATTATGAATAGAGACACTTACAGAGTTACAGTTGTTCTAAAAGCGGCAGATAGGCGTATCGAACATTCTGAAGCTCTTAATCGGTTTGATTCTGAACAAATTGAAGATTTCTGAAGACCTATCGATCGTCTAGGGTTTTTTTGGAGTTTTGGTCACTGCTGATAAGTTATTCATTTGGGTTGCAACCCGAACAAAAGACCGAATAAGTTATTCGGTTCGGTTTATGGCATGATCGGTTATTGGGTGTTGTGTTTATTTAGAGAAACTGGGTAGGTTCGTGTACAGTATAGGTACTGAGAAGAAAAACGTAATTCCTGTGTACCCGAGTGGGGTATGATCGAGTCTGAGAATAACTAGATATTAATACACTAGTCTAAGATCCCGCGAGTTTCGCGGATGGTTTAACACTAACATATATATCTAGGTCTTTCCAAAAACTTAGGCTTCACGTCTAAGGGTCGCCAAATAAATACCTTATGCACCAAATATTAAAGCACCAAACAAAACTTTAGAATGAAAAGGTAACATAAAACATTATGAAGCATGTCGGAACTAAATCACAACATACCACTATATTTTGCGCTTGAATATATGAAAACTCATGGTGTATCAACTTAAAATTAGATTTCTAAAATATACATATAAGTTGCCTAATATACAGTAAGTTACCATCCCATTTCAATTTAAGGAGACATTTGTAAACATCATTTAGCTGAATTTGTAATAAACTTATAATAATAAAAAAAAACTTTGAAGACATTTGGAAGCTGAACACAAACTGCCGCGCTTTATTGCTCATGCCCACATTTGGGTGAGACTGCAAGCTTCATTGGATCTGTCAGCACAGGAAACAATTAAATATATGATTCTGACAAAAATATATAAAATAACAATGAGTATAATTAAATATTGCTTAAATGTTATATCTCGATACATAATGAAAGATTAAATAAAAACAAAAAATATTACACCGTATGACGTATCTATATAGTTGTCACACTTCTAAGCAACACACTTTTCACACCTCCTATTTCTTTGAAGAATATTAATGCACATATGTGCAAACTACTTCCACCTGATCTTTCTATTGTTAAGAACCACCTGCATCATTTTTTGTAAGATTGCAAAGAGCAATTCTAATTGTTATAGCATTCAACTCAAATTTCAACAAAAAATGATAGCTCAATCAATGCATTAGTATGCAAAACAAATAAACTATTACCTGTTATGCTCTCTTACAAACATCAGGATATCAATCACATTGATCTTCGTCCTTTCTTGCTGGTATTAAGGCCAACTATTTCTTGCTGCTATTCAGACCCCATGATGGGCACTGCAACTTCCTAACAACCGTTAGTAACACCATTAGCAATAATACTTTTCAGCCAAAAAGCTTTAGCAACCGTTAGTAACACCATTAGCAATAATACTTTTCGATGTACTTTCGATGTAGCTACCTTCACAGATCTTAGAGAAGTTTCATATGATTTTGATGGTTCAATCTCTACTTTAATTCATTCCTTGGGTTTTCCTTCCTACATCTGAATAGTGAATAGAAAAAAAAAACAAATAAAAAGTGAATATTTTATAAATTTTACTTAAAAAATATGGATAAATGCAGTGGTTAGGCATATAGACCAAACCTGTGTCTTGAACTAATGTTGTTTTCTTTTCTTGAATTCTCTGTTGACGATGTTCATAGAAATTAAAATCGTCTAACATGCATTGCTTGCTAGACTCCTCCTTAAAGATCTTCAACACTTGCAATCCCTATTCTAACTTCAACTAAATAAAATATGTAAATAACCAAACCAAAAGTGGGATTAAAAAAGTTAAAACATCAAACAAATTACACAACCAAATATATAGTCCCCGCTATTGGTAATAGGATTATACTCGTTTTCTAAGGTAATGTGCTTCAACAAATTGTTGTTTGGCAGATCCTTAGCAATATACCACTTAACAGGAAGTCAATCGGGCCATATTATAAGCTTTAGTCAAAATCAACCGGGCCCACCATCTTATCCGTGTGGTACACGGGTTGGACAATTAAAATCGTATAAAACATAAAAATAAAATAAAATACATAAAAATAAGCTGCATATTTAGTAACACCTGATGCTAATGTTAATCTTTTAACAAATTTCCATTTACAAACACATAAAAACACCTAATGCTAAAGAACACTTGCGACTTGTACATGATAACCAACAAAGGAACACCGAATATCCTATTATATAGATGACCTAATGCTAACAGTCCATAATTTAGTCTCTTAAGACCTAAAATTCAAAGCATTTAACCTCTTAATAATTATGCCTACGCTTTCTTTCATCATAGCCTACGCGTTCTTTCATCATAAGTTAGTTCTTCAACCAATTATCAATAACAAAAACACAAATCCATACAAAATGCAAAAAAATAGAAGGATATGTAAGAATAACTGATTTTGTAGAAAATGTTTAACAAAAAGTGTGGCGTCGGTCAACCCAACCTATAAGTTTGACAGGTTAACAAACCTCGCCCGTTTTGATCCGTAAGCCAACTCAGCCAGCTTTGACCCGTTAGCCAACACAACAATCTTGCTTAGAGAGAAAAAGGTTAAAGTTACCAAGTTTTAACCCTGAATCATCTACCACTCTTCTTGAACCTTCTGTGAATGCAACCCCATCAGCCACATACGTTCAATAAAATCATCTTCAATGTTTTTTCTTACATATGCATTTGATAAAACCTAAATAGTGTATGAAGTATGAACATATTTTATTAGTAAAAATTAGATAGATGTGATAATAATATAAAGTAAAGGAGGATTTTAGTTGCATACCTTTTAAGGCGCTAAATCTTAAAACGACATCTTGGTATCTGAAGAGGTTATACATGTAATACATTTTAGTAAATCAGATTAGTATAAATAAATCTAGTTAAAAACAAATCGTTAAATCAAAGAAATCACCTATGAATACCTAAATCCTTCCAACTTGTCATCTCTAATTTCATCTCACTGATTACCTTTGGTAGTTTGCCAATAACTTCACTGGCTACTGCAGGAATGGATCTTGTTTAGACGATTAGACTTCGAATTCTCACCACCAGTGAATCAGTTTTACTAATATCTCTTCAAGCTTCTTGGAACTAAAGTGCCATTTTGTTCCTGATAAAGTTATGCCAAACTCAAGTTTTTTTTTCTACATTTTAATCAAACACAAAGATTTTTATCACACTATTTTACCATTCGGTTTAGTTTGTAAAAGTAAAATTAGAACAACAACCAAAATAAAAACTATACCAACTAAAATTGTACCTTTAATTGGAAACTCAGAGTCACATAGCATGAAATTGATATCGACTGGACTATGTCAATAATCAATGTTCGTTGCCGCCAGTGATTCATGGCGGAACCCTAGCCGTTGGAAGACAGATCTCACCCTTTGCTGACCACCGATGACAACAACAACAACCACTTTGGAACCACCACCGTCGCTGGCTACTAAGAAAGCCCTATCGCCGACACCAGTCGTCGGAGAAGATGACCATCTCCCGTCTGCGTCTCTCATCTGCCCCATCTCTCTGTTGTTTCTCTTTTACAAAATTAAATATAATGAAAGCATTAAGATAGGAGAATCATGTAAACCAAAAGACAAAAGAAAACTGACCTTGTTGCTTGAACGACAGACAAATGGTTTTAGGGTTTCTTTGAAGTGATTTTGGAAAGAAGAGAGAATGAGGGAAAGAGCTATTGACTGAGAATTAGGCGCTCGTGAAATTGAATAAGAAATGAGAGAAAGGAAAATGCCGCCCAAAAAAACAATTATCTGGCCAAAGAGCATTGCCACATCAAAGGTCAAAAAGTCAACAATATTTTGCTTTAGTATAAGAGATAGATATTTTACGTTTTATATATGCATATATATAAGTACTGCATGATATTAAAATTACCGATAAAAGCATTCTCAAAACCATTCTCAGCACCCTCGGCTGCAGTGAAAATGAAAGTAATGAGAGCATGCAACAGGGGATGTTATAACTAAATGAGCCGAAAGAGAGTATGCTCACCATAGATGAACCTCTCAATTAACTGTTTTGCACATGCATAAGACCATCGTTGTTTCTCGATTGAGCCAAAAATGCAAGGGGATGTGTCTTCTTTGAGAATATAGTAAGCAGGATCCTGTAAGTAGTTAATAACAAAAAAGACTTAGCAAGTACTCAACTGATTTATGGAAAAAAGCTACTGAAAGTTAAATATATATGTATCCTTACCTGTCGTAGAGGGCTATCTTGGGGAAGAAAGCTACCGATGGTTTTCCCATATACTTCACAAGTGGAAAAGTGAATAAGCCGCTTGTTATTCTCTGAACAGTACTTGACCTAAGAGATGAAAATGACACTAACGATCCATAAATCATAGAATTCTTCATATAAATGGGAGGAAGTGACTTTTCCCCATGTTGCCTTATAGCTACATTAAAAGAAGCATCATTGCAATCACTATTGGAAAAAAAAACTTTAGGATTAAACGCCCATGGTTCCTCAGATGACATTATTAGATTTTTAATATACAAATTACATTTTAACTTTTTAATAGACATATGATAGATGACGTATGTATTAGACATCTAACAATAATTTTTATTTCAACTGATAAATGAATTTAAACTTTAATAAAACCAAGAATGAGTGATGAATTACCTGCATTTCACAACACCCCTTAAGCTTAGATCGTAACTCTTTTTAGTCTGAGTCCCTCAGTTTAAAAAGTGCTACATACACATATATAACCACTATCACTCGCGAATCAATGTCCCTCTATATCAAGATTCTTTTAGATGCCACTGTATGGTCCTGATGCAAAGGGTTAGAGCAGGAGAATAGTTATATTACACATTGGAAGAGAGCTTGATCAGCTGAGCACATAGTGTAAGAGATTGTAGCAATACCTGGGGTTCTAACTTAAGGTAGGACTTTATGATTTGTGAAATGTCTTCAATACAATCTGCAATGAAAAGTTAAAACACCAACTATTAAACAAACTCCTCCCATATATAGAGTGTAGAATACTCACGTTTAGTGAATCACGTTAATTAACGAAATGCTTTAAAATGCAACTCTTCAAAATTTGATTGTAACACAAATAAGATGCACCACATTCGAATCAATATAAATAAATATTTTCCATGAAAGTTGGAAGTAATATAAAAAGAATACTTTTACAAGAATGAATAAAATTACCTTCCTTATCAGAGTTTGTAAGCAAAAATATAGAGTCTCGACATTATTGCTTAAAGAATGATTTCCTTACACAAATTTAATAAAGAAAATAGTAAATAGTTAGTAATGAAAATATAAAAATAAAAATAAAAACCATGTACTTAGCTGATTATTTTCAAAGCAATTAACCTATTTGATTTATCTTAGAAACACATGCCTGTTGTTCCATTTTTATGAATCTTTTGAATATCATTCAGATTATTTTCAAAGCATTTGACCCATTTAACCTAGCTTAGCTTGTTAAATAAAAGACATAACCTAAATCGATGTGTTTCTAAGATAATGAGTTGAACCGCCACCAAGCCACCACTATCAACTCACAAAATCTAGTGCAAAGATAAAAAAAATGTTTTTTTTTGTTTAAGCCCTCACGGAGAATGTATATCTCAAACTTATTTGTTATAAATCTCAACCATTTGAACATACATGTCAATGTGTCATATTCACTGGTATCTTTCCTCTATTCCGAGAGACCGTGACAAAATCTATGTATTTTTTATAGCCTGAGTAACACATTGATTAATTAACGGAAATGAGAAAATTTCTTACCATTGTATGCGTTTTTATTAAATTCAGTTGGACCATATGCAAAGATGCAAACATTGTAACCATCACGAGCATGGCGAATGAGGGACCTGGTACCAATCTACAAAAACCCCAACTGCGTAAAGGAAAAAAACATATTCGTATTGGAAAAAATTAAGAAATAATTACATAACGCCAACTAATTAGATAACGACAACTAAGACCATATGCATATTACCCAAGAGATCTTTACCAGTAGGTCGATTACCCTCAACCCTCAACCCATTTTTAAAAATAAACCAATTTCAAAGCTAAACTAATGTTGAAATAAAGCCAATATTTGGGACCAGAACATGATGATTTACCGGTATAGGCAATGATGTAGAAGTTACTCCTCAACAGAGATCTCAATTTTATACTTGTTTAGCAATCGCTTCCGCTCGACACTCAAGTATATCTGTTCAGCCAACATAAATTCACATGGATAAACAGATTATATCATGAACATAATTAAGGGGCAAACATAACATTCAAAGAGAAAGAAAAACCTTTGTTTTGGTCTCACACTTGACATCCAACTGCTGAAACCTAAGAGTAAGATGTCTAGCAAGCCGACTTTCAAATATCCACGGCACGCAATGCAGCCCGGCTTAAGAACATCATCAAACTTCCCAAAATTTTCCTTTATAGCATCAGTAGATTGATCTACTTGAACCAAACAGAGCAAGTTCCCCATGATTTCACACTAAACCCAACACAACGAAACTCATCACTGTCATAATATAAAGTATAAACCGAGTCACCGTCATAATCCCAATCGGAACTCTAAATCGAATACCTTGAAGATGAAGATGAGAATCCATGGTCTAGTTGAAGGAGGCGATTGCTTCATTTTCTCTGCAGTAGCTTCGGCTTTTTCTACTGATTTTGTGGCTGCATAACAATTCAAAAGAGCACTGTAAACTTGGAGCTTATTGACATCATCTGGAAGGCTGTTGAAATATTGTTCTGCTTGTTCTACCCCTTGAGCTTTTAACAACAAATCCATCCGATGAAAATTCTTGACCTGTAACATACTATTCATAAGTATATATACCAGCTAACATACTATTCATAAAAAAATATCAAAACTAACTTAGGGAAGCAAGTAGCAATCAAACAATCACCAAAAAAACGTCACTTCTGGAAGCAAGTAGCAATCAAACAATCATAAAAAAATTCTTTTAAACATTAATATTCGACTTATATCATTGGTGATCTGTTAGTGTGTTAAACCGACAAACCTGAACCCGAACCCGAACCCAAATATGATTTACATTTTTTATTCATGACATCAACTCTAACCCGGACGCGCCGGCTTAGATAAATAAGTCAAATACGTTATAAATAGGGTAAGGAATTGTAAACAGATTGTCATTTAACCCATTTAAAAGATCAGTATGACATTCATTTAGAAAGTAAATACGTACTGTTTTAATTAAAAATAAGATTAGTGATAACAATATACATTTTAAAGTCTGTGTTTCCTATGCAAATTGCAACATAGATAATAACTCCATGATAAGATGTATAGTAAAACAAATATACATTCAATCGAGGAACTGAGAATTACCTTGCAATGGTGTGAACAACTTATAAATCCAAAATTGATTGCATCATCGAAAACAAATAACCCTAGATAAAAAGGGAAATAATAAAAACTACAAATACACATTCTTCTACAATCGAATAAGCAAAACATCTGAAACCCTAGTGAAATAATTTAGAAAAAAAGTACTGTAACTATTACCTCAAGTTCAATAGAAACCCAAAAACCTTCATTCTCTCTTGCCAACAGAACTGTCATTCGAGAGACGATTGGCAAAAGCCAAAAAATGAACCGTCATCCTAAATCTGGAAATCACCACCCATGAAAGTCGTAGTGTTCAAGTTCTTTGTCAGCAGCGTGATGGTGCCTATGGTTAGGGTTTCGTCGGAACATAATCAAGAGTTAGAGATGAAACTGAAATTAGGGTTTCTCAATGGAATGGCTGAGAAGATGAAATAGGTAGATGAAATCGCCATACACGAAGTCGAAAATGTAGAAGACTGCAGAGCAGAGATAAGTTAGGGTTCTTTAGTTGAAATTCAAATGAAGAAGGAAAGGATCTCAGTAATTTTAGGTTGAATTGATTGAAGAGAGAGGAAGACTTTTGGAGAAAGCGTGTAAAGGAATATAGGAGTAAAAAGAAAAATGCCGCCCAAATTCCAATTATCTGACCAAAGACCATTGCCACATCATGGTCAAATGGTCAACCTTTATTTTGCTTTAGTATAATAGATAGATGGTTTTAAATTGTATTTTTTTACACATAATAAATTCGTTTAATATTAAATCTGCTTTGTACTTGGTAAAACTAATTAAAATAAGTTACAAAAACATGAATTAATTTATATATAAATTATTTACCTTATAATATGCATTTGAGTAAATTGCAATTTTACCCCCTGAGGTTAGGGGCCATTGGCACTCTTACCCCCCTAAGGAAATAAATGCAAAATTACCCCCTACTGTTTAGTGTTATGTCGCACAATTACCCCCCGGCTTCAAAGTCAATGACACATCTGTTGACTCTTAGTTGAAATGACTATATTACCCTTCCATTTTACCCCCCAACATTCATGTTAAGTCGCACAATTACCCCCCATTGGTAAATTACTAATTTGTCCTTTGTTATTACCCCCTGTACTTTGAGTTAAGATACAACATTACCCCCTGCAACTTCCAAAAACCTTCCCGCCAAAATCAAAAACCTGATCTATGATTCTATAATCAAAAATCTTAACCTGTTCTATGATCTGAAACCTAATTCTGAATCAATTCACATGTAATCTGATTTTGATCATATAAACACCTAATTCTGAATCAATTCACAGTTATTTTGTTTTATTTCTTAAATCATCAAGCATACCTCAAGCATACCTGTTGCATACATGCTGCAACATGTAGAATCTGTGGTGACTATTAACCACTGATTAAGCAAACCACTACTGCACATTTTGACTATTAACCACACTAGAATATGTGGTGACTATTAATCACACTAGAATCTGTTATGACTACTAACAATGTATCAAACCACTGTTATGATTGCTAACAGGTTGTTGATCAAATGCACAAAATGTATATCCTAATCAAACTATCAAATGCACATTTTGATCATGTAAGATCATCTAACTGCCATAACCATGTTCAGTAACTGCACATATAACTATCATCAACTATGATCATGTAACTGCCATAACCATGTTCAGTAACTTCACATACACCTGTTGATACACCTATTGACCTATTGATACACCTATTGACCTATATGCATTTGTAGAGAATGGGTATTAAAATACACCTACAAATGCATTGTACAAACCTGTATATGCATTGTACAAACCTGTTTGACTAGAAATCAAACTGCACATCCACATTACCCATAATTCATAACCTCAGGTGATAATTCATTAACAGCATCAACTCAACTTTAGTCAATGCTTCTGATATGCAACTTAACATTAACAGCAGCAAGTCAACATTAACAACAGCAGCTTAACATTAACAACAGCAACTTAACATTAACAGCCTAATATATTAGGGTTTTACACCAAAAGATCCTAATATATACCAAAAGATCCTAATATATAAACCAAAACATCCTAATATATTAGAGTTTTACACAACCATTTCCTGCTGCGGTGGAAATTGGAAGTGGAGGAAAGGGCGGCCCTGCATTTTCACCACCACTGAGACCACAATCGATCGGCCTGACCACCGAATCCTCATGTCCACTGCAAACACATGAAGATGGATGTTTTCAATAACCCCCTGTTTTTAACTTGTTCACACAGATCGGTTTATACCTGACAGCAAAGAGCAAAAGGAGGAACGGTTGTTGTCGCCGGAAACCATGTTCATCGGCGGAGGTGTGGTCGCCATTGTGGTCGCCGGTGTTGGAGGTGGAATGATGGGGTTATCTTCACTCATTGTGATCGCCGGTGTTGGAGGTGGAAACAGGTGGTGGAGGTGGAATGTGGTGTCGCAATAGGCCAATAATTAACGTGAGGAAGAAGGATCGCCGGAGGTGGAGGTGGAATGGATCGCCGGTGTTGGAGGTGTTGAGGAAGAAGGAGTGGAAGCTTAGGGGGTAAGATTGTTGGATTATGTTTAGTTTAAGGGTTTATATAATATATAAACCAATAATTAACATGAAATTACCTATTTGCCCTTTGACTCTTATTGACCAGTCATTGACTTTGAAGTCGGGGGGTAATTGTGAGACATAACACTAAACAGTAGGGGGGTAATTTTGTATTTATTTCCTTAGGGGGGGTAAGAGTGCCAATGGCCCTAACCTCAGGGGGTAAAATTGCAATTTACTCTATGCATTTTTAAAAATTAAAACATACATGTTGTAAAGTAAACATAAAAATACTCTTTAAAAATTCAGATAATCTGTTAGCTATTAGCTATTAAAAAAAAATTGGTATCGAGGTATAGATAACCAGGTTTGGTTATTCTATCGTGTATAAAAAACCGGTTCACATTACAAGTTTTGGGATTAAAATTATACCCTATATGTACTCTACGGATAAAGTCGGGTTTAGTTTCAGTTATTGAATACCTGGTTATGAAAAAATCTGGTTGAGTATTTGGGATAGGTATGTTTTCTAACCCGGGTTTTTTGCGCAAATACTTTGATTTTAAATATTCTTTTGGTGTTGAATAGTGATTTTGCAAATTCGAAGTAATGGGTACATAAATGAATCATATATTATGTGTGTATATTTTTTAAATGTACTGGTTTTATATGGGAAGATGATGATGAATTTGAGATTTGATGTATGTTGAATTAAAAGGGTGATGTGAAAAAAGTATTTAGTTTGATTATAAGGTACTTATGTTCTTTCATTACATGAAGCATGAAGCAATTTGATAAACGATTTGTCACAATTAACACACAAGTCGTTCATTCATTGTATAATGTTTCATTAAACAACAATGTCAATAATAATTTAAGGACAGAGAGCACCACATTCAAACAAATTGTGATTGTTGTTATATGATGAACCTTTTCACCATTTTGGTTATTGGTAGCCTTCTAATCCTAATTTTTTCAGTATTGATTGTTTGCTTGTTGTTTAATATTTTAAAGTCGGGGTCTCTCTAGAACCAACATCACTATTCCTTAGAATGTGTGTATGTTTGACTGGACCCCAACTCCTCCAAAACTTATCATAGCTTTGCTATATGTGAAATATTGCTAGGAATAGAGGTCAGCATGGTTGCAAAAGTAGCTAGGCGCTCCCTAATCGGATTTGAGAGTACTCGGGAGTATTCGGGAAGTACTCGGCCTAGACGGAGATTACTCGGGGAGTAATTGGCCTAGGCGAACAATACTCGGGCCTTGGCAGCTGACCTTGTAGCGAGTACTCGGGGAGTACTCAGAGCCTAGGCGGGACTTTTACAACCACGGAGGTCAAATAAATCTTTTATTAGTTGATACGATAAACATAAAACTTCTTAACTTACATGAGGATACCAAACGCTTAAGAATAAGATTTTCACTTACCATATAGGTTATAATAAATGACTTCATGAGTGTGTCTAGATAGAGGACGGTCGGAGCATTCATGGCCCATCTACATGTACACATGCTCTATAAATTTAATCAAATCCTTTTGATAACACAAATTTTATGCAAATTCTGCAACCAGGCATACATACAAAATGCATGGAATTAGTCGCTTCAGTGGATATTTTATCCTAATCGGAAAAGAAATTACCAAATGTCTAGCCTTCCCTCATGCTTGACACCAATGAGGCTTTTATTTGGGAGGAAAAAGAAGACTATGCATTCACCATATGAAATATAAATACTAAGGTACCAACAGCATATCGTATTGAATTTGATATAAGATATTTTGTTTTAAAAATCTAAGATTATTTATTGAGTGAGTAATATAATAAAAAAAGGTATATGTTCTATTTTATTATTAGAAGTCTAGTTTAACGTCGCAAACTTTTTTCACATGGTGTTAGTATACAAGTGATCTGGTTCTTTTACAACCTATTCATACTAGAAATGACATTATAGATTAGCAAAACAAAAAAAATTTGGTGCGAGCCAAATTCTATTTATTCATTTGAACAATTATTTATATCCGTGAGTAATGACATGTCAAGATCGGAGAGAAGCTATAAATGGATATTTACATTCAATAGAGAAAATTGATGATTTTTATCCGTATAAAGACTGGTGGGTGTGGGTGTGGCTTTTGAGCGTTGTTGGCCTGTTAACGTCGGCTGCTCCACTCCGGGTTGGCGTTTTAGTCAACGGTTCCCGCTTGGTGTGGCAATACTGCTTGGCGTGAGGCGCTGGTCTGGGGTGACGTGGCTGGCAATGTATGGCTGGGTGTTGATGACCGTTTGGCTAGCCCATTTCATAACGCCGGCCTAGCCACGCCCTTCCACATCTCACTTATTTGGGTGTGGACTAGTGAAGCTCACACCTGTCACGTGTCGAGCAATACCCCCAACCCAAGCCCCTCCACACCCTATAGTTTAAGTAAGTTGATCTCTATTATTTTTCATTCAGCTTTTTCTTTAGCTTACATGTCATAGAGTCTAAGGCCAATAATGGTTTGGCACATACAAAATGTCACCTTGCTTTCAAGCTACATGTTTGGTGAAAAGGAACGACGAACAAAGATGGTGAAATTGTCAAACATCGGGTTACTTAACTATTCCTAAATCATTGAATTTGGTCAATCAAACGGAACTTCGCTAAAGCAACAAAAGTTGATAGCAACTAAACCAAAAGGTGATTGGCAAGCTAATTAAATTTTACAAACACCCTATAAAAATGGACAAATTCAAAATTTTGACGTTACACAATATTGATGGTGTGATATATATTTAAAAAAACTTGCATCTTTATATAATCTCATAATAACTTATATATATTCACACACATCATCATTCATCATAAGCGAAATTTTAGTATTGAGCATTTCTTATAATTCATTTTGGTAATCACTATCTTATAGAGTTAATTTGTTCGATCAAAGGGCACGTAATTTAGCGTATCAAAGTGTGTAGTAAATGTGTTACTCTCTAAGTGGTTTTGAGCGTGTTATGGAATTGTATATGATTCTAGAACAAAATCAAGGATGATTAGAATTGACAATGGCCTGGTCTATTCGCACACGCGCGTGGTCTATTTGCACACTCAAAGCGCCCCGCTATGGCCAAAGCGGGGCGCTTTGGTGTAAAGTCAACCGACAAGGACTGACGCGGTCAGACCTTGTCTGTTGCTTTACATCAAAGCGCCCCGCTATGGCCAAAGAGGGGCGCTTTGGTTTTTTTTTTTTTTCCAAAGCGCCCCGCTTTGGCCTAAGCTCGGCGCTTTGGTGTTTTTTTTTTTTTTTTTTTTTTTTTTTTTTTTTACATTTTGGGCGTATTTTTGACTGGTTTTGGTCCAAATTTTACAATATTTAATTTGTTTGTTTTTTTTTTCACAGTGGTGGTTTTCTTCGTTTATGGTGTTTCCTTTTTCTTGTTCCCCATGTCAACAGGTCAGTATGAACAGGCTTGCCAGTATGAACTTACCTGTTATTTATACATATATTATATTTTTTATCTAATACAGGGGATGTGACATGAAGATGACCACACAGGGGATGTCTTGACTTTCCTTTTAAGTGATGGAAGTGACATGAAAATGACCACAGTACAATGGCAACAACACAAGACAGTCGGTATTAATTGTTATAATAAGGCCTTCTTGGTTTATGTGTGGAGGGCTTGTTTGTACAAAACTAAAATATCTAAAGCCAGAGCATTGTACAACTCTCAACGCATAAGATACAAGTTAATGTAAGTGTGTATGTTAGAAACCGTTAAATATATGCGTTACATCACGTTAAAAACCGAATGTAAAAAATAAAAAAACAAACAAACGCCGAGCTTAGGCCAAAGCGGGGCGCTTTGATGTAAAGTCAACAGACAAGGACTGAACCTGTCAGACCTTGTCTGTTGACTTTACACCAAAGCGCCCCACTTTGGCCATAACGGGGCGCTTTGAGGTGTTTAAATATACATGGATGTGTGCGAATAGACGAGGCCAAAATGAAACATTGGAGACTGACAAAATATAGTGAAAGATCTTGATCACCGACCTTAGCATCACATTCGAATTATAAAGGCCTGGTCTATTCACACACGCCCTTGGTCTATTTTTGACTGGTGACTGATCTACGTTTAAGTTCAAATTTTACATTTTTGGTCCAAATTTTACAATATTTAATTTGTTTGTGCACATATATCTAAAGGTGATGGACCGATGGTATGCGTGTGGGATACGTATCTTTGTCTTGGGTCTGCACTCTGCAGCATTAATCATGAGCATTGGAAAGTGAATATATATGGGTACACAAAATATATAAATAGAGAAAGAGATGTGAATGCTTTATAAAGGAAAAACATATATTATTAAAAATTCTAAAAAATCATGTTGTCACGTGAAAGAGTTTCTAGAGTGCTAGGATCTGCAAGATATCCATACAAAGATATGATGAGACTTATGATGCACACAGCTGAGCTAGGCCATAGCCCCTATATATTTGAAGAATAAATAAAAATAATACTTTTGTTCCACCTTTTATCTTATACAGGGATCAGATCAACGCGTACGAAATGCAGGGATCAGATCAACGCGTACGAAATGCTTACGTATCGTCCCACTGACCTTAATGTAACCCCATATGTTCAAGATGTATGTTATATGTGTTTAATAATAATCACGTTAATTCTTTTACAATCCAAGAGTACGTTTGTGTTTGTTCAACATATGCGTTACATCACGTTAAAAACCGAATGTCACCGACACGACTCAATCAGATTCAATACGCACTTGTACGACCCAAAATGACAATATACATCATAATACTACAATTAATGAAAAAATACGTCATGTACATGTACGGTAGGCGGCTGATACACATGACACTACTCATAGGAGTACTTGTGCTTTCAAACCAAAATGATACGATATAATGGAATACGACATCACACGTAACCGATTTGATCCGGAACTTGCAGTATAGTCCATATATATTAAAAAATGATGTATAATGGAAAAAGCGTAAAATTTAGACTATTATCGACGCGTTTGTGAATTAAAAACAATTTTAAAAAAATTAAAAAAGGCCCAAAGCGCAGCGCTTTGACCTAAGAGGGGCGTTTTGCCCCCCCCCCCCCCCCCCCCAAAAAAAAAAAAAAAAAAAAAAAAAAAAAAATCAAAGCGCCGCTCTATGGCCAAAGCGCGGCGCTTTGATGTAAAGTCAACCGACAAAGCCTGACAGACTCAGTTCTGGTCGGTTGACTTTACCCCAAAGCGCCCCGCTTTGGCCATAGCGCGGCGCTTTGGGGTGTGAAAATAATTTTCTCCGTGTGTAAATAGCATGACCCTTGACAATATCAAATCTAAAATAATTGTTGTTTTTTCAACAAATATAAGTTAGGCATTATGCTTTGATCCAGCCTACATATGTAGTGGATATTGAATTATTAAGAAGGCCTGGTCTATTCGCACACGGCATTAGTCTTTTTGCACACTCGAAGCGCCCCGCTTTGGCCATAGCGGGGCGCTTCGAGTGTGCAAAAAGACAAAAAGTGTTGGCTGTAATTTGTGTTGTTTTTTTTTTTGAAATAGGTGGGATGTGGGTTAGTTTGGTAGTGTTTTTTGGAGGAAAAAATTGTATTTGAGTTTTATAATACGTTGTTTTATAATTACGTTTTTTTACGTCATTATTTTTATAGAACGTATATAATATAAGTGCGTCTTTATAAACTGTTAACCTAGTTTATTTTGTTAAATTAAACGAACACGTTAAATAAATTGTACAGAAAGCCATAAGAATTAAACGTAAACAATCCAAAACCAACGTGATGTAAATATATATCAGTTTGTACATACAAAACAAAAAGGTACAACTGACTACATAATACATAACAAAACACTATACAAACAAACTAAGGTACTAATCCTCGTGCGGTGGGGACGGTGGGAGGGGAAGTGGAGGCAACCCAGCGACCTCTCGTAGAGAAACGAGCGTCTCGATGATCCAGTCCTGGCGTGCGGCCTGGCGTCTCAGGCGCCGGTCGAAGTCCCGAGCCACCTCACGCGCTACCGGAGGCAGGTCAGCGTAAACGTGCTGCGGGTACTGTGGCGGCTCCGGAGCTGGCTGAACTGGTGGTACCAGGATCTCCTCGATATGCTCCTCCTGAGCCGGATCCTCTAATACAGGCTCAGGCTGAGCCTGAGCCTGAGCCTCAGCCTCAGCCTGAGGCTGGCCCGGGAACTCATCGAGTCCCAGAGCCTGTAGCTGAGCCTGCCGAGCGGCCGCCTGCTCAGCAGGAGGGGCCAACACTCCAGGCCTCAACTCAATAACAACCGGGATGACCTCCGGCACCGGCTCCGGCTGCCAAATCTGCCCGTCCATGCCCCTAAACCTCAGACCAACATCAAAGCGACGGGTGATCTGCATGCTAGAAACTGACGCGCGGCCCAACCTGGTAGACGGGACCGGATCGGACAGCAGCGGATCTCCCTCGAGCACGATCCCGAGCGAGCGAGCGATGGCGGTGATGAATGAGCCAGTGTGCACCCACCCGCGGAGCTGCCGGTGGTATGCGGTGGCAAAGTAATCTGCCAGGCAGGCTGCTAGATTGCAGGGCTGGCCCCGCAGTAGGCAGTATAGAAAGAAAAGGTCACCGAGGTTGACCTTCTCCCTGCTGGCACCCCGCGGCACGATAGTTGCCGCGATAACATGCTGCAAGTATCGGAACAAGGGGTCTCTAATGGAGGTGGCCTTTTGCCAGGATTTCCCAAAGGGTCTAGTGGAAATGGACCTCCAGAAACTGATAAGCGTCTGCCTGTCCATCATCGTAACCGCCTGCGTATATAAATCAGTATCAAGCTCGGCCTCTGTGTACAAACCTGTATAAACAAATAATATTAAATAAACAAATGATATTAAATAAACAAATAACATTAAATAAACAAATAACATTAAATAAATAAATAATAATAATAAACAAATAATATTAAATAAACAAATAACATTAAATAAACAAATGATATTAAATATAAAATAATAAATAATATTATTTAAACAAACCTGTATGCACAACAAACTGCCGCACACTCATCTGAAACTCCTGACCGGCGAGACGGAATGTAACCTCGTGGACTGGAAAATCCGGGTCCTCGACGTAATCCGCCGGATGCGGCGCGTATGTAAACGTGGAAAGAAACTCCCACGTAACCTCAGGATACGAGTCCTCCATCGCTAACTCAAATAGGCGCGACCAAGGAGTATCTAGTCCAACTATCTCACGCGCCCGCGCGGCCTCTCCCACGGTCTCCAGCAGGCCCCAGTCTATCCCTACATGCTCCCCAATGGGGATGGCGCGCAACCTCGCGCATCTCCCCCTCGCCCGTGACGCCGCCGGAAACTGCAGGTACGGACATGCCGGCTCTCCCTGCTCTCCCACATCTCCCTCAGCCTCCATATGCTCAATCTCGTCATCAGAAGAATCCATCCCTGCACGTTGATAAGATAATATTAAATATAAAATAATAAACAAATAATATTATTTAAACAATTTAAATAATAAACAAATAATATTAAATATAATTTAAATAATAAACAAATAATATTATTTATATAAATTTAAATAATAAACAAATAATATTAAATATAAAATAATAAACAAATATTAAATATAATTTAAATAATAAACAAACAATATTAAACAAATAATATTAAACAAATAATATTAAACAAATAATATTAAAAAAAAAATAAACATGAACTAAAGCGCCGCGCTTTGGCCTCGGCGCGGCGCTTTGGTTCTTCGTGATGAAGAACAGCCCCCCCAATCGATCCAAACGCCCAAATCAATCAAATATCAAACATTTACAGTTAAAGAAAACGACTAAGGGTGTTCGATTTACCTTTTTAGCGGTCGAAATATTGAAAACGAAGATATCCGGATCGAAGTGTGTGTAATCGCACCTTGTGTGTGTGTTTTGTGTGTTGTGTTGAAGTGGGGGAGAAGCTGCCCCGCTTCAGGTATAGCGAGGGACCAAAGCGCCCCGCTTTGGCCATAGCGGGGCGCTTCAAGGGTAAAGCGGGGCGCTTTGGTCATAGCGGGGCGTTTAAGGCCTTTTTTTATTTTTTTAAATTGTTTTTAATTCACAAACGCGTCGATAATAGTCTAAATTTTACGTTTTTTCCATTATACTTCATTTTTTATTATATATGGACTATACTGCAAGTTCCGGATCAAATCGGTTACGTGTGATGTCTTATTCCGTTATATCGTATCATTTTGGTTTGAAACCACAAGTACTCCTGTGAGAGGTGTTATGTGTATCAGCCGCCTACCGCACATGAACATGACGTATTTTTTCATTAATTGTAGTATTATGATGTATATGGTCATTTTGGGTCGTATAAGTGCGTATTGAACGTGATGTAACGCATATATTGAACAAGCACAAACGTGATTATTATTAAACACATTTAACCTACATCGTGAACATATGGGGTTACATTAAGGTCAGGGGCACGATACATAAGCATTTCGTACGCGTTGATCTGATCCCGGTACAATGTATGCCAGGCTGCTGCCCGATCTGTTCTGTGTGCTGTCCAGAGTGGGTTTGGGGGAGGCATTGGATAACAACCTCTAAGCTCTACATGTATGAAATGCCCATGGTCGACGAACACAACCGCAACCACCAGGTGAGGTTCCTCAGCTTCGTTTGGCCCGCCCAGCAGAGGGAAAATTGTACAGCTCCCACGCATGTCGAAGCTGTGAACAATCACACCGTATCGTTGGGCAATAAGAAACCCCGTCTCAGGCATCGTCATGTAATTTTCGATATCTGCTCGTCCCACCCCCTTGAAATTGATCCGTCTAAGCAGCGCATCATAATGTCCTATGTTTTCCGGATCGAAAAACTGCCTCCAAAGCGATTCGTTCCTACGTAACTCCTTTATAAGTTGTTTCCGGATCATCAAATATGAATTCTGTTTCACTCCTAACCCAACAGCCACCGATCGAAACCCACAATGACCATCTGGTTTCACGTCCTTTATTCTAACGATGTATGGATGGATCACTTCGGGAATCTGAGATGCGTAGTGGCGGATCGCTATATCCGTCTTAGGACCGAGCTTGATCATCGGGAAATCAGGGTGCAGGTTGATCGGTTTGGTATTCTTTTGTCTTCTAGAATCTTCGAGTGATATGTACGAGCTGTGACGGGGAAGATCATCTGAGGCCTCGACCCAAGTTTTTTGTTATTGTTCCCTGGATTGAGGATTTGCTGAAACTTTTCAAAGAAGCTCCTTTTCACCTGAGGGGGTGTTGGATCGATCTTTTGTTTCAATTTTTCAAATTCTGCGTCTACATCGATTTCCTCTATGTTTTTCTTTGCAGGCTTGAAGTTAAGCTTCTTCCAGAACACGTCTATGTGTGTGATCCGGAGTTGCTGACCTGTGGACGAAAACAAATTAGGTGGCAGAATCATAACGAGAAAGGTCAAAGATATTAATTACCATGATTTTCCAACTTTTCCAAACGACAGGCACATGGCAAACCACAGCTGGTAAAAAGTTGGCAACCACAGCTTGCACCGTAGGCTCTCAACCCGTCTTCCTTACGTTTTAGTTCCCTACTCAAAAGCTCAATCGCATATATCGAAACCTTTCTGAGAATATATGCAAGCATGGGCTGCTTCTTGTGGTGCGTCATCACTTTTCGGAGGCTTGTTTCAAAGCTACTACTAATCTCGGTGTATTGTCTATCAACAACATGATCAACATACAGTACAAGTTTATCCAGTGTGTTGCGATGACTTGGAAAGTGACTTTTTAGTGTTGCATGCATGCCCTCAACCCTGTTGGTCGTAGTTTGGTGAAAGTTGATAGTTTTGTTAATCCAGCATGATACAAACTTTTCACGGTACGGATCCAACCAGGATTTCTTCATATAATCAAAAACCTCTAAAATTAAAAAAAACGTAAATAGTCAGTTTTTGTTATTATATAAAATTTGAACATAATTATGTAAGAAATACCTACGTTCACGGTCATCTTCTTTCAGCTGTGCTTCAAGGTTTTCCAAGTTATACCTGTATATTTCCTCGGTCGTAGAGTCGCACAATAACCAAAAACTACGTACGAATTCTTTCCAATCCTTGTCAGAGAATTTCTTCTTGCTGTTCTTATTAATATTTTGTTGAATATGGAACCGACAAAGATACTTATGCGCTTTTGGAAAAACTTGTTCACACGCGTTCATTAGCGCAAAATCCCTGTCTGTTAAAATCACGCGCGGTTCCATACATCCTACCAGCATAGACTTGATCCTCTGCAACACCCATAGGTAGTTCTCTGACTTCTCAGCGAAAATTACCGCACAAGCAGCCGTAAACGATTTGTTTGTCGACGTCATGCCTACGACCTGAACAAATGGCAGGTTGTACATGTTCGTTTTGTAGGTGGCGTCAATCATTAGCACATGCGGGAAGGCACACCACATAGTGAATGAATGTTCGTGAACAAAGAAGACATCTTCAACTTCGTTCGATATCTCATTCGTGCGCATGTAATAAGTGTAATTTTTTTCGAGAAGAATGCTTTCAAGTTTTTGCATCGGAGACTTACCGACATTTTTTTCGGCGTTGATCTTCTGAACAGCGTTGTGTATATCTTTCGGAATAAGCTTTCTAGCCGGATTGTTTTTTGTCAGCGTTCGCCAGATACTTTGGTTAGGAATGTCTTGCTCTGCCAGCTCCTTAACCAGTTTTGTATCCTCCGAAGAAAGCCTTCTCGCATACGCGTGACCCTCTAAGTTTTCAATAGGAGTGTGGTTATGCTTCGCCTTCGTCACCTCGATCCTCCAAACACTTCCGGATGATTCCGAAAACCCGATCATCTCGAACGGGCAGCCTATTTTCTTGCTACCCGTTTTCCTCTGTGTAGCTATACTCTTATGCTCCCCACCAAAAGTACATTGAAACCAAATCTTGTAATTCTCTCCTCTTTTATTCGACCTCTTAGTCACAATGAGGTAACCGTTGTCTTTTGCCGTGTCTTGTACCCAACGCACCAACTCTTTACGTGACGAAAAGGTCTGCGTCGTATCAAACGAAAACGTAACCGGGTAACAGCCTTCCTCGTCAACAGACACATCCCCCGGCTCACCATCGTCACCGAGGTCCGAATATACTTGATGTTCAAAGTTGTGCTCGCCACCGTAACCGAAATTCGAATAACCTTGTAAGCTCTGTTGACAACCGTAACTGTCGTTTGGACCACACTCCTGCTGTACAAAGCTGTACTCGCCACCGTAACCGAAATTCGAATAACCTTGTTGTGCGTAAGGGTCCTCCACAGGGGTATTCAAATCCAGCGTCACCGTGTTATCACGATAATGAATGCCAGATACAACCTCTGCCTCCCTCAAGTTGGACGAGACCGGTTTCTCATACGAGTCAGAAATAGCGGTCCCCTCGTAAGAATCAGGAACAACTGTCTCGTCAGAATATTGACCGAAAATATAGTTGTTTAACCACGACATCGTTTTTTCAAGAGATGTAACTAATACAGCAAAACCGCGCGTTATTTTGAAGAAACACAACGGATGGGGAATAAAGGCAATACAAACCTTTGATCTGAAATGAATGAAAATGTATGAGCCAGTGTCTGTGAATGAAGATGTATATCGACGGAATGCTATCAGAGGTTGCTTTTAAAAGGTAAAAAGGGTGAAAGTTGGGGTCGAAGCGCCGCGCTATGGCCAAAGCGCGGCGCTTAGGGTTAACGACAAAACATCATAATCAGTTTTATGTCTGTCAAACAGTATCGAATGTTTCAAACGTCAATCGAAGCACGTTTTGTCGATCGAAGCGCCGCGCTTTGGCCATAGCGCGGCGCTTTGGGGTGTGAAAATAATTTTGGGCGTGTGCAGCTAGCATGACCCATTAAGAATCAACTTAAAAGTGACAAGTTTGACTTTTGATCGAGTTCATCAACGTTAGGTGTAAAAGACTGTTTCATAAGAATCAACTTAAAAGTGACAAGTTTGACTTTTGATCGAGTTCATCAACGTTAGGTGTAAAAGACTGTTTCATGTTTGTGAAAACACATCAAACACAGACATTTAGTGGCAATGTGGCATGACCATTCAACGGGTTTCAACTTTCAATCTTAGACTCAACCATTTATATAATATATTTTATATCTTTTGGAATAAATGTCAAATCAGTAGAAAATGATGTTTATTGTGTTTACCAACTTGATAAAGACAAACAAAAATTACAAAAATAAATTGTTTTGTTGTTAATTAGAATAAATCAATTCCGTCAGTAATATTAGGGTCATGCTATTCACACACGGCCAAAATTATTTTCACACCCCAAAGCGCCCCGCTATGGCCAAAGCTGGGCGCTTTGGTGTAAAGTCAACAGACAAGGTCTTAACCGGTCAGACCTTGTCTGTTGCTTTACATCAAAGCGCCCCGCTTTGGCCATAGCTCGGCGCTTTGTTTTTTTTTTTTTTTTTTTTTTTTTTTACATTTTGGGGCAAAGCGCCCCTCTTAGGTCAAAGCGCAGCGCTATGGGCCTTTTTTAAATTTTTTTAAATTGTTTTTAATTCACAAACGCGTCGATAATAGTCTAAATTTTACGCTTTTTCCATTATACATCATTTTTTAATATATATGGACTATACTGCAAGTTCCGGATCAAATCGGTTACGTGTGATGTCGTATTCCATTATATCGTATCATTTTGTTTTGAAAGCACAAGTACTCCTATGAGTAGTTTTATGTGTATCAGCCGCCTACCGTACATGTACATGACGTATTTTTTCATTAATTGTAGTATTATGATGTATATTGTCATTTTGGGTCGTACAACTGCGTATTGAATCTGATTGGGTCGTGTCGGTGACATTCGGTTTTTAACGTGATGTAACGCATATATTGAACAAACACAAACGTTTGCCAGCTTACACTAGCCCTAGCCCTCGCCCAGCTTTAATCAATCAAATGTGATTTGATATGGTAGTAGACTAGACATAGACCGGCTATTGCAGCAATAAATAATTGTCTTTTTTGTATGCCATATATGTTGAACATAAGAGAATGAGAGATAAGAGCGTTAAAAACTATTTTATTTTTAGACCTCAGGTGTAGGTCTGTACAAAAGCATGACCATTACTGACAAATTCAAAAACACTATTTTCCAAAGCTATTAAAACACCATCTTCCAAAGTCATACGCATGCTACCTTCTCAGTTACCAAAGTTATTTATTAGAGAGAGAGAGAGTTTAGAGAGAAAGAGAGAGAGTGTTTATTAGAGAGAGAAACGTGTTTTTTTTTTGGTGTATCTATCTAAACACCATTTTGCCTATTTACACACAAAAAAGAGAGAGAGTGTTTATTAGACCGGACCAAAACGCCGAGCTTTGGCAGCGTTTTGGTCCTGTCAACCAGACCGGACCAAAACGCGGCCAAAGCTCGGCGTTTTGGTCCGGTCAACAGATCCGTCAGACACCCGTCAGTCTTTGTCTGGTTAACCGGACCAAAATGCCGCGTTTTGGCCACAGTTCGACACTGCAGGGTGTGCATATAAGGACAAAAAACACATTTTAAGGGTGACTATCTACACACTTGGTGTGTAGATAGTTTGGCCCTTTTTTTTGAGACGTTTCAGTGTTCTAATTTTATCACGAGTGTTGATTATTTTAATTAGACATTACTAATTTTATTAATTCTTGAACCAATCACACCTTTTTTTTTTAAGTTTACCACTTCACCAAGTGTCTAACCATTGCCAACGCTTTTCAACATAGTTTAAACACTTATGACTGAATGACGTGGCACACTCTCATTGGTTAATTTTGAAGTTTACCACTTTCAAGTGTCTAACCACTCCCTACACCCTAATGTATACTATATTTCATTGTGGCAAGTGGCATTGTGGAGCCCACAAGAACTGCTAAATGTATACTATAGCACGGATGTGACTAGTCAAAGAGTTGGAAAGGGTTGTACGCGACAGTGAGATGCCTCAACAAATTAAATATTGAGATGGGACTTTACCTTTAGATATATGTGCACAAATAAATAAAATATTGTAAAATTTGGACCAGTCACCAGTCAAAAATACGCCCAAAATGTAAAAAAAAAAAAAAAAAAAAAAACCAAAGCGCCGAGCTTAGGCCAAAGCGGGGCGCTTTGATGTAAAGCAACAGACAAGGTCTGACCGGTTCAGACCTTGTCTGTTGACTTTACACCAAAGCGCCCCGCTTTGGCCATAGCGGGGCGCTTTGAAGTGTTTAAATAGACTAAGGGCGTGTGCGAATAGACCAGACCGTAATATTATCATTCGTTATGTATGTATGTAATATATGTCAGTGATATTAGTGTTGGTGATTCGTCAATGAATTATCTTTTGATGATCTCACGGTAATATAAATCGATGATCTGCTGTTGTGTTGTTGGAAGTAATTCATGGACTTGTTACTCACAAATCTTTGTATAAATGGAGTTTGGTTTATTCAAAGAAGTCTACCATACAAATGGAGATGAAGAGATTGCAAATATGTTTACTAAGAATGGAAGGGAGAAGAGTGAACAATACTAACTAGTTTAATACCCGTCTGGTGGACGGGTTACGCTAACAACGTAACAAACAAAGATAAGTATATTGTGGGTGTTTAGGATTGCTTCTCATTTTCTTCTTTTTGGGCTCCCACTAAGCTGAATGTGTTTGCTTGGAGAATGATGCTCGATAGGCTCCCAACGGCGGATAATCTGGTGAAAAGAAGTATTGTTTCAGAAAATTCAGCTTGCAAATTGTGTGGTGAGAGGGCCGAGACTGCTGAGCATCTTTTCACGTCGTGTTACATGGCAGATTTGATGTGGCATCGGGTGAGTGTTTGGTGTAAACTCCCTCCCATTTTCGTTTTTTCAACCAAGGATATTCTAGACTTTCATAAACAAGTGAGAGGTTCGGACCGGAGAAGGAAAGCAATTAATGTGATCATGATGGTGGTGACTTGGTGTTTATGGAAAGCGAGAAACAAAGCTATATTTGAAGAAGAGACAGTGAAGGCGGAGAAGATTTTTGGAGAAATTAAATCGTTAAGCTACTTGTGGGTTAGTAATCGTTCGGGTATTCGTAGTTTAGATTGGGCGAAATGGTCCGTTTTTGATTTGTAAGGCTGTGTTTGTTGTTTCGGCCCAGTCCTAGCGGCTTGCTAGGGGGCTTTTTGAATGAAATTTGCTGTTAAAAAAAAAACTTTTAAAAAGTCAAAAACTTAAAAGGAGCTCAAAATAAACAATCCCAAACACCCACATGAAGTGGACACAAGTCTAAACAACATTATAAACAAAAGCATCATTTTTAATTTATAAAAGGAAAACGAACGTGAACAGTGCACAACCACAAAACAATATAAAATAAAAGTGATAGAGTGATAAAACATGAAATTGTGTCATTTTAATGCAAAAGTAAACGGTAGGAAACACTGTGGGAAAGTGTTATAACAATCAAACATGGTTTACTGCCTCCATTTTTCGGCTTTTGGATTGTCCTCTTTAACCTGAAAGGTGGCCTCTTTTTAACTTGCTGCATGGTGCTCACTTGTCAAACTTGGTGTATTTTTTGCATCGTCTACTGAGGCAACCTCATGATTCACATCAACAACCACCTGAAAGTTGTTATACAAGTATGAGAGTAAGGAATTACCAATTCTTGAAGATACATAAACATTGTATTGCATTGATGCATGTCAAGGCATATTATATTACAAAGATGCAACATACGAGTTCTTTTTTTTGGCATCATTTGCTAGTAAATTGTGTAGCTTGTTATACATCGACGTTGAGATTGAGAATTTTTAGGTGATGAAAGAGAGATTATAAAACAATTGAATATGGTAGTTAATAACCGTAGGTTATGAAGAGACATTATGAGGAGGTGGGTAGGTTGTGAAGAGAGGTTATGGGGAGGTGGGTAGATTATGAAGACAGATTATGGGAGATAGGTAGTTTAGGAAGAGAGATTATGGGATGTTGGTATTACTGATGGAGAAGGACTCGAGGTCTAAAAAATTTGAAATCTAAAATTTCGAAAATAGATAAAAAAACTGGAATAGGGTTGTTACTATTTTCAATTTTGAAATATAAAAATATCAAAAATAAATTGGAATAAGGTAATTACTATGGTAAATAAAGGGAGTTAGAATAAGGTAGTTAAACAAATAAAAAAATAATATAGAAAACAGTTTAAAAGGAAACTGACTTCATAAAATTAGGTCAAGAATTAAAACTGAAAAAAAAGAAATAACTTATAGAGTTAATTACATAGTTAGTCCATGTGGTTTACACAAAGTAACATACTTAGGTATTAATAGTTTAAAATCACATCCCTGTTGAAAAACCACTCCATAACCCTTTGAGAGGAAGCAAGTGTCGGTCTATTTAATTGAGAGGAATCATTGCATTACATCCCTGTTGAAAAACAAAATCGATAAATTTATGGAAAATGAGGTTGAAACAATGTTTTAAAAACCGGTATATACCGGCTGGTAATACCGGATGTTCAGGCGGTACGAAACTGGCCGGTAATTCCTTGAAACGACATTCAATTTAAACCGCCTGTAAGTTACGAAATACCGGTATGAACCAGTGTACCGTACCTGCCCAATGTAAGTTTTGGGTTTTTTTTTTTACAATTTTTCAGCCCATTGAATTTACCCATAATATTAACCTAACGGCGTTATTATCTTCTTTGGCATATCATCAGTCGATCAAAATTCAAAGTTCATCCCTTCATCTTTTTCAACTCTGCACTTACTCATTTCCCTCATTTGAACTGGTAAGTATTAGAGTCTCTTTCAAACATGCAGGTTTAATGTCTAGGTTTTAATGTACAGGTTTAATGTGATTTATGCTTTCAAACTTGATTTAATGTATTTAATGGAATATTGAAAAGCATATCCACGTGCAGGTTTATTGATAAAATATTAAGATGTAGGTTGGTTTAATATGTAGGTTTTAATTGATTTATTCTTTTAAAAGTATATCAAACGTGTGAGGTTAATATGGAATTGATGGAATATTAAGATGTTTATGAGTTTTTTTCTACATACAATGATATTTTTTTAAATAAGTTTCTTGTTATGTAGATTATGGAAGATAACCAAACTGAGACACATGTTCAATCAAGTTATAGATCAAAATCAGATAAAGCTTGGGACTTTGTAACTTGTCAAAAAGATGAGAAAGGTAAGACGGTATATATATGTGATTTTTGTCAAAAAAATGGTGCTTGGTGGCGGTATAACGAGAATGAAGCGACACCTTGCGGACATTAAAGGTGATATAGAACCTTATAAAAAGGTAACGACGGATGTTCGTTTTACTATGCAAGGAATTCTGAAAGAAACTGAAGTTAAAGCAAAAGGTAAGTCTATTAACATTGGATCTAGTGTGGACGTCTTAGATGACGAAGACGTTGAGGAAATAAGTGACCAAGCACAAAAGGGAAAAAAGCGAGTTAAATCAAATGCGCATCCTTTCTTTACAAAAACTACAAGCGATCCTTCTCAACCTACTATTAGAAAAGCTATGCAAAGCAAAGAAAAGGTACATGAGGTTAACGTGGCTATTGCTATGTGGTTCTATGACCCATGTATACCTATAAATGCTTGTAATTCTCCTTATTTTCAACTAGCGGTAGATAAAATAGCATCTATAGGATATGGTTATTGTAAGAAGGTATTTCTCTCAAAAGTTGCCTCATGTATTCTCATTCAATCCTATAAATAATTACAAGAGAGATCAATTAGGATCTCGTATACATGGAAAGACAATAATCACAATATTAACATAATAATATTCTATTACACCCCCGCAGTCGAAGCGGGAGGTGATCGGATGCTGAGACTGGAGCGAAAGTCTTCAAACAGAATTCGTGGTAATCCTTTGGTGAAAATATCAGCGACTTGATAGCGGGAGGGAACGTGAAGGACCCGAACTTGACCGCGCTGTACTTGCTCGCGAACAAAATGAATGTCAAGTTCTATATGCTTCGTCCGTTGATGTTGTACTGGGTTGCCAGAAAGATAGAGGGCACTAACGTTGTCACAGTACACAATAGTAGCCTTGGACAGAGGGCGATGAAGCTCGAGAAGAAGGTTGCGGAGCCAGCAGATTTCAACAACCACATTAGCAACGCCGCGATATTCCGCCTCGGCACTGGATCGAGAGATGGTAGGCTGACGCTTGGAAGACCATGAGACTAGATTATCGCCAAAATAGATGCAAAACCCACTCGTGGAACGGCGTGTATCTGGGCATCCAGCCCAGTCGGCATCCGTGTAGGCAAGAAGGGTCGGGTCCTTCGAAGATGAAAGGGTAAGGCCGAAGGAGATGGTGCCTTGAATGTATCGAATGATGCGTTTAAGTGCGTTACAGTGATCTGTTTTTGGAGCGTGCATGTGCATGCAAACTTGTTGGACAGCGTAACTGATGTCTGGGCGAGTGAACGTGAGGTACTGTAGCGCCCCTGCTAAGCTTCGGTAAAGAGTCGGATTATCAAAATCGGTACCCGTATATGCACTGAGCTTAGAAGTAGTGTCCACTGGAGTAGCGACGAGCTTGCACGAGGACATGCCGGCACGTTCAATGATGTCCGCGGCATACGTGTGCTGAGATAGAAACATCGTGTCACGGTCACGAGTGACAGAGATACCGAGGAAGAAACTTAAGGCACCCAAGTCTTTCATTGCAAACTCAGCAGACAAATGACCCATAAGCTGAACCCGAAGTGATGCAGAGGATGTGACTAGAATGATATCATCGACGTACAGCAGGAGGTACGTAGTGTGGCCATTGTTGTGAAGGATAAAGAGAGAAGCATCACATCCGCTTTGAACGAAGCCCAAGGTAAGAACGTAGTCAGTGAAGCGTTGATACCAGGCTCGAGGGGCCTGCTTTAATCCGTAGAGGGACTTCTTTAAACGACACACATAATCAGGAAATCGCCTGTCTCGAAAACCCATTGGATCGTTTCATTGAGATTACCATGAAGAAATGCGTTGGTGACGTCCAGTTGATGTACCGGCCAAGATTTTGACAGGGAAATAGTTAGAACGGTGCGAATCGTTGCCGGTTTGACTACTGGACTAAAGGTTTCCCCACAATCTATGCCAACCTGTTGAGAACGCCCGTCGCACACAAGACGAGCCTTGTACCTTTCCAAAGTACCATCAGACCGAAACTTATGTTTTAGCAGCCACATACTACGGATTATATTCATGTGCGGTTGCCGTGGAACCAATTCCCAAGTATTATTGTTAATAAGGGCATGAAACTCATTAGTCATGGCATTATACCATTCTGGTATGGGCAGGGCCTCGGACGGGTTTTTGGGAACCGGAACGATGGTGGTGGTGTTAAGGTTAAGGAACTGCTTAGGCTTGACGATCCCATCCATCAACCGGGTTCGCATCGAGCGAGTGTTAACAAGTTGAGCAGTGGGAATCTGTTGGGTTGAAGGCGATAGGGGTGGTAGCGGGCTAGGCTGAGCAGAAGGGGTGGGGTCGGACTGAGCCGAAGTGTCGAGGTGGGCTGATGGTGAGGGGGCGGGGAGTGGGCTGTTAGGTGCGTCAGTTGGGGTGAGAGTGTGTGGGCTGTTGGGAGGATGAGAGGGTGGGCTGTGGGTTGTGGCATTTGGGCCGCTAGGTGAGGAAGGTGGGGAATGTGTATGGGCTGGGTAGAGAGGAGTATGGGCTGCGGAGATAGGTCCGATAGGAGTGTTGTGGGTTGGAGTAAGTGGGGTAGGGGTGTTAGGGGGTTGGGCCGTGGGAAAAGAGACAAAGGGCCAAAGGTTGGAGGGAAATGAATCAGTAAGGAAGTGGTAGGTTGTGAGAGAATGAGAGTTTGAAAAGGAAAAGTGGATTCATCAAAAAGGACGTGTCGGGAAATGGTGATAGTGTGTGATTTAATGTTGTAGCACTTGTAGCCACGATGAGCAGTTGGGTAGCCAAGGAAAACACAAGGATAGGAACGGTGGTGTAGTTTGTGGGTGGTGGTGGATGGTCTTAGCGGGTAGCATAGACAACCGAATACGCGTAGATGGTCGTAAGTCGGTATTTGGTGATAGAGAAGACGGGTAGGTGTATTGAAATTGTGTGTTTTGGAAGGGGTGATATTGATTAGGTAGGTGGCGGTATTTAGGGCATGATGCCAAAAATTTGCGGGTAGAGAGATTGAGCAAGGAGAGTGCGAAGGATATTATTAATGGAGCGGATTTTGCGCTCCGCTTTCCCATTTTGAGACGAGGTATAGGGGCACGATAGTCGGAAAAGTATGCCATGTTTATCAAAAAATTGTTTAAATGATGCATTAACATATTCTTTTCCATTGTCACATTGAAAAGTCTTGATGGTGCGTTGAAATTGAGTGTGCACAAGTTTGGTGAAAGTTTCGAAAGTGGTAAAGACTTGTGATTTTTTCGATATGGGAAAGGTCCATAAGAAGTTGGTATGGTCGTCTAAAAATAAAACGTAGTAACGATGGCCTTCCGAACTTAGAATCGGGGAGGTCCAAACATCACTATGCACAATGTCAAATGGTTGTAAAGTATTATTAGTAGACGGATAGAAAGGGAGCTTAGTGCTTTTGCCAAACACACATGGTTCACAAATATGTTTATTAATGTTCTTAAAAACAATAGAATTGGAATTTTTTAAAGACTGAAGTAGAGCCGGGCCGGGGTGACCAAGCCGTTGATGCCATAGACTGGAGGACTGAGCAGCAGTGGTGTAACAACTCTCATCAAAAAGTACTATTTATTATTTTAAATTGACCAATAGTAAACCCTAATTGAGAAACCCAAGTGATTCTGCATAATCCCTAAAATTTTCAGAACATTTGGAATCAGGATTAGGGCCCCTAAAACTAAGGGGGGGGGTAAACCCTAGTTATAGTTATCTACAGAAAACGCTGTCAAAAATGAAAATTCATGAAACGTCGACTCAGCAGACCTATACCAGTGACAAGCCTACCCTACTCTACCTTGACACCTCAGGCGAGTCGCGACAGGAACGGCAACATCTTCCGCGACACGCGGGGGAAACCAATTTCAAGTATAAATAGAACAGTCTGTTTCATGCAATTGAGTGTTAATTCGACGTAAAAACACAATACGTACGCTGATTTAGAGTATAATCACTACAAAAACACACACTGATCATGAAGTGCTACCGCAATTCAGGGTAATAACTCGATCGCTGATACGATTCAATGTCCGATCGATTAAACTATCCAATGGATGTTTAAGTGCTGCCCACATTAGGGTTTATGCTTTGTCATTCGTCGTTAAATCGATGGATGTTTAAGTATCGCACTTTGTCATTCGTTGTGAAGGTTTTAATCTCGTGAGTTATCGTAAATGCTGTATTAAGTTACTAACCTAGTTTGTGTGCATGATTATTTAAACTAGGTTATCAAGGCTAATCAGTAGGCTAAGCTCTGTTCATAATTAAATCTGCAATGTGAGTCATTCTCTTTTTATTAAATTTAATTTCAAAAGCATATTTTCAAAGGTTATAATTACAGGGATTAAGTCTATGTAATCTGAAATTACTGCCAGTATGTGGGGGGATGTGCACATAGCTACTAATTATTTATCACTTATGGGTGAACGGACCCAACAAGTGATATGTCCACAGTCACAAGTCCGGTCAAGTGACAACTGGGTCAGTTAATTCAAAAGATAGAAACATTGTAATCGCTCTTAATACTGTAAATTATAACAAACAGGTCGTTTTATTTAAATAGAATGATTCACTCAGTATTTCCCGCTGACAAAACCTTTTTCAAACATGTTTCAGGTGATCTGTTGTGATCCAAGAAAAGTGCCGTAAAGCACTATCAGCTTAAGGAAGTGGCTCAGTATAAAATAAAGAAACATGTTTTGTAAAATAAAAGATTTCTTTGTGAAATCTCAAGATTGTAAATTACCGGGTTTTATCCCGAATTGTGAAATAAAATAATCGGGAAATTGCAGTTTTTAAAAGATCCTGATGATAAACTTCCGCTGTTAAACTCAATTAATTAAATACCACGGGATTTCTGTCCCGCGGCTCCTGAAACGGGTCAAACCGGGTCGGGGGCCATGACAAGTGGTGGAGGTGGAGAAGCAATGAAAGTCTTTGGAGAAGGTGTAGAGATCACCGCTGCTGTCGCACCAGATTATGGGAATCCGGGTCTTGTAGTCCTTCACAAGAAAACCAAACTGATCAAATTCAACAGAAATATAATTATCTTTATTGATGTACAAAAATAAGTTTGCGGATGAGGTTTGGGGCATAAAGTACACGGTTTAGAACAAAGGGCGGGTAAGGGTACGGGAAGGTCTGAGGGCCATGTCCAAGTACAGGGATGGTTTTGCCATCACCAACAATAATTTTTTCATTCATGCCATTATTAAAAACAGTACTAAAATTACCTGAATTGGGGTCCATGCTAATGGTGGCGCCCGTATCCATAACTCCATGGTGATACTCAGGAGGGTGGAGAGACATGGTATAAAGGGCTTGCTGAATGTTTGTCGGGGAGTATGTTGCCTGGTGACCCTGATGTGGACGTGGCCCGAGAATACCTTGAGCCGAGTTATGGGGAGGAGGGATGGATGTGGTGGGGTACGGGCATGGAGGGGGGGGGGGGCTGCCCATTGGAGCCAAGGGGTTGGAGATGTATCGGCACTGTTGGTGACAGTGGGTACAGTCCAGGTATAGGTGGTGGGTGAAGTCCACTGCCCGTAGTGCTGGCCGCGTCCACGAGAACCGGAGAACCTGCCACGTCCGCGACCCCTAGAGCGACCGCGGCCGCGTGTGGAGGTCTGGTCCGATTGATAAGTAGGTGGCGACGAGGACTGAGATGCGGACCGGTTAGTTGTGGTGTTTAGTGTCTGGTTAGCGGTGGTGGCGGCATGCAAGGCTTTCTCCGCCTTTTGACTTTCGATTAAGCACAGTTGAGAACGAGCCTCATATAACGTGGGAGTGGGGTCTTTTTGTTGTAAGATGGTTGAGATACCTTCATACTGATCTGTGAGTCCCGCAAGAAGATGCAGAACCAGCCGTTTGTTGTCCAAGGGTGCTCCGACATTTTCTAATTGATCCGCAAGAGACTTTATGGCCTGGCAATAGGCTGACATATTAGGGAAACCATCGAGACGAGTGGTGGTAAAACGCTGCATTAGGTGAATAGCACGTGCATTTTTATTATCCTGAAACAGGCCTTCCAAGGTGGACCATGCATCATAGGCGGTGTTTCCGGGGCGTATGATGGTGTTGAGGAGGTCATTGGAGATAGTACTGTATATCCATTGCAAGACAATGGCGTCAAGTCTATCCCAGTCTTCATCGACCGGAGGTTTTTCCGACGTGGAAGAGGAGGCTAGGGGTTTAGGTTTTAGGTGGTCAATGACTTTAAAAGCACGACACTGGATACGGAAAAGTTCTGACCAAGATGAATATTGACCAGTTTCCATGTCAAGGAGAATGGGGATCAAATTTTTGATGTTGGTAACAGTGGAGGCTGGGTGGAGTTTGGCGGTCTCTGGTGACTGACCGGGAGTATCGAGTTTGGCCGTGTTGTCCATGTGGGTGGGTGATGAAACAGAAGAGAAGGAAGGGGAGGGTGGAGCGCTGCGGCAAAGCGAACCGGCGGCGAAAGGGAGGTGGTGGGAGGAGAAATTAGGTTACACTCTTGATACCATGTAAGAAGGTATTTCTCTCAAAAGTTGCCTCCTGTATTCTCATTCAATCATATAAATAATTACAAGAGAGATCAATTAGGATCTCGTATACATGGAAAGACAAAAATCACAATATTAACATAATAATATTCTATTAGTTATAAAGCACCTAACTATCATGCTTTAAGGGTCAATCTGTTGAAAGATGCAAAAACATCAGTTGGGCTAATAATAGATTCATATAGAAGTGACTGGGTTGAAAGTGGTTGCACGATTATGAGTGATGGGTGGCGGGATATTAGGCATCGACATTTGATTAATTTCTTAGTTTATTGTGAGAAAGGAATTTCATTTCTTAAATCAGTAGACGCATCTGATATTGAGAGCAATACTGTGAATTTGTGTAATTTGTTTGCTGAAGTTACGAAAATGGTTGGGGTTAAGAATGTAGTTCAGATAGTTACTGACAATGCTGCTAATTACAAGGCAGCTGGTAAAATGTTATGTGCAAAATATCCTTCAGTTACTTGGATACCTTGTGCTGCTCACTGTCTTAATCTTCTGTTAATGGATGTTTCAGAGTTGGAGAATGTTGCAAAGTTGGTCAAACTTGCATCTAGGATTACTGTTTTTATTTATAATCACAAGATGCCGTTGAATTGGTTAAGAAAAAGAAAGGGTTGGACAGAAATCATTCGTCCAGGTCCTACCCGGTTTGGTACGACCTTCATTGCATTAAAAAGTTTGGTAGATCATAAAAATGACTTGCAAGCTCTTGTCATATCTAATGAATTTAAAAAAGATGTCAAAACTGGGGAATGCAATTGAATGTAAAGAAGTTGTGATGAATGAAACTTTTTGGAGCAATTGTTTGATTACTGTGACAGTAATGGCTCCTTTGTTGAGGGTTTTGCGTTTGTGTGATATGGACGAAAAACCTTCTTTGCCATATGTTTTTGAGGGGATGAATCAGGCAGATAAGGGAGTTAAGGCAATATTTAAGGGAAAGGAACATTTGTATAAGCCATATACGGATATAATCGATGCTCGATGGAAAAAGATATCATGTTCTAGTATTCATTGTGCGGCATATTGGTTAAATTGTCACACCCCGACCACGTAGAACATACAAAACGTGGCGGAAACGTCGGGGAGTGTTGTAACAGAATTAATTGTTTCAAATCCATGGCAATTGAAGTTTCGTTTTATTGATTTAAAAGTGTTACAATGTCTTAACAAACAAGGAAATACAACATAATTAACTAGTCTTGCATCTTTTATTGTCACTAAAGCCAAAGTCTGCCTATGTGTATCTTGATCATCTTATGCAACAGCTCCTGAAAACACATGTGAAAATAGGTACGTCAGCATAAAAATGTCTGTGAGATACATAGGTTTTGTGAAAATAGGTTTCATGACTTATGTTTGAGAAAATGTTTAGTCATGAACCTTGTAATTTGCTTCGTTTTTGTAAATAGTTTGAAAAACAATAAGTTCAGATGATATGTATAAATAAGAGAATAATCTATGGTTAACTGAATAACCAAGTAAAATGAGTTTGTATAAGATAAGTTGTTTGTAAATCAATGTCTTGTGAAAGGTATGTTATTTGTATAAAATGTTATATGTCTCAAATTGAAATGATTCAAATAACGCTACGATATGTAATACCATACAAACACTTATATATAGGAAGTACCAGCGGCGTATCCACCATGCTTGTATCATATTACACACGCATCGTTACTTAATCACTTAATCAAACCAAACCACAAATGTAAGATGTCTATGTTTAAACCAATTGTCAAATGTATTGAATAATATACCAAAATGTTTATGTCAAGATGTAAATCATGCAACGTATAACCAATGTTGAAAATGTTTATTTGTCAAATGTAAATCATGTAATGTGAAACCAAAATGATATGCATGGCTAGTGAAATGCATCAACTAAACCATAGGTGCAATGCACAAAACAAAGTATTGAAGTAAAACTTGGTTTAAATCAAAGTTATGTTTTGTGTAGTAAATGTATGCTATACTGCTATTAGACATTTATGCGGTATTGTGAAAATTCATACATCCAAGCCTTGCGACAGTCGGATAACCATGTAAAAATGGGTTATCAAAAGAATATGTATAGTATAGTTTAAACAAACCAAATGTCATACCAAAATGTAGCATATGATGAATAAGAAATGTACTAAGTATGCTAAGTTAACATATAAAGCAGAAAAGTCATGTAAATCAATGTGCTAGCATGCTATCAGTTAACATACATAGCAGAAATGTAACGTAGAACCATGTACTAAGTATGCACACAATGGACATACATAGTATAAAGTGTAATGAAATCATGTACTATAATGTACTAATGAACATAGGAAGTATATGATGTGAAAACAGTAAAGCATGAAAGTAACAGGTAGGCACATGTGTTTCACCCCAAAACAGTTTGGAAAACAGTAAAAGAGGGGTCTATGTACTCACTTGAGATTGCTCAGAAGTCCTAAGATAACCACCAAGCAATGCTAGAGATCGCGGAATATCAAACGGCACCTAATATAGGTAACTACATTAATAAACCGGACCTAAGTCGGAAGATCGGATAGAATGAGGTTTCGTAAACCAAACGAGTGTAGAGACTCGTGTCATATGGTTTAACAAAGCCTACATACTAAATGAAACCTAACATAAGTGCTTGTGACCCATTACGACCCGTTCAGGTAGCTTATGCTACTTTAACGCGTCGTTCGCGTGAAACGCGTTCGGAACGTCTAACTAGTCCTATGACAAGTAACATATGCCTTAACATGTCTAATATTGTTGTCAAATCAGTTTAGATGTCAAAAGTTATGTTACATATGCTTAAAATGAATTTTGGCGTCAAAAGGGCATTTTGGTAATTTACCTAAGGTATATATACTACCTATCATACAACTACTTAAACGAAGCGACCATAAGGTATAACCTCGGAAGGTTATTCCCTATATACTATGGTCACCTAATGTGCTTGGTCGGATCCTAATGATCGATCAAACGTGTCGGGTTCGAAAGTATAAGCGATTGTTTAGATCGCTTACCTGACGACCCTATATAAGCACTAAACTAAAAGTGACGAGCTAAGCATGTTAAAACATGCTTAACTAAGTTTAGAAAACAGGTTTGGTATCACAACAAATGGTTGTGATACCTAAGAGTAGTTTGGTTACAAAATACGCAAGAATACGTATTCTGACCGAAACTACGGCTCGTCACTGAGCCTAGATAACGCGGTAATCAGTAGGTATAGTCACTAGGGACTATAACCATCGTGATCACGCTCACGTTATGAAGTTCAAACGAACTTCGCATCGACCATAAACTGTTTAATGCAGAAAGTCAAACAAATCGGACTCGAAAAGCAATAAAAGAACGAAGGAACACTTACAAAGGGTCCCCGAATGCTAATCTAGATCAAAATAACTCAGGTATGAAACAATGGTTCCAACTTAGAGTCTTTTTGATCAGATTCTTGTGAGTTTGAAGCAAATGGGGTGGGGTATTTATAGTTTTCGGTTCACCGTTAGGATCGTTTCTTGGAGAAGAGGGAATGATCTAGCCCGTACACTTGTCGGAATGTTGTGGTAACTGATATTGCTCCACCACAAGAGTTTGACACTTGTCCTTGGCCTTTTGGAGGGGTTAAAGGTTGTTAACTGCTGAGAAAACGAGTTTCTGCATAACTGACCCCTGCTTGCGCACCGTAACAAATATTTGTTGCGGTGCGCAACAAATATTTTGGCAGAATTACAGTTTTGGTCCCTGCAGCCCGTTTAAGCTATTTTCGATGCGTTTGAACCCCGTTAACCTCATTTCAAGGCTCTAAAATGAAGTTAAAGTATAGGGAACTTAAAATGTGCTCAAAAATATCTCGGATGTCGGTTCGTTTAGCCGTACGATTGCGTTGTTTGGTTAATTACGACGGAATGCGCATAAGCGCGAAAAACGATCCAAATGGCGTGACGAATGGATTTTTCTTATGCCGAACACTAAAATAAAATATTTTAGTGCTTACATAAATTTTTGGATGTCCGGATGTATTCAGAACGTAAGTTATGCGCGAACATGCAAACTTGTGCACTTTTTGACACTTTTAGTCCCTGAATGACCCAAAAGTTCATTTTAGCACACCGAACCCCTCAAAGCCTATTTCTAAGCTATGTAAAGGATATTTATGGTATGTTTAACTTATGGCCATGTTCCGGAATGTCTGTTACAGTTCAAATTGGCATACTTTCGTAGTTTGTCAACTTTAGTCCCTGTAAGCGATATAACTTGATTTCGGCATACCAAACCTTCCAAAACTTATTTCTAAGTTATGTAGAGGTTATTTAAGGTATGTTAAGCCTATTTCACTATTCCGGAGTGTTTGTTGCATTTAACTGGTTATATTTACGCATTAGTGCGCGTATAACCTTTCAGAAAGCGATTTAAGGCTTGAAATCGAACAAGAGTTGATATGTGCAAACGATACACATATTTTTACAAATACCAAGTATGAAATACAATATTTCATTGGTTTGGAATTTGTTTGATGGTTGAAGTGACACAGGTGTCACATAAATCCAGCTTTTCAGTACAACAAAGAAAATCTTTATAAAGGTAAAGAAGTTTTCAAGGGTGTTCTTGAAATGGTTGAGAAGAATTTTTCGGGTGAGGATGTTATAGATATTACGACTTCTTTAGGCAAGTTTCGTGATGTCATAGAATGTTTTGGTAGGAGTAGTGCCGTTGCTTCTCGTAAAGCAATTCAACCCGGTAAGATATATTTTTCATGTTATTATTAACAATATTAATCTTTTTTTTTTATTGTTTTGATAATTATTTTCTTTTGTAGCTGAATGGTGGAGATTATCCGTTAATGCAAAACTTTGCCGTTCGAATATTAAGTCAAACCGCATCTTCCTCCGGTTGTGAATGTAATTGGAGTGTCTTTGAAAGGATTCATACAAAAAAAAGAAATCGGTTGGAACATGAAAGACTAAATGATCTTGTGTTTGTTCATTACAACTTGCGTTTACAAAATAGGTACGATATCTTGAATTCTTTAAAATGTTTATCACATCATAATTTACTTTATAAGTGTTGACATTTGGGTAGTTGTTTTCGTAGACTCAAATATGCTAAAAGATCCTATGACCCGGTTGATTGTGAAAGTATTAGTCATGCGGATTTTTGGGTGGTTGAAGAAGAGCCGGCAGGAGAACTTCATAACGATGATATAGATAACATGTTTGGTGAGGAAGATCATGAGCCGGTTTCTCAAACACAAGGTTACTTATTATATATGTCACTTCTCTTACGTAAGTTTAATATATTATGATTATTTGCAACTAAAACTTCTTATTTAATAATGTAGGAAACGAAAATAGTTATGCTCTAGTTGATGAGGATGGCGGCGATAGTGAATTTCACCCTTTAAGCGATCGGGAACTTGATGCATTCAACACTCCAATGGCTTAAACATATCACACACTTTCATTTAAAAGAACTTTGTTGGAAAACTGAATATTTTTTAATTATCTTTTTTGTTATGGATTAACTTTTGGATTGTTTTTAATTTGTTATAATGCACTTTGGATTATTATTATTATTTTTTGAGTTGAAGTTGCAATTTATGAAATTATAGAGTTAACTAGTCAATCCGGTTGAACCACCCGGTATAACCCGGTTCAACCGGTTAAACCATTTTTATGCCCAATCCGGTACGATTAAAATACCGGTTTTTAAAACATTGGGTTGAAAGATGATAAGCCAACAGAGGAGGATCTCATTCTACAGCTTCGATAAATTCAGGGGTATTATCAAATAATGCTTCCTAGATGCTTCCAAAGAAGCAGCACTTTGGACATTTGTCGGTCTTCAAACATCTATTATCTATTATCTATTATCTATTATATATAATAAATGAAAGTTATCTGGTCCACGTGAGAAAGAAGGTAGCCCTCCTCTACTGACACGTGACCCAAATAACTTTCATTTATTATATATAATATAATAGATAATAGATAATAGATGTTTGAAGAACGACAAATGTCCAAAGTGCTGCTTCTTTGGAAGCATCTAGGAACCATTATTTGAGAATACCCCTGAATTTATCGAAGCTGTAGAATGAGATCCTCCACTGTTAGGTTATCATCTTTCAACCCCATTTTCCTTAAATTTATCGATTCTATTTTTCAACAGGGATGTAATGCAATGATTCCTCTCAATTAAATAGACCGACACTTGCTTCCTCTCAAAGGTTTATGGAGTGGTTATAACAGCTGATCATGCTAAGGACTGTTATAACTAACCATTGCTTCTTATAAAGACTGGTGGACTTAAAGACTGATGAGGCCTATCCACTGTTGAGGATAAAGCCCTGTTAAAGACAAGCATGTAACACCCCAAAATAATTAATAGTTAAAATACCAAGTATTAAATGGAAAAAAGTTAGTTTAAATTGACACTAGTCTAATAAAGAAAACTAGAGGGACTGATTTTTTAAGAATGAAGACTTGATTTTTTTAATAAAATCAATTTAATTAAAACCACACACACATATGTGTGTGTGGGTGTGCACGACTAGAAGGGGGAAACAGGGACCAAGCCCTAGTTCATGTTCTTGTCCTCTAAATTCATCAAAATTAGCCACAAATCAAGACGGATTTAATGCATGTTTAGTGAATTGGAGTCTATAACATCTTCTCTTCATAAGGTATGTTGAGAATTTGATGTATGAATATGTATTGAGTTCTTGATGAAATCTATGATGCTCAAATAAGGTAAAATTATGTTGAAATTATGATAAAGATAGCGAATTCTAAATGATTCTAAACAAGTTTGATAAACATAAGTAGAACAATTGCCATGATTAGGTATTTACTTGAATGCATGAGTATGAACAAATGGGTTTTGATGTGTAAGATCGGAACTCATGAAATCTGGAAGTTTATGATGATATTTGAATTCATAACAATCAGAAATTTGATAGAAAAGGGTATAATATATATGTCTACTTGTTAAGTAGGAGTTTTGTTAGCTAAAATCTTCAATAACTTGAGGGACATGGCTAATGATAAAATACGCACATAAAGTGTTTGACGAAACGCTTGAATGAAATATTAAGTTTTATAATTCCCCAAATGATGTTGATGTGAATTTGTGAGTAAGATATGGACAAATGTGCATATTATGAATTTGAGGAAATGGGAATATTAAGGATAGGGTTGCACGTTATAGGCAACTCGGGTGAAGCTTCGGGGAGTCAAGCCGGGGCAAACGCAAGGTTGAAGGAAAAGCAATAAGGTATGTGGCTAACGCCTCATTACTATTGTAAATTAGTTTTGTCATTGATATTTGTTGGTAAGTTAGAATGTGAAGATTTAAGTGGTTTGGTTTGCTTGAATGATGGACTTCATAATGGCAAATCAAACGGGTTATTAAGGGAGGTACAAACCGGGTAACGGGAGTATCTTATCCGTAATCTATAAGCCCGGGTGACGGGTAGTAACGTATTAAACACGCAAACCGGTAATGGGAACGTGAGTGTTGAACATAAAGAACCCAAAGATGGGTCACTTTGGTACGAAGTAATATCCCGTATTGTGTTTTGATGTTTTAAAAGTGCAAAACTGGAACAAACGGGTCAAAACAGCAAAACAAGAAGAATATGCAGCAGCTACCATAAGTTACGGTAGCTACCGTAACTTACGGTAGCGAGTAAAATGTTACGGTAGTTTTCTACTGCCTTACGGCAGACCAGTGTTGCCCAGTGGCTACCGTAACTTACGGTGGCTACCGTAACTTACGGTAGTGCCCAGTTATATTTGCTTTACTCGAATCTGTTTTTGAACGTAGTTTTGATTATGCTAATTTCTAAAGACTCTAATACTAATGTTTGTCAAAATTTCCAGCTTTTAGGTAATGCAAGTAAGTGGATGATGATCAAGTCAATGCTTCCGAACCGAACACATTCAAGATCTAGTTCTGCAACTTTTGTTATTATTAGTTATTAGTAGGATTTATGTAAATGAAGGAACACTTATGTGTCCTATTGTTGCTTTTGAACGTTGGTTAAATATAGTAATTGCTAAACTAAGGTTATGTAATTGATTGTCTTGATGTTTAAAATGAATGGTCTTATCTTTTCGGTAAGAATTTATATTCTTAAAAGTAGAGTGTTACAAGTTGGTAATCAGAGCTAAGGTTAAAGACAAATGTGTTCGGTTCAAGGCGTGATCAACATCCGGTAAGAATTTATTTGAAGTAAATTTTAAATTAAAAGATTAGAAGGAATAGTGATTTATTGTGTATGGGAGGAGTATAGTAATATACTCGAACCTGGGAAGTACACTTAGCATAAACGGTTAAGGCAAAGTTGTATACTTGACCGAATAGTGAGTATAAATTTTTAGGTAAAGGCATGAGAGTGATTGAATGAATTATTTATCAAATTATTTTAAAATTTCTGTAAGAAGATGTCGGGAGGTGCTAGTGACAATGTCCTATCCCTCACTACCGGCGAGTTGAAAGAAAAGATTGCCGAGGAAGTCGGAAGGGCAATTGAAGCTAGCCTACCAAGATTTATGGAAAGGATACAAAACACATTACTTTCAACTATAGAGGAAAAGATGGGTGAATTAAGAGAAGACCTTACCAATGATAGAGGTAAGGCCAATGAAAAGAAAGGTTGTTCTTATAACAAGTTCATGGCATGTAAACCCCCGATCTTCAACGGAGAGGTGGATCCAATTGCTTGTTAAAGGTGGATAAGCGATATCGAGGGTGTTTTTGAACGAACGCATTGTGATATAAGCGACTTCGTGGCTTATGGAACTGGCCAGCTTAGAGGCCAAGCTAAGGATTGGTGGGACAACCTTAGAAATGAAAGGGGTGTTGAAGCAACAAGGGCGATGACTTGGGAAGATTTTAAAATGCCATTTCTCAAACATCATAGCCCAAGGCGGTAATCAATAAGATAAAAGAAGAATTCATGCAAATGAGGCAAAAAGGTGAAACCGTCGATAAAATCACGGGGACGTTTATGGATAAACTATAATTTTGTGATGAGTTGGTCAAGACCGAAGAACAGAAAATTTACTACTATCACAATATGCTTAGAGCCGAATATAGGGAGTTCATGACTCCCTCACATTACGAAAGCCTCACCGACATAATCAATGCGGCACGGGAGCGCGAGATTGAATTGAAAAGGCAAGTTGAAACAGACGAGATAAGAGCCTTGGATGAAAACCCAAGTCCCACAAAGAAGTCGAAGGTGGTTGAATCTTCAAAAAAGGGAAATGCGAAAGGAGGTTCCTCGAGTTGCAAGATATGTGGACGCGCTCATAAGGGCGAATGTTACTTTAAGAACAAACCTTGCGTTGCGTGTGGTAAAACAGGGCATGGGGTTTCAAACTGCCCAGACAAAATGACGGTGTGCTATAAGTGTTATCAGCCGGGTCATAAGAAGTCGGAATGTCCAGAACTAACGGGAAAGAAATAGGGTGCTGAATCCAAGAATGAAACCCCAAAGTCTAAGGCAAGGTCGTTCCAAATCACTGATGCTGAAGCAAAAATGGAACCTGACGTGGTTACAGGTATATTTACTGTAAATTCTGTCCTTGCACGTGTTTTATTTGATACGGGTGCGAATAAGTCTTTTGTTTCACATAGATTCATTCAAAACCCTTTGTTCACATTAACAAAATTACCTATGCCAATGGAAGTAGAAGTAGGTAATAACAAAAGTTTTATTGTTTGTGATGTATGTCGGGAATGCAAATTGAATATCGATGGTGAGGAATACTCCATTGATTTAATACACATGTCCATGGGTGAATTTCAAGTGGTAGTTGGAATGGACTGGCTGTCTCCCTACCACGCTAAGGTGATATGCTTACGTAAGGAGATACACTTAACGTCTCCAAGCGGAAAGTGTGTCATCATCTATGGGGAAAAGACTTGTAATCCCATGGTGTGCTCAATGATAGAAGCCCACAAATTTATACTACACGGATGTAAGGCATATTTGACTTACGTACGTGATGTGGAGAAAGAAATGTCAAGGATTAAAGACGTACCAGTGGTGCGTGAATTTGAAGATGTTTTTCCCAAGGATCTACCGGGAATGCCGCCAAAGCGTGAAATAGAGTGCGGGATTGAATTGATTTCGGGTGCTAAAGCACCATATAGACTGGCACCGTCGGAATTGCAAGAATTAATGTCCCAATTACAAGATTTACTCGATAAGGGATTCATCTGGCCTAGTGTATCTCCTTGGGGAGCGCCGGTGCTATTTGTAAAGAAGAAGGACGGGAGCATGCGGATGTGTATTGATTACCGGGAGTTAAATAAACTCACGGTAAAGAATAGATACCCGCTCCTGAGGATCGATGGCTTGTTCGATCAATTACAAGGCGCTAGCTGGTTCTCAAAGATCGATTTGAGATCGGGTTACCATCAGTTGAGAGTAAAGGAGGAGGATGTACCAAAGACGGCGTTCCGTACGCGATACGGACATTATGAATTCCTCGTGATGTCCTTCGGATTAACAAATGCACCCGCGACTTTCATGGATCTCATGAACCGGGTTTGCAAGCCGATGCTTAATAGGTCGGTGATTGTTTTTATCGACGACATCCTCATTTATTCAAGAAACGAGGCGGATCATGCTAACCATTTACAGGAAGTGTTAAAGATACTAAGGTGCCTTCTGGTTACGAGAAGTGCAATTCCTAGGGCACGTCATAAGCGCCAAAGGAATATTGGTGGATCCATTGAAGGTAGAAGCAGTATCAAAATGGAATCCTCCAAGGAATCCATCCGAAATTAGGAGTTTCTTGGGGTTGGCAGGTTACTATCGGAGATTCATTCAGGATTTCTCCAAGATTGCATCACCTTTAACCAAGTTAGCCTGCAAGAACGAGAAGTTCGTCTGGGAAGATGATCAGGAAAAGGCATTTCAGACACTAAAGGAAAAGTTAACCTGTGCACCGGTGTTGACCTTACCTGAAGGTACGGATGATATGGTAGTATATTCAGATGCATCACACTTAGGCATTGGGTGCGTGCTGATGCAAAGAGGAAGGGTAATTGCGTACGCCTCAAGATAACTTAAGCCGCACGAAACAAAATACCCGACTCATGATCTAGAGCTGGCAGCCGTAGTATTCGCCTTAAAGATTTGGAGACATTACATGTATGGTGTGAAATGTACTTTTTTCACTGACTATAAAGCTATGTTGTCAAAGACGCAAGGCTCAGGCGAGGCGCATCGGCCTCGCCCGGAGCCTAGGCGCAAGGCGCAAAAAAAGCGTGGGCTTTTTTAAGAAAAGCGCACATAGAGAAAAAAAATATAAAAAATATGTTATGCTTTGAAAATAAATAAGATTCCACAAATATAATTAAAAAAACTATTATACATGCCATTCAAGATCATGGAGCTAATAGTTAGTAGCAAAAGTTTAGGACTTATATGTTGTAAGTTTTGGGTGTGTGAATAAAAGTCTCAAAAGGTGGTAAATACTTTGTCCCACATCGGTGTGGGGACAAAGTGAGTGGTTGTTTATAAGGTAAAGTCTTCACTACTCTATTGTAGCTTTATGACATGTTTTACCACAAGTCCTACCCGCGCGCAGGGGGGGGTGCAAAAATGAGTTTCTGAGCTGGAATTTGGTTGAACTCATGCGTGCCCGCACCTGCGGACACGAATGCAGCTCCGAAAAGCCCGGGCCCGCGTGAGGCAGTTTTTATTCGTATTCAGTTTAGTTTTTTTTTCTGCAGCCCTGCGCCTCAGGCCGTTTTTGTGCGCCTTTCTTGCGCCTCAGGCCGCTTTTTTCAAAAAAGCCCATTTTTGCGCCTAGGCTGCCACCAGGCGCTATTGGTGCGCCTCGCTGCGCTCGGGCGCCTAGGCGCGCGCTTTTTGCGCTTTTGACAACATAGCTATAAAGTTTAAAGTACTTCTTTGATCAGAAGGAGTTAAATATGAGGCAGAGGCGTTGGTTAGAAGTAGTGAAGGACTATGATTGCGAAATCCATTATCACCCCGGAAAGGCTAATGTGGTAGCGGATGCCCTTAGCCGAAAGGACGAATGCGTTCCAATTCGAGTGCGGTCTGTGCAGTTGGTAGTAACTTCAGGCTTGCTTGAACGAATTCGAGAAGCCCAGATCGAAGCAGTAAGGGAAGAGAATTAGAAGAAAGAGCGTATAAAGGGGTTGGTAAAAGATCTTGTGGAAGGAAGTAATGGGATGAAATGCCGGAATGGTAGGATTTGGGTCCCAAACACATGTGGTGTTAAGGATCTTCTACTTGACGAGGCTCACAAGTCTCGCTATTCTATCCATCCTGGAGCAACCAAGATGCACAAAGATTTGAAGCAAAACTATTGGTGGCCGGGAATGGAAAGAGATGTGGTTAAATATGTAGAGAAGTGCTTGACCTGTTTACAGGTAAAAGCGGAGCACCAGAAACCTTACAGTAAACTTCAACCATTGGAAATTCCGGTTTGGAAATGGGAACATATCACAATGGACCTATTGACCAAATTACCAAAGACGAACCACGGATTTGATACTATATGGGTGGTTGTAGATAGACTGACGAAGAGTGCTCACTTTATACCGATACGTGAGACCTATACGTCAAAAAAGATGTCGGAGGTGTACACTAATGAGATAGTAGCACGCCACGGAGTGCCGGTATCCATCGTGTCCGATAGGGATACCCGGTTCACTTCAAGCTTCTGGCGCGATTTCCAAGAGCAAATGAGAACTAAGTTGTTCATTAGCACCGCGTACCATCCTCAAACGGATGGACAAAGTGAAAGAACAATACAAACATTGGAAGATATATTACAGGCATGCATTATCGACTTCAGGGGTAGTTAGGATATTTACCTACCGTTGGTTGAATTTTCATATAATAACAGTTACCACGCAAGCATCGGTATTGTCACACCCCGACCGCGTAAAACAACAAAGCGCGGTGGAAACATCGGGGCGTGTTGCAACAGAATCATTGTTTCATAACCATGGATACAAAAAGTGTTTCGTTTTATTAAACATTGAATATTTACATCGTCTGGAAATCTAAATACACAATTTAAACATAGTCTATCATTGTTATTGAGTCACTAAAGCCTCGTCCAGTCCTATGTGAGCATGCATCTTATCAATCGATATCATTCAACAATACCTGAAACATATGTGAAAACGAGGTCAGCAAAGAAATGCTGGCGAATACATAGGTTTTGTAGGAGTGTCGAAATCATGGCTAGTTTAGATGTTGCAATACTTTATTTAAAACCTTGTTTTAAAAAGAGTATAATATTGCAACTTAATTAACCAACTCAAATCAAGCGGGTTATAGTTTATAAAACCTCGTAGCCATGACTCTTAACCCAAAAACATTTGTTTTAGTAAAGCAAATTGTGAAACATCTCGAAATAAATCGTTAATGAAACGCGTTAATAAATCTCGTTAAAAACTCGTATAGTTTATATCATATCGAAAACCTCGTTTGTGTGACATCGTTTGAAAATTGTTTACCCAAGTGAACTAAATAACGCCACGGCATGTTAATATGATGAAATCTCTTATATATAGGAAGTACCAGCGGCGTATCCACCATGCTTTCATCACATCACACCCGTCCCGTTATCTAAACACTTAACCAAAAACCAATCGTATATCGCTTTGAAGCTAATCGTTTAACCAAATCATTTAACTCGTTAATACATCGCGTGAAAACCAATCGTTTACCCAAATCGTATCATTCGTTTTAGGTCGTGAAACTACTTATATGGTCGTCTCGCTAATAACATTCAAACCTTCGTGACTCGTTTACCTCGTCGCTTCTCGTTTTCGCATTAACAAACCCTTACCAAAGGGTAAATTAATAATTACAGATTCAGTCGCTACCCACCACCCCCACACATAACCACGGGTGTAGTAAGATAACGGGATTTGTCAGATCCTATGGTACCATAACCTAATACTGGTCGGCTTGATCATTGCTAATGAATGTCATTTGTTATGTAACCCAACCAACAAGTTCGTTCACATTATCGAAATCGTTATTAGTTTTGTATAAATCGTCTTAATCGTTTTTGAAACCATCGTTATAACATTGAAAATCGTTTTGATACCATCGTTAAAACCTTGAAAACATTTAGCACATATGAGTCACCCCAAAACAATTGAAAGCAGTAAAATAGGGGAATAATGTACTCGCCTGAGAATGCTTAGAGATCTTGAACAATAACCAAGCAAAGCTAGAGGGAGCACGGAATCAATCGGCAGTCTAAAACCATATAAATAAATCGGACTTAAATCGGGAGATCGGATAGGATGAGGCTTGGTAAACCAAATGAGTATTGGAACTCATATGATATGGTTTAACAAGGCCGACATACTACATTGAGACTAACCTAAGTGCTTTCGACCCATCGCGACACATTAAGGTAACATACGCTACTTTAACGCGTCGTGCGCGCAAAGCGCGTTCGGACCGTCTAACTAGTCCTATGACAAGTGTTATATGCCTAAACATGTTACATAATCAGTTATGTGACAAAAGTTTAGGTTACATATGCTTAATTACCAATTATACATGAAAAGGGTATTCTGGTAATTTACCTAAGGCATATAAACTACCTATCATACAACTACTTAAACGAAGCGACCATAAGGTATAACCTCGGAAAGTTATTCCCTACCTACTATGGTCACCTAATGTATTTGGTCGGATCCTAATGATCGACCAAATGGGTCGGGTTCGAAGGTATAAGCGATTTATTAGATCGCTTACCCTACGACCCTAGACAACGTGGTAATCAGTAGGCATAGTCCCAAGGGACTATAACCAACGTGATTACACTCACGTTGCGAAGTTCTAACGAACTTCGCATTGACCATAAACTGGTCAACGCAGAAAGTCAAACAAAGTTTGACTTTCAGACTCGAAAAGACTCGAAAAGCAATAAAAGAACGAAAGAATACTTACGAAAGGTCCCCGAATGCTAATCTAGATCGAAATAACTCAGGTATGAAACAAAGGTTCCAACTTAGAGTCTTTAAGATCAGATTCTAGTGGTTTTGAAGCAATGGGGGTTGGGGTATTTATAGTATTCGGAGAACCGTTAAGATCGTTTGTCGAATATCGTGCCTTAATCGCATCCGTACAAGTGTCGGAACCTTATGGTGGCTAAAAATGATCCTTATCATCTGACTAGGCAATTGAGAATGTGTGGTGGTGGATCAAACAGCTGGAACCTGCTGTTAGAAACATTTAATCTGGTCCAGAAGGCGGACGCGGCCCGCGTGGACATGTACAAAAACTGAAGCGGGCCGCCTGGGAGTTGCAGTTCAGAAAAAGTTTGCAGAAATTACAGTTTTGGTCCCTGCACATGTTTAAGGCCATTTCCGACACTTCTAAGGCCCGTAAGGCCAACTTTAAGGCCCTAAAATGTTGCCTAAACATTGTGGACATGAAATATGCTCAAAAATATGTCGGATGTTGGTTCGTTTGGCCGTACGAACGCGATGTTCGCTTAATTACGACGGAATGCGCATAAGCGCGTAAAACGATCCAAATGACGCGACGAATGGATTTTTCTTATGCCGAACACTAAAATAAAATATTTTAGTGCTTACATAAATTTTTGGATGTCCGGATGTATTCAGAACGTAAGTTATGCGCGAAAATGCAAACTTCTGCACTTTTTGACGCTTTTAGTCCCTGAATGACACAAAAGTTTATTTTAGCATACCGAACACCTCAAAGCCTATTTCTAAGCTATGTAAAGGATATTTATGGTATGTTTAACTTATGGTCATGTTCCGGAATGTCTGTTACAGTTCAAATTGGCATACTTTCACAGTTTGTCAACTTTAGTCCCTGTAAGCGATTTAACTTGTTTTTGCCATACCAAAGCCTTCAAAACTTATTTCTAAGTTATGTAAAGGTTATTTAAGGTATGTTAAGCCTATTTCACTATTCTAGAGTGTTTGTTGCATTAAACTGGTTATATTTACGCATCGGTGCGCGTATAACCTTCCAGAAAGTGATTTAGAGTTTGGAATTGAACAAAATTTGATATGTGCAACTGATACACATATTTATACAAATCCCAAGTATGAAATACAATATTTCATTGGTTTGGTATTTGTTTGATGGTCGCAGTGACCCAGGTGTTACAGGTATGGCTCCGTACGAGATGCTTTACGGTAGAAAATGCCGAACTTCGGTGTGTTGGGGTGAGGTTGGTCCGCGCGAACTTGCACATAAGGATGTAGTCAGAATCACGAATGAAAAGATTGACCTGGTCCGAGCTCACTTGAAAGCGGCTCAAGATCGACAAAAGTCGTATGCAGACAAACGAAGAAGACCAATTGAGTTTCAAGTTGGTAATAAGGTGATGCTGAAGGTATCACCGTGGAAAGGAATAATCCGGTTTAGAAAAAGGGGAAAATTAAGCCCAAGGTTTATTGGGCCATTTAAAATCATCGAGCGGGTCGGTAAGGTAGCATACCGTCTCGAACTGCCTAAGGAGTTGAGCGAGATACATAGCACGTTCCACGTATCACATCTCTGGAAATGTCTAGCCGAAGAAACAGCTTACATCCATTATGATGACATTGAAGTGGACAATAGCCTTAACTACGCAGTGAAGCCGATTGCGATTTTAGATCGTAAGGTGAAAAGCTTGAGAAACAAAGTGATTAATCAAGTAAAGATCAAATGGGAACACCGAAAAGGATCAGACACCACTTGGGAGTCTGAAGAGGAAATGAGACGACTCTACCCTTCACTTTTCGGTACGTGTATGAATATTAATTTTATACATAAACAGGTTTCGGGGACGAAACCCTTTTAAGGAGGGTGGACATATATGTGTGTAGGTGTGCGCGACCAGAAGGGGGAAACAGGGACCAAGCCCTAGTTCATGTTCTTGTCCTCTAAATTCATCAAAATCAGCCACAAATCAAGACGGATTTAATGCATGTTTAGTGAATTGGAATCTATAACATCTTCTCTTCATAAGGTATGTTGAGAATTTGATGTATGATTATGTATTGAGTTCTTGATGAAATCGATGATGCTCAAATAGGGTAAAATTATGTTGAAATTATGATAAACATAGTGAATTCTAAATGATTCTAAACAAGTTTGATAAACATAAGTAGAACAAATGCCATGATTAGGTATTTAGTTGAATGCATAAGTATGAACAAATGGGTTTTGATGTGTAAGATCGGAACTCATGAAATCTGGAAGTTTATGATGATGTTTGAATTCATAACAATCAGAAATTTGATAGAAAAGGGTATAATATATATGTCTACTTGTTAAGTAGGAGTTTTGTTTGCTAAAATCTTCAATAACTTGAGGGACATGGCTAATGATAAAATACGCACATAAAGTGTTTGACGAAACGCTTGAATGAAATATTAAGTTTTATAATTCCCCAAATGATGTTGATGTGAATTTGTGAGTAAGATATGGACAAATGTTCATATTATGAATTTGAGGAAATGGGAATATTAACGATAGGGTTGCACGTTATAGGCAACTCGGGTGAAGCTTCGAGGAGTCAAGCCGGGGCAAACGCAAGGTTGAAGGAAAAGCAATAAGGTATGTGGCTAACGCCTCATTACTATTGTAAATTAGTTTTGTCATTGATATTTGTTGGTAAGTTAGAATGTGAAGATTTAAGTGGTTTGGTTTGCTTGAATGATGGACTTCATAATGGCAAATCAAACGGGTTGTTAAGGGAGGTACAAACCGGGTAACGGGAGTATCTTATCCGTAATCTATAAGCCCGGGTGACGGGTAGTAACGTATTAAACACGCAAAACGGTAATGGGAACGTGAGTGTTGAACATAAAGAACCCAAAGATGGGTCACTTTGTTACGAAGTAATATCCCGTATTGTGTTTTGATGTTTTAAAAGTGCGAAACTGGAACAAACGGGTCAAAACAGCAAAACAAGAAGAATATGCAGCAGCTACCGTAACTTACGGTAGCTACCGTAACTTACGGTAGAGAGTAAAATGTTACGGTAGTTTTCTACTGCCTTACGGCAGACCAGTGTTGCCCAGTGGCTACCGTAACTTATGGTGGCTACCGTAAGTTACGGTAGTGCCCAGTTATATTTGCTGAATTTTGCATATCTTAGTTACTCGAATCTGTTTTTGAACGTAGTTTCGATTATGCTAATTTCTAAAGACTCTAATACTAATGTTTGTCAAAATTTCCAGCTTTTAGGTAATGCAAGTAAGTGGATGATGATCAAGTCAATGCTTCCGAACCGAACACATTCAAGATCTAGTTCCGCAACTTTTGTTATTATTAGTTATTAGTAGGATTTATGTAAATGAAGGAACACTTATGTGTCCTATTGTTGCTTTTGAACGTTGGTTAAATCTAGTAATTGCTAAACTAAGGTTATGTAATTGATTGTCTTGATGTTTAAAATGAATGGTCTTATCTTTTCGGTAAGAATTTATATTCTTAAAAGTAGAGTGTTACAAAGTACTTATGTACCTAAGGCCTGATTAACCAAAGGAAAACCACTGCTCAGTAACTTCAGTGGTTCAGCATCTACAGCGGATTCAACATCAGTATTTATGTATCAGTGTTTCTTATGTAACAGTGTTTAGTGTATTAGTGTTTAGATTTTGTTACAGGTTCGATGATGGTTGTTAGATTTATGAAAATGTCTAACAATTTCGGATTGGGTATATTCATTCATAGTTTTATGATACTTCAGTGTTTATGATGAAAATTATGTTGGTTCCATGATTGACTGTTCCCCATGTTGATTCGCTTAATTGTATGTTATGTATATACAATCTCTCGAGACAAACCCTAGAGTTTATCTCTCGAGAAAAATCCTAGACAAACCCAAAGGTGAACCACTGCCCAACAACAACAGTGGTTCAGCATCAACCGCAGATATTCTACCTTTGTTTATGTTAACAGAGTTTATATATAACAGTATTTATCACATCAGTGTTTTATACTCTGTTAGATGTCATATCACTTCAGTGTTTATATGTAACAGTATTTATCACAGCACCTTAGTGGTTTGATCAGTACTATAAATAGAACAGTGGGTTGATCTTTATACTAATAAATAAAAATGAAGTACACTTGGATGATTATTAAGCTCCTCATTTTGATTGTTTGGATATAGTATTCTTGAAACTGGTCTTTTTTTGCAAACAGATGTTTATGGGCAAACTTCTGATTAAGGTTAAACATTTATTTAAGGCCAAACATCTGTTTATGGCCAAACAACTGTTTAAGGTCAAACATCTGTTTAAGTCTAAACAACAGATATAGAAGGCCAAACATCTGTTTAATGACAAACATCTTCAAAATAGTTAAAAATGATAGTTTTCATTAATCCTTAAAAGTCTGTTACAACCACTGTTTTGGTTCAAACATCTGATTGTTAAATGTTATCCACTGCTGAAAGACAACTTCTGTTTCTTCATTCTTCATGTTGACCACTGACTGACCAAACATCAGTGTTTCAATCACTGTTGGCTATCCACTGATAGTTAAAAAACATCCACTGCTCACATTTTTATTGTTGACATCCAATGAAATTGACCATCAGTGGTTTCCCTAAAAAACAGCCACTGCTCACATTTTTATTGTTGATGTGGTTAATTAATTATAGAATGAAATTATCAAATGAAAACTAGAATTACAATGAAATTACCATTTTACCTAATCGTTACATTCCAATGAGATAAGAGTTCCTCCAACATTATTTTGGTGATAAAAATTAAAGTTAAAAAAATAAAAATAAATAAAAAAATTGTTGATGACATTTTGTTGCATATCAAATCAGTAATTAATGCTAATTTCTTGAGCTTTGGACATTGAAAATATGCAAAATGGGAATTTCAAATTTACGGTTATTTTCTCTTAATTAAAGTTAAAATAAAAATTAGAAAAGTCATGATCACAATTACTTTCAAATCAAATCAGTAATTACTGATAATATCAATAACTTTTGAAATTCAAAATATGCAAAATGGTAATTTAAATTTGACGTTCTCTCTCTCTTTTTTTCCTACAAACGCAACATAGATTCATAAGATTAAAATTTATTCATTTATTCATGACATTAAAAGTCCAATAATTTCATAACATAATGAACAACTAAACTTTTAAATCTAACAATAACCGTAAGAATTAAGAAACTTTAGCTTCAACTCCATCGATTGCTGAACCTCTCGATGTATCTCCTTCAGCATCGCCATGAACTCCACGTCTCTATCACTACACTCTATATTGCTGACAACACAAAGCGCACGAACGGAAGTTGAAGGCACCCGCATAAGATTTCTGGAAACCTGCTCTCTCGTGAACAGGCCAACTTGTAATCCATCAAAACATCTCTTCACCTCTTGAAGAGTAGCCCTATCTTCATACACCTGTTCCTCTATTTTCCTGACAAAAGGCTGCTTTAAATCATCTGATTTTACAGAAGTGAATGGCGCCATTTCAATAAACTATATTACTCGACTTTCCTGAAAGTATGATATCTTCGTAGGAAATCGTGATGAAAAACAGGTGAAGTAGCTATGAGTTTATATACTTAATCAATCAAAACGTGTAGATTTAATATAAACATATTAATGTATATTTCAAAACAGCAGTCTTTTAATGAAAAAACCTTTTCAAACCCCAACTTTTATGGGAAAACTTTAAAATTAAATACCAAGAAACCCAAGGGACAAATTTTCGAAGTTCAAAGGACAAAAGCAGATTATCATAATTACAATTAACCTCTTCATTTATCATGTAGACGCGTTTTTAAACTCTATAAAAGACCGATAATTACTTTTGATTCAAAACATCAACAAATTGTCCTACAAATCACTGTCTATGAAAAACTGTTCCACATCAGAAAATCCAACAAAAATCTACATGGCAAACTTCAGCTTCTACCACTGGTCAGACACCAGCGATGTTAAAACCCAATTCTCGATGTGGTCACTCAAAGAAAAAAGAACAAACGAAGAACTAAACAGTAAAGTCAACATAATCAATGACACTAATTACAAGAAAACCTGGAACAGCATAGCATAGCTCGATGAAGTCCTCCACTCTCCTCCATCAGATTTCCAGAAGAATGCAGAAGAGTTTTGTCACGGCCCCGACCCGGTTTGATCCGTTCCAGGAGCCGCGAGACAGAAAATCCCGTGGTAGTTATTTAACAGCGGAAGTTTTCATCAGGATATTTTTTTTAAAACTGCAATTTCCTGATTTATTTTATTTCACAACTCGGGATAAAACCCCGGTAATTTACATTCATATGATTTCACGAAGAAATCTTTATTTTTACAAAACATGTTTCTTTATTTTATACTGAGCCACTTCATTAAGCTGATAGTGCTTCACGGCACATTTTCCTGGATCACAACAGATCACCTGAAACATGTTTGAAAAAGGTTTTGTCAGCGGGAAATACTGAGTGAATCATTCTTTTTACTAAAACGACTCTTTTGTTATAATTTATAGTATTAAGAGCGATTACAATGTTTCTGATATCAAACTAACTACCCACGGTATTTGTCACTCGACCGGATCTGTGACTATGGTCATATCCCCCATTGGCTGCCCCAATGGTGACGATTATCAAGTAATGTATACAAAACCCCACATACCGGCTGTACGTTTGGTGATTACAAAGACTTAATCCCCGTAATTATAACTTTGAAAATAAACATACTTTTATAAACAAATTTGAAAAAAAAAGAGAATGACTCACATTGCAGATTTAATTTGAGCAGAGCCTAGCCTACTGATTAGCCTTTTAACCTAAATTAATAACAGGCACACAATTCGGTTAGTAACTTAATACAGCATTTACGATAACTCACGAGATTAAAACATTCACAACGAATGACAAAGTGCGATACTTAAACATCCATTGAATTAACAACGAATGACAAAGCATAAACCCTATTGTGGGCAGCACTTAAACATCCATTGGATAGTTTAATCGATCGGACATTGAATTGTATCAGCGATCGAGTTATTACCCTGTATTGCGGCGACGATTAGTGATCCGTGTGTGTTTTAGAAGTGTTTCTGCTATAACTCAGTGTGCGTAACGAGATTTTACGTCGTTTCAATTGCAGTATTCAAGTCCCAAAGTCCACTATTTATACACAATTTTTGACCCCCCTCGCGTGACGCGAGGGGTCCTGCCATGGGCTTCTCGTGACGCGGAGGACCCTATTCTACCATAGGGTAGCCACGTTCTTGACTAGCCTTGCTGACTTGACGGTTTCTCAAAATTCGATTTTGACAGCGAGATTTTAAGATAATCGTAACTAGGGTTTTACCCCCCGGAGTTTTAAGGGCCCTGATCCTGATGATTATGAAAATTTTAGGGTTTGTGCATAATCACTTGGGTGTCTCAATTAGGGTTTCCTATTAGATAAACTAATAAAATAAATAGGACTTTTAATGAGAGTTGTTACATCATGTACTCCAGATAACTCTTCTGGTAGTTGTAAACGATAAGCAACTGGTCCTATACATTGGATCACCGAAAATGGTCCTATGTATCTTGGACTTAGCTTTCCTTTCTTATCGAATCTAACAATTCCTTTCCAAGGGGAAACTTTTAACAGAACTCTGTCTCTAACTTGGAATTCTAACGGCTTAAGTCGATTGTCAGCATAGCTCTTTTGACGATCTCGAGCAGTCTTCAGTCTTTCTTTGATTTGTGTGATCTTGTCGGTCGTTTCTTGCACTATTTCAGGTCCTGACAATTGACTTTCTCCTATTTCTGCCCAACAAACTGGAGTTCTGCACTTTCTTCCATATAGTGCCTCAAATGGGGCAGTTTCAATGCTTGAATGATAACTATTGTTATAGGAGAATTCAATTAAAGGTAAATGGTCATCCCAATTTCCACCAAAATCTATCACACATGCTCGGAGCATGTCTTCTAGAGTTTGGATCGTCCTTTCACTTTGTCCGTCTGTTTGAGGATGATAAGCAGAGCTTAGGTTTAGTCGAGTTCCCATAGCTTCTTGGAAACTTTTCCAGAAATGAGAAGTAAAACGACTATCTCGATCTGATACAATGGAGAGTGGAACTCCATGTAAGGATACTACTTCATCTACATACAACTTGGCCAACCTTTCCATGCTAAAGGTTTCTTTTATAGGTAGAAAGTGAGCAGATTTGGTTAATCGATCCACAATTACCCAAATCGTGTCATTACCTTTTCTGGTTTTGGGTAACTTAGTAACATAATCCATTGTTGTGAGTTCCCATTTCCATACAGGCATTTCTAACTGTTGTAGTAGACCTGAAGGTTTTTGATGTTCAGCCTTAACTTGTGAACAAGTAAGACACTTAGAAACATATCTAGCTATATCCTTCTTCATGCCTATCCATCAGAAATTCTTTCTTAAATCTTGATACATTTTATTGTTTCCAAGGTGTATAGTATACCTAGATTTATGAGCTTCTTCTAAAATTTTAGTTCTTAATTCTCCCTGCTTAGGTACCCATATCCTTCTTTTGTGGAATCTCCAAATTCCATCAGTTCCTTGTTCTAATTCTTTTATTCGTCCCTTCATTCCTTCAGCATTATCCTTGATTGCTGTTTCTTGAAAATGCTTCAGTTGTTCCATTAAATCTAACTGTAGATTTAATCTAAGAGCACGAACTCGTTTTTGTTTCTCATGGTATTTACGACTTAAGGCATCTGCAACTACATTTGCCTTTCCTTCGTGATACTGAATATCACAGTCGTAGTCACTTAGGATTTCCATCCATCTCCTTTGCCTCATATTTAACTCTTTTTGCCCAAATATATATCTTAAACTTTTATGATCTGTATAGATAGTAAACTTACTTCCATACAGATAATGTCTCCAAATTTTCAAGGCAAAAATTACGGCTCCTAATTCTAAGTCATGAGTCGTATATTTTTCTTCGTGCTTTTTCAATTGTCTTGAAGCATACGCAAATACCTTCTTGCGTTGCATTAGCACACATCTAAATCCTAGTTTTGAAGCATCACAATATACTTCAAAATCTTCAGTTCCTTCTGGTAAGGCTAAGATTGGAGCATTGGTTAATTTCTGCTTCAAGATCCTAAAGGTTTCTTCTTGCTTAGTTCCCCATTCAAACTTAACTACTTTACAGGTTAGCTTAGTTAATGGTACAGCTATCTTGGAAAAATCCTTAATAAACCGTCTATAATATCCAGCTAAACCTATAAAACTTCTAATTTCCATTGCGGATTGCGGAACCTTCCAATTGGTAATTGCCTCTATCTTAGCAGGATCTACATGAATACCTTCGTGATTTACCATGTGACCTAAGAATTGCACTTCTTGCAACCAAAATTCACACTTCGAGAATTTGGCGTACAACTTTTCTTTTCTTAACAAATTTAAGAGTACCTGCAAGTGCTGACAATGCTCATTCTGACTTTTGGAATTAATAAGTATATCGTCTATGAAAACAATTACAAATTTATCCAAATACGGTTTACAGATCCTATTCATCTTGTCCATGAATGCTGCAGGTGCATTCGTTAGTCCGAAGGGCATGACTGTAAACTCGTAATGACCATACCTAGTCCTGAAAGCAGTTTTAGGTATGTCTTCCTCTTGCACCTTCAATTGATGATATCCGGAACGTAAGTCAATCTTAGAAAAATATCTAGCTCCTTGAAGTTGATCGAATAGATCATCAATCCTAGGTAATGGGTATCGATTCTTAATTGTAACCTTATTTAATTCTCTATAATCAATACACATTCTCATCGAACCATCCTTCTTCTTTACAAACAACACTGGAGCTCCCCAAGGGGATGAACTAGGTTGTATGAAACCTTTACTTAGTAATTCATCTAATTGCTTTTTCAGTTCTAACATTTCTGTAGGTGCTAACCGATAAGGTGCTTTAGCTATCGGTATAGTTCCTGGAATTAAATGAATTCTAAATTCTACCTCCCTATCAGGTGGTAATCCTGGTAATTCTTCTGGAAATACATCTGGGTATTCTGTGACTACTGGTATTTCCTTAAGTTCTTTACCCTTAGTGATAATGATTACCGAAATCATATACACTATTCCTTGCTTTCTTTCATAACTAGCAACTTTCATTACTGATATGAACTTCATAGGCTTACGTGGTTTATCTCCTGTAATCACGATTACTTCTCCAGTAGGTGCCTGAATTTCTATGGAATTATTATCACAAAGAATTCGAGCATGGTTGGCTACTAACCAATCCATTCCTAACACAACATCAAATTCGGCTAATTTCATAGGTAATAAGTTTGCATGAAATTTATGACCTGAGAGTTCTATATTTTCCTTTTTCAAAACTTTATCTATGCTAATAAAATTTCCGTCTGCCGTTTCGACTGAAAAGATTTGCCTAAGGTTGGTTAATGGTAAATTAAGAGCTTGGCAGAATGAAGTATTAATAAAACTTTGGTTTGCACCAGAGTCAAATAATACTTTTGCATACACGTTGTGAACTAGGAACGTACCAGCTATCACGTCAGGAATCATCTCGGCTTCCTGAGTAGTTAACTGAAATGCTCTGACATTCTTCTTTGTAGCACCGTCGGCTGGTTTAGCTTTGTTATCTGCTGGTTTGATTAATTTAGGACATTCTGTTTTGAAATGTCCTGCTTCTCCACAATTGTAACAAATTGTGGATTTCTTCCTGCAGTTTTCTTCACGATGACCTACAGTTTTGCAAAAATTGCAGGTTATATCGCATCTTCCATAATGTTTATTTTTGCATTTCCTGCAGAATGACGGAGTTGATAATTGCCCTGTTTCTCTTTTCTTGAAGCTATTATTATTACCCGTACGAAATCCTTGGGTAATTTTCTGAGCCAGTTCCTTCTTCCTGTTTTCATCTTGTGTGCGTACCAGTTCGTCAGTTAGGGTGTTAGCTAATTCCACAGCATCGTCAATCGTACGAGGTCTCGCAGCTTTAACGATGTTACGGATTTCACTAATCAGTCCCCAAATATATCGAGAAATGAGTACCGGTTCTGGCGAAGCCAGTGTTGGTACCACTCTAGCATATTCAAAGAATGTCGAAGTATAACCGCGACAATCTACACCCGTCATACGATGATTTAGAAATTTATTTGCCATTTGATCTTTTTCATATTCGGGACAGAATTTTCTTTCTACAAGACTCTTAAATTCTTCCCAGTTCATGGCATAAGCCCTATTTCTTCCTTTGGCTTGTAACACCGTGTTCCACCATTCTAGCGCTCCTTCCTTGAACAAATTTGAAGCATACATTACTTTGTCATCTTTGTCACATGTACTTATTGCAATCACTGCTTCAGTTTTCTCTAACCAACGCAGTGCTGCAGTTGCCCCTTCATTGCCTGCAAATTCAGAGGGTTTACAAGCAAGAAATTCTTTGAAAGTGCAACCAGGTGTTGCAGCTTTCATTTTCGTAGGAAGCGGAGCTTGCCGTGGTTCATTATCGTGATTAATATGATCATTGCCTCCGTTTACGCTACTACTGAAGTTATCTTCAGAAATACGTTTGCTAGGAACGATTTGTTGCGGTTCAGCAGGTTTCTGGACGGCAGCGACTATTGCCGGAATAGCATTGGCTATCCCTTGTGCAACGATATTTTCTATATCTTGCCTAGTCATATATTGATCCCCTGGTTGTTGCTCAGATTGATTAACCTCATTTACTGGTTCATTATTAGCATTTTCCATCTGATGATTAATATATTTAATTTATTAGTATCCGAAAAATAACAATTATACACAAAACAATTGTACAGGTTTACAACATATATAGTCAAAACTATCGATTTCTCGATTCCAATTTTTAATATATACTATAATATGCGTCATTACACACCAAATATCTTACAAAGTTTTAGGTTATTTTACATAGTTATATTTTGTTATTTATAATACAACCACAAGTTCACCAACCCACTATCTCTCGTCATTTGTCTTCCTAAAAACGAAGCTCCCTTTCATCATACTTCCAGGCAATTTGTCCCCCTATCTCCCGGATTCTATTTCCCGCATCCATTAACTCTTCGCCAAAATGGCGGAGTTCTGCTAAATTCTCGTTACTCATGGGTGGATTTGGTAATGGTTCCGGGTCGAACTGAGGAAGAAAGGAATAAGGACTGTTGATCAGGTTTTGGAACTGCCAATCATTTGTCCACCATTCATCTATCCCTAGAGGCTGGGTGTGGATTATAGGTTCTGGGATTGCGGGGTCCAAGTTCATTGGTAGTTGTGTTTCAAGAGCAGGGTATAGATTATTATTAATTGGCCTGATGACATCACAGCTCGCCAATGCCCGATCTAATTCCTCCTGAAAAGGTAACTCCTCAACCTGTCTAGAACTTTCCCCAACTTCCCTCTGAGTTTGCCTAGAACCTTCTCCATATTCCATTCCCGGTGGCCTAGAATCTTCTCCCAATTCCATTTCCAGTGGCCTGTAACCTTCACTGACTTCAACCCCCTTTTGTTTATCTAAAGGATTTTCTATTTTAGGGATCTTCCTAGTTGTAGGCTTCCTCCTACGCACCCGTCTCCATCCCACAAATCTCCTCCTTTTCTTGGGTTTAGGTTTCTCTGGAGGTGGAGCATTGAATTCCACAGGTTCTTCTATGTCTGGTATATACCTATTGAAATCTCTGGAAACCTCTATTTTTACCGGATTGAGATTTAAATTCTGAAGGGCGTCAGACAAGTCACTCATGCTGTTATGCAAAGATTACACACAGTTACTAAGTTTAAAATTTTATAACAATTTTCATAGAAAACCTTTAAATATTATTTCATATTGGGTAATGTCACGACCCCCGACCCACCCTGAACGGAATCGGAAGTCGCGAACAGCCAAGTGGTACCGGTGATTATTTTGAAAACGTTGCAGCGGAAATTTCATCAGGACCGTGAGTTAGGAAAAATATCAGAGTTTAGAAAACACCGGATTTTATTTATTAAATAGATGGGATAAACCCATGTTTTACAATGGTAGCTTTAAATAAAGATAAATTTGATTTACATAAAACAATATTTCTTAATTTGGTTTAATTAATAAAATAAGCTACTTCTTGAAGTCTTTCAGTGCCGTATCCATCTCTACTGTAATTACCTGAAACATGTTTGAAAAAGGTTTTGTCAGCGGGAAATACTGAGTGAGTTCATTCATTTTGCTAAAACGACACATTTGTTATAATATACAGTATTGAGAGCGATTACAATGTTTCTGATATCAAGCCAACTACCCACGGTATTTGTCACTCGACCCATTGGCCCATTCGTCCAATGGTGTCTGTGACTATGGTCATATCTCCCATTGGCTGCCCCAATGGTGACGATTATCAAGTAATGTATACAAAACCCCACATACCGGCTGTAACTTGGTGATTACAAAGACTTAATCCCCGTAATTATAACTTTGAAAATAAACATGCTTTTGTAAATAAATTTGATAAAAAGAGAATGACTCACAAATAATCATGCAGATTCATACGGACAGAATTTAGTCTACAGATAAGCCTTGATATATTGCAGATTTATACAGGCAGGGCTTAGCCTATTGATTTTGCCTTGTAATCTAGTGCATACGAACTAGGTAGGTAACTTAATACAATAATTACGATAACTCACGAGATCAAATTCTCACAATGAACGACAAAGTGCAATACTTCATCCATCGAATTAACGATGATCCGTCAAATTAATGACGAACGACAAAGTATAATACTTCATCCATCGAATTAACGATGATCCGTCAAATTAATGACGAACGACAAAGTATAATACTTCATCCATCGAATTAACGATGATCCGTAAAATTAATGACGAACGATAAAGTATAACCCTAGTGTGGGCGGCACTTAAACATCCATTGGATATATTGATCGGTCGGAAAATGAATCGTAATAGCGATTAAGTTAATACCCTGTATCGTAGCAGGATTCGAGCTAGTGTGTGTTTGGTAGTAATAAAAAAATATATATATTTGTAATTGTGTTAAGTATAGTACCCCTAATTCAACCTTGTCCCGAAGTCCCGAGACAGAACCCCAACGAACTTAGTCGGGCAGGGCCCTGACATGCGTTATGGGCTCAGATTAATCGGAAAGGGTAGCAGTGATCGAGAGTTACAACACTTAAAACGGGGCATGACTATTATTATTAGTATTATAGGTAAAATATTAAAGAAAATATGAGAATAGAATTTAGATAAGGGAAACTCGAGTGAACTGAGCAAATTTGAAACTCATGTAGTGTCTCTTATTTATACTGAATTTGGTAGTAGCTTTGGATCCAAGAAATCATTCTGTTGGGCCACGTACACATTGAGTTGTCATGTTTTAGTTATTATAATATTTATTTTTCTATAACACGTATAAACTTGTAAGAATTAGAAAATTCTATTTTCTTTTGCTTAGGACACATGTCCATTTTAATTTCAATATTTTAATTATTATTTACTATTTTATTTTATATTTAGTTTTTTGTTCTTATCTGATTCTCGATATATACCCACATAACTCAACAAAGTCTCAAATGTAATATTATTTTATTATTATAATTAATTTAACAGATTTACTTAGTTGGCGTTTATAACTTATAAAATACGGTGTTCTAGAAAATAATATATATATTATTAAAACGAGAATATTTTTGTCTACATTTGAGTCTAAGTTTCATTAAAATAGAGTAGGTTCAAAGTACAATGTATTTTTATATTTAATTATTATATGGTTCCTAGGCCCGTCTAGGAACTTTATATTTCTTACGGTCAACCTACCCGTAAGTTACCTGTCTAATAATATAAGTTTTTTATATACTTCTATTTTATTAGAAGGGTCACCCATATACAAGCCAATTAATTAATATAATATTTCAACCAACTATATAAAATAGTGTTTAAAACTATTTGGGTTAAATATTTATATTAAAAGTAAACTAGTAACTATTTTACTAGTGGTTAATAATTTTAACCAAACCTATGGTAAAAATAGGGATGTTACATTCTCCCCACCTTGTTTTAAATCTCGTCCTCGAGATTTGAGTTACGATATTTCTTTTAGACTTATGTCATATCTTAGTAAATAAAAACAAATTTAAGATAAATGACACAGAATCAAAATATCTAATTTTGTGAATATGAGTTCAAGAAATTGATGACGAACGAAATGAGATGAAATGATATAATTTCCAAAGTGACTAGGTTCAAGCAAAAAGATATATGAGCAATAGATATTTAAAATGAATGTGAAGAACTTTTTTTTTTTAGAATCAATAAAAATTCTTTGTCAAAAGAAAGCTTACTTTGATTGGCAACTGAGGAAGACTTATAATTGACAGGTTCCAAATGAAATAAAAGTATGAAAAAAAATGATTTGTCAAATATTTATGATATGAGAAAATCAAAGTGTTGAGATGAGTGAATTGTAAAGATACACCAAAAGATAATAGAATTAGTGTATTATTGTTTAGAGTTCAAAGTTGTTTTAATTGTAAAACAATGTGATAGTACATTATTAGTGACCATATTTTTCATACTACGTCCTAGAGATAAGAACAAGTTGTTTTGGCATGACCAACCATTATATTATATTTGTAAAACAAATGTAATATATATTATTTGTTTATAGCATTACTAGTGGTAATGTAAGTACTTAAAGCCTATTAAGTATTTAAGACTTTATTATCTATCTACTAGGACTGCATATCACCCAAGAATATTAAAGCTATGTACTTTAAATATTAAGGTTGTAATTTACTACCTTAGGTATTATTACAATATACTATAATAACTACAACCTAAAATGACGTGGTATCATATTCTTAAGAATATTATTTAAACATTACGACTCAAAAATAATTTTTTTTATAAGTATTTAATAGTTGTGGAATATTAAACAAGATGAAAAATGTCTTGTCTATGAATACTTAGACAGTTATTTAGATAATTTTATTCGTCCCTCTAATTCTTGTATTGTTTTATGAAAATATATCTTCTCCTTTCAGTACAAAGTATAATATTTTTATATGTAATTAAAATTTACTAAATAAGTATGATGACTTAATTTATATATATTAACTAGTCATTATCATGGTTGGATATTGGTTAGTGCTGCCTTGTTTAAGCATAGGTGGCCAGTCCATGCCTAACTAAGGCTAGGTTACCCAATATTTGCCCTTGACAATAACCCTGGTATTTTAAAATAATACTAACACTATTATTATTTAATATTTTCTTACTAATAATAAAACTGATATTAGTATTACATAACTAAACATACACTTAAATGGAAAAAAATTTCTAATAAAAATGGTGAAACCAGCCGTCCCCAGGATCGAACCCGGGTCTAGGCCACACCCTTTCACGCGCCTAGCCAACCGAGCTAAGTGCCTAGTTTGTGAAAATTTCTATTTTGGTTAAATATAAGCACATGTACAATAAATTCTGTACTTCTTATTATAAATCACCTACTTATCCTCCTTATGTTGACTAGTAATACTATTAGGTAATCACTTATGTAAGTTTCCATATATAAAATAAATTTTATATAATGTTTTTCGATTGAAGATGTTAAAATAATAATTTATCACGAAAGGCTAGATCGATGTTGTAAAAATCATTTAAGAGATCTAAAAATATGACAAGAATTTGTGTATCATTATCTTAATACATGATTTGTGTTAAGATAACTTTTATAAATATCCGTATATGATATATATATATATATATATATATATATATAAATGAGATTAGTGCAAGTTTTAAATTTTATGAAAACGTTAATACAAGGTGATCGTGATCAAAGAAATGATTTTGTGAAGTCGAAGACCAAATAAGCATTTTATAGTTCTAGAGAATTGAAGTGTTTGTTGGAGAATATGATAGCTTTAAATCTATCATATGGGAATTTGAAATGAATATGAGCAAATTCAAGCAATTGAACTTGGTTTAATCACAATGAGTTTTAATAAGATTGGACATGGTCACAACAAAATCATGTAAAGAAATTTGAGTTTTTTTTTTTTTTTTTTTCAAGAACTTCATTGACTTGATATCAAAGAGTTATCATTTTGTAATAATGCGGAGTACAGTACCAAAAATTAAATCTAACTAAAAGATATTTGAGTTTGGATAAAACGACAAATTAGAATGAAGCCCTCAAGTGGAAATTCAGAAATTAAACGAACCACATGCACGACAAATGGTGCATGTGTAACATGTGGATTTACCAAAAAATGAAATGAATCAATATCCGCTACTAGGAAATGAATCCTCCTGGTATGATGACCGTTGCGAAAGTCAACTTATTATATACAGAAGTCAGAATTTTCAACAAAAGAAATATAAGAACGTCTATCTGGAATTTCGAGTGATAACCGTTTATTAAATGACATTACCAGGGAATGTCAAATAAAATGAAATAGGGAATTTTGCAAAGGTATATGACTCCTTTTGCAGTGATAATAATTATGACTCTGATTAGACTGTGCACTGATGATTGTGAAATCTTGTTACAACGTACCTCAGCGAAATTTCATGTTGCTTGTAGGATCATGTGGCAAAGTGCTCCTTTTTTATTAGTAGCTTTTCCACTAACGGGATTAGCCTTGTTGCCATTGTGCCCAATTATATTTTTCAAAGGTCTTGCCTTTAGAAGTCGTGTGTAACATACTTTAACGTCTGTGGACGTAAAATTTAAGTTTCATGTGTTTTCTTGTGCACTAGCACAATTTTACATGGTTCTTACTTGCGTTAATAGTTTATGGTAACGTGTTAGAAATTCTTTTGATGGCATTTTAACTTAAAGGGTTTCCATTATTTTATTTTATCACACGAGCTACGAGACAGATGATTAAACGAAATAATGTTTGGTATCGGAAAAGAAATTCCTGATAAAGAAATCTAGACACAGATACTTGTGCTTTATTCCTATTTGACTTTTGGAATTCTTTATAGATATAACTATCTATATAATCATATATTTCACATGCTGAAATAAACATACCATTTATCAGGTCAATGTATTTAACAGATTCATATTTCCAAAAACCAGTCAAATATCTGGTCATAATACTATTTAGGGAAATCTTGTCACTTGTTTGACATTTTATCTTATCCCGTCTTATCCGATTCGCGCCGGAGCGGTAATCCCAGTATATCTGGACAAACTGGAGAGTCTACTACACCATACCCAGTCTTGCCAGAGAAAATTTTCCCATAAATAGTATTTTTAAAAGTCCTCTTTTATTAGGCTTTTATCCAGAATTAAGGAAATTTGTATTCCCGTAACATATCTTATTCTAGATCAAGTAATATTAATAAGCAATAATTACTATTAATTCTTGCTTATTTATCATATCTTGCAATATTCTAATTACCATTCTTATGGTATATCAAAACACATCATAATTTATTCACATAAGTACTTAGCTTATCTTGAAGCTGATACTAAGGCATCTTTTCTTAAGTTCAAGTCTAAATGTTGTCATATGTGCTACCAGTTAACAGCAATCTCCTAACTCTTTTATACAAACTTAGGTATTATTGTTACAACACCTAAAGGCTTAAAGCAATGGCTCTGATACCACCTTCTGTCACGACCCCCGACCCACCCTGAACGGAATCGGAAGTCGCGAACAGCCAAGTGGTACCGGTGATTATTTTGAAAGCGTTGCAGCGGAAATTTCATCAGGACCGTGAGTTAGGAAAAATATCAGAGTTTAGAAAACACCGGATTTTATTTATTAAATAGATGGGATAAACCCATGTTTTACAATGGTAGCTTTAAATAAAGATAAATTTGATTTACATAAAACAATATTTCTTAATTTGGTTTAATTAATAAAATAAGCCACTTCTTGAAGTCTTTCAGTGCCGTATCCATCTCTACTGTAATTACCTGAAACATGTTTGAAAAAGGTTTTGTCAGCGGGAAATACTGAGTGAGTTCATTCATTTTGCTAAAACGACACATTTGTTATAATATACAGTATTAAGAGCGATTACAATGTTTCTGATATCAAGCCAACTACCCACGGTATTTGTCACTCGACCCATTGGCCCATTCGTCCAATGGTGTCTGTGACTATGGTCATATCCCCCATTGGCTGCCCCAATGGTGACGATTATCAAGTAATGTATACAAAACCCCACATACCGGCTGTAACTTGGTGATTACAAAGACTTAATCCCCGTAATTATAACTTTGAAAATAAACATGCTTTTGTAAATAAATTTGATAAAAAGAGAATGACTCACAAATAATCATGCAGATTCATACGGACAGAATTTAGTCTACAGATAAGCCTTGATATATTGCAGATTTATACAGGCAGGGCTTAGCCTATTGATTTTGCCTTGTAATCTAGTGCATACGAACTAGGTAGGTAACTTAATACAATAATTACGATAACTCACGAGATCAAATTCTCACAATGAACGACAAAGTGCAATACTTCATCCATCGAATTAACGATGATCCGTCAAATTAATGACGAACGACAAAGTATAATACTTCATCCATCGAATTAACGATGATCCGTCAAATTAATGACGAACGACAAAGTATAATACTTCATCCATCGAATTAACGATGATCCGTCAAATTAATGACGAACGATAAAGTATAACCCTAGTGTGGGCGGCACTTAAACATCCATTGGATATATTGATCGGTCGGAAAATGAATCGTAATAGCGATTAAGTTAATACCCTGTATCGTAGCAGGATTCGAGCTAGTGTGTGTTTGGTAGTAATAAAAAAATATATATATTTGTAATTGTGTTAAGTATAGTACCCCTAATTCAACCTTGTCCCGATGTCCCGAGACAGAACCCCAACGAACTTAGTCGGGCAGGGCCCTGACATGCGTTATGGGCTCAGATCAATCGAAAAGGGTAGCGGTGATCGGGAGTTACAACACTTAAAACGGGGCATGGCTATTATTATTAGTATTATAGGTAAAATATTAAAGAAAATATGAGAATAGAATTTAGATAAGGGAAACTCGAGTGAACTGAGCAAATTTGAAACTCATGTAGTGTCTCTTATTTATACTGAATTTGGTAGTAGCTTTGGATCTAAGAAATCATTCTGTTGGGCCACGTACACATTGAGTTGTCATGTTTTAGTTATTATAATATTTATTTTTCTATAACACGTATAAACTTGTAAGAATTAGAAAATTCTATTTTCTTTTGCTTAGGACACATGTCCATTTTAATTTCAATATTTTAATTATTATTTACTATTTTATTTTATATTTAGTTTTTTGTTCTTATCTGATTCTCGATATATACCCACATAACTCAACAAAGTCTCAAATGTAATATTATTTTATTATTATAATTAATTTAACAGATTTACTTAGTTGGCGTTTATAACTTATAAAATACGATGTTCTAGAAAATAATATATATATTATTAAAACGAGAATATTTTTGTCTACATTTGGGTCTAAGTTTCATTAAAATAGAGTAGGTTCAAAGTACAATGTATTTTTATATTTAATTATTATATGGTTCCTAGGCCCGTCTAGGAACTTTATATTTCTTACGGTCAACCTACCCGTAAGTTACCTGTCTAATAATATAAGTTTTTTTATATACTTCTATTTTATTAGAAGGGTCACCCATATACAAGCCAATTAATTAATATAATATTTCAACCAACTATATAAAATAGTGTTTAAAACTATTTGGGTTAAATATTTATATTAAAAGTAAACTAGTAACTATTTTACTAGTGGTTAATAATTTTAACCAAACCTATGGTAAAAATAGGGATGTTACAGGTAACTACAAAACAAATGAAAATTAAAAACAAACTAGATTTTATTTGTAAATTTATTTATTTACTGGATCAGATTTCTGGCTTATATTTAATAAGGGTGCTAAAACTTGAATCAAAATTATTAAAGATTTGCATTTACTGCTACTGTGGCTAGCATATAAAGATCTGCCCATTTTTCATCTAACTTGTCTTCCCAAGGGGATTTACTGGTTAATTCCTGGGTTTCCTGTTTAACTTTCTTTTCTCGAGATTTCTTTATTTTCTCTTTACTTTTCCTAATAATCAGACTTCTTTTACTAGGAGAAAGTGGTTCCTCATATTGTGCCTTTCGCACAAATATTCCTTCTTCAGGGATTGCAAAGTGATTTGAGGGTTTGGTTTGGGATGAACTTCCCTTCTCGTTGGATGACCTATCTAATTTAAGATAGATGTTTGACAGCTTTTGTTTACCCATACTGTACACAAATATTCAATTAATAAAACACATAATCACAAAATGGCAATCAGTAAAATTAAGTATTTTCCAAATACTTAATTGGCTTAAATCAGTGGCTCTGATACCACCTTTTTCTGTCACGGCCCCCGACCCGGTTTGACCCGTTCCAGGAGCCGCGGGACAGAAAATCCCGTGGTAGTTATTTAACAGCGGAAGTTTTCATCATGATCTTTTTTTTAAACTGAAATTTCCTGATTTATTTTATTTCACAACTCGGGATAAAACCCCGGTAATTTACATTCATATGATTTCACGAAGAAATCTTTATTTTTACAAAACATGTTTCTTTATTTTATACTGAGTCACTTCATTAAGCTGATAGTGCTTCACGGCACATTTTCCTGGATCACAACAGATCACCTGAAACATGTTTGAAAAAGGTTTTGTCAGCGGGAAATACTGAGTGAATCATTCTTTTTACTAAAACGACTCTTTTGTTATAATTTACAGTATTAAGAGCGATTACAATGTTTCTGATATCAAACCAACTACCCACGGTATTTGTCACTCGACCGGATCTGTGACTATGGTCATATCCCCCCTTGGCTGCCCCAATGGTGACGATTATCAAGTAATGTATACAAAACCCCACATACCGGCTGTACGTTTGGTGATTACAAAGACTTAATCCCCCGTAATTATAACTTTGAAAATAAACATACTTTTATAAACAAATTTGAAAAAAAGAGAATGACTCACATTGCAGATTTAATTTGAGCAGAGCCTAGCCTACTGATTAGCCTTTTAACCTAAATTAATAACAGGCACACAATTCGGTTAGTAACTTAATACAGCATTTACGATAACTCACGAGATTAAAACCTTCACAACGAATGACAAAGCATAAACCCTATTGTGGGCAGCACTTAAACATCCATTGGATAGTTTAATCGATCGGACATTGAATCGTATCAGCGATCGAGTTATTACCCTGTATTGCGGTGACGATTAGTGATCCGTGTGTGTTTTAGAAGTGTTTCTGCTATAACTCAGTGTACGTAACGAGATTTTACGTCGTTTCAATTGCAGAATTCAAGTCCCAAAGTCCACTATTTATACACAATTTTTGACCCCCCTCGCGTGACGCGAGGGGTCCTGCCCTGGGCTTCGCGTGACGCGAAGGACCCTATTCTACCATAGGGTAGCCATGTTCTTGACTAGCCTTGCTGACTTGACGGTTTCTCAAAATTCGATTTTGACAGCGAGATTTTAAGATAATCGTAACTAGGGTTTTACCCCCCCTGAGTTTTAGGGGCCCTGATCCTGATTCTGATGATTCTGGAAATTTTAGGGTTTGTGCAGAATCCTAATTAGGGTTGCGGTAAATAATGCATAAGCAAAATGAACCGCCTTTCTTATTTAATAATATCAAACTTTCGGAATATCGAGTTAGGCTATATGAACCCTCTATTTTAAAACTTAGTAAATCAGGGTTTCGATTCTTCCAATGAAGGTACTAGCCGTCTTGGAGATTTCATAATAATACAGCCTTAAATGGGATATAAATCTTATTTCTACCTGCCTCTCAGGGGTAAACAGGGAAATCTTAGGAGAAGATAGTCAAGATACGAGGAGGTTACAGGGATTTCCATATCTCAGACTCCTGTTCACCCATCATTGCTTGTGTCAAATAGGTGACACCTTTATGTTACTAGTTCACAAATTCCTTAATCGGAACATTCACTGGGACAATTCCATTCAGGATATCTCCTTTGAATACCATTAGTTGACTTTGGTACCATATGACCTCTCGGAATATCTTTGTGGTCCCATGCATTAAACCCCCATACTGATCAGGCATGGAAGCAATCTATGGAACTTAGTAAGATACACCAATCCTCATATGGCGCTTTTATCATACTATATGGAATTCGGAATCGATAGAGATTAAAGAGATATCAACTATATATGCTGACGCACCTCCTTTTAGAGAGAGGACATTTCGAGAACTTTACGACTGAAGGTTTCTGATAGGAACAAAAGAAATGATTCTTCCGCTTTTGCCTGTAACTTTTTCCTTACACTTAATATCTGGGGTTTTTATGGGAAAATTTCTACAAGTTTGCTAAGCTTAAAATCTTATGAGAGACTTAGCAGCATCTTAACCCAACGTATCTCCTTAAGTGGTCAAAGGCTCACCATAAGGGGTTTTGATAACTACCTGCTTCTTATCATTTGCAATATGGGCTTGGCTATCAGACGACCAACCCATTCTTATCACTATATCGAGTCCTTTATTATATAAATGAAAACGAGGATAGCAGAAAAGAATGATTCCTAATGGATATAAAACATCCATACAATATTGCTGAAGCAGTCTCTGAGGTACCATCGGTAAATTTTACTTTACATTTAGCGCTTAGAGTTTTAGCAGGCAGATTTAATGACTTATAAAATCTATTGTCTACGGAAGACTTATCTGAACCTGAATCAATTGATACTCTAACATGAGCGTTATTGATAAAGAAATTACCTGTTGTGACATTGTCATCCTGAATAGCCTCTTGAGCATTCATCTTAGAGCTTCCAGCTTTGGTCTTCTTAACTTCCTCAAGCTTTTTAGTATATTTAGGGCAGTTGGTCTTAATGTGCCCATTTCCATTGCAACCATAGTAGGTTGCGTCTCCCAATCTCTTGCAATCCAAGGTCTTATGCTCCTTGGACTTGCAGATTCCACAGTATAGAGGCTGGGATTCATATCTGCAATTCCCGAGGTGGTATTTCCTACAGGTTTTGCATCTGGTCTTTTCACTGGTCTGCTGTTTGTCCTTCAAATCCTTCCCAGACTTAGTTGCTCCTTCCTTGGCAGCATTAGGGCAATTAGTACTGATGTGGCCCTTTTCGCCGCAGCTGAAACAGTTTGCATTCTTTATGTCCCTACATTCGTGGGATTGGTGGCCAGCTCTTTTACAGATGCCACATTGCTTTATCTTTTGATTTGATCGACACTGTCCCCAGTGTCTTCTGTTGCAGGTTTTACATTCGGGTTTTGCCTCCTTTGGTTTGGACTGGTTATAGCTTGAACCAGTCTTACCCTTTTTGTAACTCCTATTTGGGGTTTTATTGCACTTTCGCTTATGATCCTTCAACACATGGTCCACAGCTTTGCTTACGGCTGTATTTATCATAGCCTGAAACTCGGTGCTTGTTAAGTTCTGTCTTGCATCATCATTCTGATCAACTGGATGATGGTGAGCTTCATAGGAGTCAGCCATGGTGAAGCTTTGAAGGCTACTATCCAGGTAGAAACAATTAATCATATAGCGAATTGTCGAATTTGATGAATAAATAGCCATGGCGCAATTAAACCATATAGGCCAATAGATAGTATCTAATTTATTTGATTATGTTTTGCCTAAGTTTTTAAATAAACCATCTTTGGCGTTTAAGCGGAATATAATCCTTCATATTTATTAGACAGGGGACATAAGTCACGACTGCCAATGTCATACTGACATCTTTTATATATAGCACAAGGGCTTGTTCCAAAGGACTTATGATGGCTCAGAGGCCTTGTCACTAGGGAAATTTTAAAACATAATCGATGATTCCTTTGGATCGGAAAATTTCATAGTTCATTGTCTTGACAAGAAGTTATGAAATAAAACTATCTTTTTCATGTATTCATCTTTTACCCGTAGGTATACATCCCTTGGATGTTTTGATGTATTCATCAAGTTCAACGTTTATTGGTCATGATTCCTTTTTGATCATTTATGCTAAAATAAGGGGTTTGGAAAAATTTCCTACTATAAAGGTGACAAGTGCGATTCTATCGCATCACTGTTGCCAGGAGTGTCATCATATTTATAATGTTACAAGGATTTGAATCCTTTGAATAGGTTCTACCATCTTGGCCTCGTCTGGAATGACATATAGGCTAGGTCGTACCCTTAAGGTTCTTTTTAATATTTATACTGGCAGGAAAGGAATGGTATTTATTTTATTCAGGATTTTTATCATAATCCTAATTTATAAGTTAATAATAGCACAAATGGCCTAGTCGCGTAGACAAGTTTAATTTATAAGCCATGATTTCAGAGAATCGAGGCATTAATGTTTTAATAATAGCACAAATGGCCTAGTCACGTAGACAAGTTTTATTTATAAACCATGATTTCAGAGAATCGAGGCAATTTAGTAATGGCACAAAAGGCCTAGTCACAAGGACGTTTATAAATTATAAGCTATGATTTCAGAGAATCAAAGCATGAAGGTATATTGGCACAATAGGTCTAGTCACAAGGACGTTTATAAATTATAAGCTATGATTTCAGAGAATCAAAGCATGAAGGTTTGAACCTAGTTCATTACCTTTATCTGACAGGGAGTCATAGCTACAACTGTCTTTTGGCTCATGTAGAAATGAGTAAGGCCCGTATGCATTATATTAACGGACAGGGAGTCATCGCTACCACTGTCTTTTGGCTCATGTAGAAATGAGCAAGGCCCGTAGGCATTATATTAACGGACAGGGTGTCATCGCTACCACTGTCTTTTGGCTCATGTAGAAATGAGCAAGGCCCGTAGGCATTATATTAACAGACAGGGAGTCATCGCTACCACTGTCTTTTGGCTCATGTAGAAATGAGCAAGGCCCGTAGGCAACATATTACCAACGTATGGTAAAAATATGATCATCTTAATTGATGACCTAAACCCATGATTCAGAGATCATAAAAATTGGGTTAGGAATCTTTTGAAGGATCCACTAATAAGAATGACGTGTGTGATCTTAATGAATTACGTCTGTCAGGAGCGTTAACATGTTTACAGATGTTAACGGGGATTTGAATCTTTTGAACAGGTCTTACCATCTTGGCCCGGTCTTATAGTGACCCGAAGGCTAGGTTTCACTCTAAGATTCCTTTTTAGTAATAAACGCAGAACAATCCTAACTCAGGATGTTAATAAGGATCTGAACCTAAATTGAGGAACTGCCATCTTGGCCGCGTCTTAATAATGACACCAGGCTAGGTCTTGTCCCTTTTTAGATTTTGCCATTTTATTATAATGGTAGATCTTATAATATAGGAATGATATTTTAAACATAATCGTTCCTTTAAAATTTAAGCAAGTATATAGTTGCCCTAAACGGGACTTCTAATAAAAATGACTTGCCCATGCAAAGGCTAATCAGAAAGATAATCAAGGAAGTAATTAAAACACAATGAAACGAATTGGAATTTGTCCTATGTTCTTGTCTAGACTCAAGAATGTGCAACTGTGTAACTGAGATTAAACGCAAAAAGGCTAGCATTTAATTCACTCAGTGTTGGCTCTGATACCAACCTGACACACCCCGACTTTCCACGTGTCACCGGTGGGCCCGGTGGGGAGTATCGTGACGTGGTTGGCAACATAATAGTCAAACAACACAATATTTAATATGCACAGCGGAAGCAATGAAAGATATAATTTAACCGAATATAATAGTGTAATATCAAATATCACAACTGTCGATTGTTTATCCATAGACGGATCGAAAATAAAATGGAAACAATAGTTCAACAGACTTTTAGGCATCTTAAGCTTGCGAGACTTCTATTGATGCTAAGGGGAAATATCCAGCCAATTACGTATAGTACCTGCATTTAGCCTTTTTGGAAAATACGTCAGTTTACACTGGTAAATACAATTAACTGACTCATTTTGAAAATGGTTTAAGAAAATTGATTTGGATGCACGTGGCACAAAATATCTTTTATAATTTGATTAAAATGCACAGAGGCAAAATTAGCCTTTTATAACTTGGGAGAATTATTTAAATATATAATCTTGTGAACGAATTACATGTTCCTTGTGCGTTCAGTAGCCCGGATCAAGTCCGGGTTAAAGATCAATAGACACACCACATTATTCTTTTGTGCACTGACGGGTGTACGCATACACCCCGCGCTTAAGTCGTGGCCATTTCGTAAAATGATGCCAGGGATATCCAGGACATGATCATTAACCCCCCAAAGGCTTTAAGTAACAAGACTGTTTAAACGAGCCGATCAAATTATTGAATTACCCACCCAATGGTGGAGGATTTGATGTCCGATCGAACGGTATTCTATATACCGTAACCCAAGCCCGTATAGGGAAAATAAGTTAAAAGTATTTACCTGAGCAAAGTATAAATCACAATAAGAAAATTGCAAGTAGCTTTTACTGGTACTCCTAATCTGGAACGAATGTTTATAATAACCTATTAGAATCCTAACGGTCTTTAATTAAGCGAAAGCTTAGACCGGTTAGTTTCAAAGATACGGTTCGTACGCACGATTAAGCGATGACCAGATAGATTGTGTTTTATACCCGACAAGTATGAAGACTTGTTTAATATGGGTATATTATACACATTCTGGATTTTGAGATAAAACCGATAAGGTTTGACCCGTTTAGGCTAGTTTATGTAAACTAGTTACATGAACCGAACCGAACGCGTAATAAGCGTAACGGGTAATAATAAGAGCCATTTACAGGTTTCCTAAGTTAATATGCTTCATATATGTTGTGACATCAGTAAGATGTCTTTTATTATGCCCGAAACGAATTTAAACACAAACTATGCCCCGTAGGGGTAGTTTGGTCATTAAAAAGGTTATAAAAGAGTTTAAGTATTTACCTGAGTTACAGGTCTGATGTAATCAGAAAAAATACTTATTTTACCATGTTATAACAGTAGGGTAAAGTATATATGTGAAATTTATCAATTATAACCAAACTATGCCCCGTAGGGGTATTTTGGTAATTTCACATAAGCCGATAAGCTCAAAACTGAAGTCTGAGTTTAAAAATCTTTGCTTACTGTTAAAATATTATAATTTTCCTCAAATATCAGTAGGTATCAACCCTTGTATGTTTAATATAGTTATAGCACATACTATGCGTTAAAAACGCTTAAAAAGGCGATTAGAAGCCATTTCCGGGTTCGATACATAATGCTGATACTTTTATTATTCCAGAAGGCTTGAAATAATTTATTTATCCTTTAGAGTTAGTAGCAAAAGGTTTGGAGTCGTTTAGATAAGTAAAACTCATTTTATGGCCCGTAAGGGCAAAACCGACAATTACCGGATTAAGCCTACGACTATGAGTCATGCTCCGCCTAAAATTAATTAAAAATCTTTAAAAATCCCAAAATAATATATTACATCAGTGGGTAATAAGTTTGGTATCAAAAAGTAGGCTTAACTAGGCTATATGCTAATTACGCCGTTTTATTAACATAAAGCTTTCATTTTTCGCTAACGAGCATAACTCTTAACCTACACCTCAAACTGATGTCAAATTTTGTATGCAAGTTTAAATATCAGTAAGTAAGGTTTCTACTCTTTTACATTTCCAAAAATCACATTTTAAGGTGAAAAGGGCATAATGGTCAACATATGAGCAATTAACGGAATCATGCGTATTAATCGGTTAACTAATGAACCATGGTGTATAATCACAGAGGGTTATACTAGCATGTAACTTGGTCCAAATGAATCTCTTAGGTATTTCTAAAACATACCATAACGGGTCAGAGCTGAAAGTCAAAGTATAAGTCAAACTATGCGACTTTTGGTTCCGAACCGGGTCTAAACAGGAAATTGTCGGGTTGAACATGTTTAGACATGTTCTTACACTAATTACCAAGTTATATTAATGATCAAACAGGCTGTATGTGTTCTACATTGCTAATCATGCATAAATTAGAAACTAAGTATCCTGTTGACTTTTTATTAGTAAGTTTGACCCGACATTTGACCTAGTTAGAGTGGGAATCAGGGGGAACCCTTTTAAGGGTTTATTACCCTCATAATTACCTACTTAAAGGTACTTTTAATTCGATATTGGACTGAGCCATTATTAATAAATCTCGAAGTCAAACCTTAATTACGACGGTTTGACTTTTAGCTAAATAACTAAGCTAAACTCAATTTAAGAAGGTTAAGCAAACTTACAAGTGTCTAATGATTTATGAGGAAGGCCTGGAAGATGCTCTTGTGCTCCACAATTGATCAGAAGATGTTGAGGAATGAATGATCAAAGTGTTGCACTTGTGAGCTTTATATAGTGATCCAAGGCACCACAAAGTGTTGACAACTATGTCTACCACTGACCATAACATTCCCTCAGGTGTCCTAGATGTTTAGGGATTGTTTAGGGGCCAAGTGGGATGTGGAAACTCGTTTAAAAGGTCAGAATTGCGTTTAAACAGCAAACAGCAAGTTTTCTGTCGCTGGGCAGCTGCTTGCGCACCGTAAGGATCAATGCTTGCGGTGCGCAAGCCTTCATCAGGAACCAAAATTGTTTGTTCTTTCATGTATTCGAAAGGGCAACCACTTGTTTCGAATTTGGGACATTATATTGTCAGTTTGGGGCCTCTATTATGGGTCTTTAACTGTTACATACCCTACCATTATATTATGTTTGCTTGGACCCTTTTCAAAAGTGCCGAACAAGAAGGTTTACCGTAGAAATTTCCATAGGAACCTATCATGCACTTCGAATTCATTTATTGTCAATGAATTTCTGGATTTAAGATATATTAGATGTTTGATATATATATATATATATATATATATATATATATATATACTTGGTCTTGGGATTTATAAATGAGGTCGTTCAGAGGTAAAAATTTACATGACGCCACTTTTAAATCCTGCCAAAACATCTTTATTAAATCCGGGTTTACAACGCGTTTCGTCTTTCATGACACGTGTCGTTATTTCATTGAACACGAATTTTTCGAGGTGTTACAGTGAGATCCTAGAAGTAACTCCTGTGACAACACAAAAGTCACCAACACCCACTGTTGCTACTTCCTCACAACAGTTGGAAAGATCTCCACCACAGGCCTCAACTCCTCCTGCTTCCTCACAAAAGGAACAGGTTGTAAGCACAGGGACACCCAACCAAGATACATTACCCTCACTTGAGAGTATGTTCAATAGCCCTGCTCCCGGGCCAAATTCTCTTTCAACTCCTATCCCTACAACCACATTACCATCCAGCATTTTACCTCTGTTGAAAGCATTGGATATGGATCAGACACTAATCAGTTCTTCTCAACAACCCATCACTGAGAATATACTCCAATAAGTGACTGAGTCTGATTCCTCTACCTTTGCTAACCCATCAACAGTTGAGGAGGTTACACCTCTAGAGTTAAATGTATCTCTTGGTGGTAGTTCAAGTGGAGCAGCTACTACAGGTGTTGAATCCATTGATTTACACCTGGACAGTAGTTTCATAAGTCAGACTCCCTTGAAGGCAATTTCTTCCTTGGGAATCAAGGTATCCACTGGTGTGTTCAAGCTAAGCACTGGTGTGCTTACTAAGGTAACTACTGCTGAAGAAAGAAGTCCCCAGTACTAAGAAAAAGGGGCATCAGTGGATGAACCATTGGAGACTTCTCCTGGTCCAACTACTTATACAACCGCTGCTGGTGGGAAATCAGATGATCCCATTAACTTGGGTGATGGTTTAAAATATCAGGATTGACAGAGAGAGTTACTAATCTTGAAACATATGTGGCAGATATCAAAAATATCCTGCTACAGTTGTTACAATCCTCAAAGTCTCAATCCACTGCTTCATCATCTGCTACCACAACAAGTGAGCTATGGCAACTTCTACAACCTTTGTTTCATCAGCAAAGAAAATATGTTGATCAACAACATCAAATTCAGCTACAAATGTTCAGAAATGTGATGGAAGCAAGGTATAAGGATACTCAGGCTGACATTAAAGCCATCAAAGCTCATTTACTTGAAACCACTGGTACTTCTCCTCCTACTATTGTATATGTAGAAAACCCTGATGATGCCAAAAATGGGAGAAAGGAAAGAAAGGAAAGGATGGTTTGTATCTAGAACCTGATCCAAAGGCTAAACCTGTTGTAGAAATTCCAAGGCGAGATGGTACAAAGAAGGTTGATGTGACTCTCAATGCCTTTGCTGAACAAAAAGCAAATAGAAAAGAGAAAATGGAACGAAAGGGTTCTAAAAGATTTGAAAAAGAAAAGGAAGTTCTGATGGCAAAGGAAGAGCAGGGTACTTCAAAAAGAATAAGAACTACCAGAAAGGTCAGCGAACCCTCTTCCACACCTGTTATATCAACAGTTGTTGATACATCAGTGGTTGATACATCACCTTCTGAAGTGGTTCCAACAGATGTTGAGACACCTGTTATATCAACAGCTGTTGATACATCAGTGGTTTCAACAGTTGTTGTCACAACAAATGCTGTTGTCACTTTACCAACCACCACTCAATCCACAAATCCAACTCCAAGTTCAACACCTCCAACCACACCAAAAATCAAAAGAATGAGGATAACAAATGTCATACTTGAAGATGACACTGTACCTTCTCCACTTCCAATATCTTCACAACCTCTGATCCTATCAACTGTGCAAAAACCTACTTCAACTGCTTCAATTCTAACCCCTGACCAAACTACTGCCTTGGTTCCTTTGAGTGTGAAATTTCCTCTGGATCTTCCAGCAGTTAAGGAGGAGATCAAATCTTTCTATTCTGAAGATGATAGTGAAAAGAGGAATCTTCCATCTCTTCAAGGGTATCCTTTGCCAAAGAACATTGATGAATACCTTCAATTGAAAGCCAAACAAGCAGAGAATATCTCAAAAAGATACACAAAAGGAAAATATGATAAAGAAATACAGAGAAATCTGCAATTTCTGCTCAGGCAAGTCAGAACATTAGAGCAGTTTTCAAAAGATCTTTGTCAGCAGTTATCAGAAAGAGAAGATGAAAGCCTAAGGAATGATAATATTGAGCTCATCATACAAAACAAGAAATACAAGGCAGAAAGGTATCAATTCAAAGAGTGGACCATAAGTGAGGTCAAGCAAGAAATTGCAAGAATACAAAAGATGCTTGAAGACTCAACAATAAAACCAACCCCACCAGTCTGGTCCCAGTATAAAAAGAATGTACCTGAAAGGACTTTGAAATTGAAGATAATGAAGGAAGAGTTTTACTGCAAATTATGGCTCAAGGAATCAAATCACAAGGTGGAAAGAGATTAAAGTGATTGAGACATACAAAAAATTGGAAGAAAGAAGAAAGAAAGATCCCTCTGTTCCTAAAAAGCCAGATTATCGAGCATCAGAGGTTTCAATCAAACAGACCCTACTAACTAAAAGATATGCTAAACCCACTGTTCCATCTGATGTTGTTGTCTATCAAACAAAGAGGCAAAAACAGATGGATGAAGAAGAACAGGCGCAACAAGAATCCGAATATTTTAAATTGGCCATCAAGCAGATGTTGGTAGAAAATCCTGACTCAGTAAAGCTACAAGAAATAGCCAAAGGTCTGAACAACCAAATGTGAACCAGTGCCCAACAACAATAGTAGTTCAGCATCAACAACAGATATTGCATCAGTGTTTATGTTAACAGTGTTTGTATGTAACAGTATTTATGCAGTAAAATACACTTTGAGCGTTTTTGACCCGTTTAATATATTATCCTTTTAGTGAATTTTCTTTTCGAGTTGTCCCATCTAAGATAAAACACACGATTAAATCATATAATCAAATTGTTAAGGGTCTTGATGATTTAAGATGCTAAATGTGTGCCGTCTATTAGCTAATTATTTGTAATTTATGTTAACAATGTTTATATGTTAACAGATGTTGACCAATAGTCAAACAGATGTTGACCTTAAATAGATGTTTGGTTTAAGGCCAAATATCTGTCTATGGGCAAACATCTGTTTAAGGTCAAACATTTGTTTAAGGCCAAACATCTCTTTATGGCCAAACATCTGTTTAAGGCCAAACAAATGATATAGAAGGCCAAATATCTGTTTAAGCCCCAACATCTGTTTAAGTCTAAACAGATGTTTAAACATCTGTTCAAAACACTGTTAAATCTAACATGGGTTTCCATCAAACTGTTGACTAAAAGTCAAACAGATGTTCAAATCACTGATTGAATTATTCAAATTTCTGTCGACCAAATGAGATGTTGAATACTAAATGAGATGTTGACCAAAACTCAAACAGATGTTGACCAAAAGTCAAACATATGTTGACCAAAAACTAAATGGGATGATCCGACCCGGTTACATGGGATATATTTAAACCTTTTAACTTTTTCAAGATCCTCACAAAATCTAGGTTCCTTTCTCTCTCCACGTATCTTTGTACACTTTCTCCAAGAAACTCTCTCATCTTCTTCGATTTCTTCCGATCTTCATCAATATCATCTTGGATAATAACAAAGGTATTGTTAAATAATCTGATTTGTTTTGTACTTTTTCATGTTTATTCTTTTAGTTTTGAATCCCATAGCCGATTATGGTTCTTGCTGTTTTAATGAAGAAGTTGTAATCGACGGTGGTGTATTCATGTATCTCCCTGTTTTTTTTTTCAATCCATTGTTGGTTATGATTGCGTTTATGGTTGCGGTTTATACTCGAACAACTTCTGATAGTCCTAATTTTTTATATCCGATTACTATGTAGTTATAATGCATGTTATGATAGACATATATGATTCTAAAAAAAGTGATCTGCATTTCGTGTATCTACCATTTGTCTTATCCATTGTTGATTTTATTAGATTTCACTTTGCTCATGTATTTATCTTATTTTGATCTATGATATAAAATTTCGATCTTTTCTGTTGTATTCTCATTTGTATTTGTAAAGTTATTTATAAAGTTGTTCATGTGATTCTGATGTATGATATAAAATTTCAATCTTTACTGATGTATTGTCATGTTTATTTGTAAAGTTGTTTATAAAGTTGTTCATGTAACGATGTTATTCTGAAGTATAATATAAATTTCCGATTTTAACTGATGTATTCTCATGTGTATTTGTAAAGTTGAACTTATTTTGATTAGTAGATGTTATACTGTTTTTAAGTTTTTGTTTGGTACAGACACAAGTCACTATCCTGTCTTTCTATACAATTTATTCAGCTGACGATCCTCCATGTCTATTTGTGATACTTAATCGGAAAAGTAGGTTTTAAGTTTTAATTATGTGATTTGCTGGAAAAATATATACATGTATTCTCACATTTTCGATGTTGTCTATTGTTATTTTGATATATATTAGTTGTATCATCTTTTATTTAGATGTATTGCATACCTTAATGGATTGTATTCATTTGTTTTTTATTGTTATTGATTTTGACTCTATATAATTGTTACGTGACAATGATTTATGGATTTTCGTGTTACCTTGAAGACAGTAAAAGGAAATGTTTGGTTAGGAATTTTATCCGATCTTACTTTAACACTTAATTTTAATTTTTTCATATGATATCTAGTAATAAAAGTGTTTTATTTATTTATGCTTAGATTTTGCCAACACAGTATGAAAAATGGATTCAACAGTTTAATTATCCAACTGGAAATACAAACATCCGGACTACAATTGGAAATGTTTTTAAAGTCAAGATATATCCTCTAAGCAATAGCAGATATTATTTCTATAATGGTTGGTGTCAGTTGGTAGACAGTTTGAAAATACCTTCAGATTCATGGTTGATATTTCACTATGAAGAAGCATTAGAAAGTTTCAGAATGTTATATTTTTATCAAGACATTTCTCTTGCTCCTTGTGATGATTTTTACTACAAACCATTTGGTAACAAAGATTATGTGGTATGTAACTTCGAACAATATTCATCGTGTAATTTTTTTGAGATACAGTTGTTTAATTGTTGTTTTTTTATTTATTTACTTAATTTTCTGATATATTTTTACTAATGTACTATATAATGTGTTTTATTCGGATTGTAGAGTATTAATCGTTCTTTTGTTCATCACAAGATGTTAAACACTATTCTTTCGTATACGGTTCTTATTAAAGGATCTGGAAACCAGAACTGGACTGTGCGGATGGAAGATATCAACAATGAACTTTACATAACTACCGGATGGAAGCAGATAAAGAATGACTTGTCAATAACTGCTGATCATCTGATTATCTTTGAGATGATAGATCTTCAGACTTTTCATATCACGGTTTTCAATTATGCTACCTGCGATTTAGTGCTTCCATCCGAGGTATGTGCTGTTGTTAAAGAAAAGGTGGTAGAAGAGATTATCTTGAGTTCAGATACTGAAGTTGTACAGAACATCGTTAATGTCAATGAAGGTGGTACGGTTGTTGTAAATGAAGATAATCAGATCGTACCTATTTCTTTCTGTGTGGACGGTCATTTTGTAAGTTTGTGATGATGAGTTTACTAATATATAATACTTTAGTCAGATTTTAAAGATGTGTTAATTCTTTGTTTATTGAATTGTTCGTTGTTTGTTACAGCGCCTTTTTAAAAAACAGGCTGAAGATCTTGGACTGAATCGTAAGATGGGTTTGAAGATTGTGGACGTGGCAGGTGATGTTTGGAATGTTCAAGTTGCTATAGGTTCATCTCGAGGTCAACCAAGATATTATGTGCAAGGAATGAGAAAGTTTGTGTAGGATAAAGGCATGGCTCCAGGTCAAGCATTTACACTTAACTTTGTGAAAGGTAAAAAGCTTTTTTTGTTTGGATGAATGTTCATGGGATTTAAGAAGGCAAATGTTGAAGAATAGATGGAACCAAGTTTTTGGGTTGTAGTTGTTCGCTTTTAGAAACTGATGGTAGACTTGTTTGTTTAGTTTTGAAGTTGTGGTTCTAAAACTATATATGTAGATGTAAATTATTGGGTCCATGTCTAACGGAAACAATGCGGCTAGCCAATCCTGAATTTTGTAATTACCGTTTTATAAAGTCAGAAACTTGCAGCCGTTAATCTTACTTTTAAAACCGGTATTGATGTTGGTGAATTTTGAGACACCGGTATAACCACACATTTAAGCAAAGAAACTTCAAGAAATAAATTCAGCTAGATACTACCGACAATGTAAGCTAAAGACAGTATACTCAGTTACTCGCTTGAAACGATTCCTTGATAAAAAATATAGTACAAACTAATAGCAAAATCATGTTCAAAGTTATAAGCCCTATTCTTTGACAATGATAAGCTGGTTAATTATGCCATTAAAGGAATAAAACATCGAGTTCTATTCTCTGATAATCATTTCAAGCAAATAGAAACACATACAGTTTCGATTATATTAAGAAACATATCGCCTTTTGCTAGGACTGGTGTCCACAATTTCCAAACTAAAACTGAAATTGATCAAATGAGACATGTTAAATATGTATAAGAAATCATATACGGGTCACTTCGTTTGACTTTTGGTCAACATCTGCTTGACTTTTGGTCAACATCTGTTTGACTTTTGGTTAACATCTCATTTAGTATTCAACAGATGTTTGAATAACTCAAACAGTGGTTTTAACATATGTTTGACTTTTGGTCAACTGTTGATGGAAACCCATGTTAGGTTGAACAGTGTTTTGAAGAGGAAAACAGTGCTAAAATATAAGAAGACAGTGGATCTGGTTAAACATTTGTTTCACTTTTGGTCAACATCTGTTTGCCCAATTAGATTGGGTGTTAAATTATGGTTCTTTAAGTCATTGTTTTGTTTTCTTGAATTCTATGTAATTTTGTAAAGAAGTAACAAATATTTTTGCAAAATCACAAATCACCCGATCACAAGTGCATTGAAGTAAAAGTGGAAATGATTTTATTCATGTGGTCCTGTTGCGCTTTTGTTTGACCTCTAATATGGGTTCATGATCTAATCCGGTGATGTGAAGACATTGTTGTTGAATCCAATGAGATGCTTGATGTAATGGGGTCGTATTAATAAAGAATAATAATTAATATAACTAAGTTTCCCGAGTCCGGGAAGCAATCCCCGGTAATAACCTAGTATATATATATATATATATATATATACTAGTTGTAGGACCCGTGTGAGCACACGGGTAGGTTTAATAACCATCGGAATCAAATACTACAAAATAAATTATAATACATCATTTAAATTGTTTGCGTTTAGTTACATATCTTTATGAATGAACTCCATTATCACTTCCACCACTTTACCCTTCAGTAATGAAAATAAAAAATTAAAAGAGGACATCTTTTAAATAAAAAGAAAATAACAAACATGTTTAAAGAAAGAGAACATCTTTTAAATAACAAATAAATAAAAAACGGGTTTACATGTTTAACAAACATGTTTAAAAATGGATTATAAAGAAAGGGAATTAATAACACATGTTTTCATACGCTATACTAAGGTGGTCAACCTTGATGATTCGACTTTTATAGTGCATGCAAAGAGTAAAACTACCTGCCCATCCGCAAATTAAAACTTTAGTACATAAATAAATATAAATAAACAGATAATATGTGGTAGTAAAATACTTTTAGGATGTACTCCACATCAAGAGATGTTTCATGTCCTTCTAAGGCCAACGCCTAAAACAAAAAATACATTGATCTGTTAAATTAACAAATAACAATAAATCTAAATAATGAATGTTGAAAAAACATTACTAAATGTCTCGTATACCTTCATAAATATATCAAGATCTTCATCAGGTCGTATTCTTGCAACTTTCTCTCATCTTCGAAGCCTACGCACGCTGCTCTTCGAAGAACTCTACCTGCAAATTGAAAAATAATTGTTCCATATTAATACCCAAGGTAGTTCTTCGAACAAGGGAGAATAAAATACCGAGCAGCAACAAAATATATTGATGGTTATTTTATAACCTGGCATAAGCTTCAAAAAGAGAATAAAATACCAAGCATCACTAATAACTAACAACTTCTATATCTTTCAGAAGCAGGGAGAGATGTTGTAACACCTCGAAAATTTACGTCCAATAATGTACTGACACGTGTCACAGACTTTGAATGTGTGAAAACATACTTTAGAGGGACTAAAGTTGACAAACGGTGAAACTATGTGAATATAAGGGTCCAAAGTGTCAACAATGGATAAATAAGTCCTACAATAGCCTTACATGGTGTTTATAATCTTAAACGGATGAATCATGGATCATACGAAGCGAAAGAGGTAAGAAAGTGAGGAATTACAAACTACAGGGGCTAAACGTGTCAACATGTTGAATTTATACCTCTGAGTGATCTTTTGGCAAACCCGAAGCTTTGTAATGATAAAATGTACTCATAAGAATATGTGATAAAAATTTCATGAAGTTTCGTGAACGTATGAGAAAGTTATGATTAAAACCGTATATGAAAGGTTAAATACGTAATCGTGAATTTCGTGACTTTTCGGGTAAGCGCAAAGTGAACCGAGGACTTTGCCAAGTTTATAAAAGCCCCAAGGTTCCTAAAAACCAGATTTGAGGGTCTAGAGTGCCAAATAAACGAACAAATCATCGCTTCAAAGATCAGGGACTAATATGTAAAATGTTGAAACTTGGAATGCTGGTCACGCACACCCTCGCGTAGCGCGAGGGGGGTCTCGCGTGGCGCGACACCTACTGCCAGCGACAAGACCTGCAGATGTTGGTTTTAAGGGCTGTTTGCGAGTTGGTTGCAGCTGTACTCGACTCAGGGACTTCACCAATCAGCTTTCATGCATTTTTGGACCTCCATTCACTTCTTATAACCCCTGTGGAAGCCATAAATCAGATCATATTGCTCCAAAGATCACCATAGTTGCAACATTCAAGAACACTTGAAACTTCAAAATTCACAAGAACGATTCTGGATCTTTCTGATCGACAAGGCAGCTTCATAGTGATCCCTAAGCTTGTCTAGGACCATTGTAAGTGTTTACATTTTTCTCTAATTCGTTCTAGCCTAGTGTATTCACCGAAAGTCAAAGTATCGTAATTTAAACTTGACTTTAAAATTAAACGAGATTGGCTCTGTCAAATCTCAAATTGAAAGTACCTGCATGTTGGTATTTATATGTGTAACAAACCCCTAAAAGGGTATGTTCAGATTCACACTCTAAGCATGCTAATTGTCGAGTCAAAGTTCTTCATAAAAAGTCAACAGAATATGTTTTTGCAAATTTAAGCTTGATTAACAATGTAGGCTACATGCAACCTGTTCGATCATCAAAATAACTTTATAAATAATGTAAGAACATGTTTCAACTTGATCAACTCGACAATTTTCTGTATTAAACCCGAATCGGAACCGAAAGTCTCATAAATGGACTTTTTCTTTGACTATCGGTTCTGATCCGTACATGCATGTTAAGATCTGCATTAGAGCATATTTTAGAACAACTTTCATATATGTTTAACTCTCTGGAATTTTACATCTTGGTTCCATGTTTAACCGATTCATATGCATGTTACCGGTTTATGCTTAAATATGACTATTTTGCCCTTTTTGCCATAAAACGTGATTTTTGAAAAAGTGAAAGAGTAGAAACGTTTGATACTGATATATAAACTTGCACCGAAAATTTCATATCAGTTTGAGGTCCAGAATAAGAATTATGCTCATTATCGTAAATTACAAGCTTTATGTTACTTAAACGGCGTAATTAGCATATAACCCACTTAAACCCACTTTTTGATATAAAACTTTTTACTCACTGATATTATATAATATTTTAGGATTTTTAAATATTTTTGACTGATCATAACATAGGGTTCTAAGTTTAATTCGGTAAATACCGAATTTGCCCTTTTAGGCCATAAAACGAGTCTTATAAATTCTTTTGACCCCAAACCTTTTTATACTGATTTTATTTGTTAAATATGATACTTTGAGCCTTCTGGAAATATAAAAATATCAGATTTCTTTTACAAACCCGGAAACGGCTCCAAATCGCCTTTTTACGCATTTTTATCGCATAGTATGTACTATAATCATATTAAATCTATAAGGTTGATACCTACTGATGTTTTTAGTATATTTCTATAAAATAATAGTAAGTATAAGTTTATAAACTCAGATTCCCGATTTTGACATTTTAAGCCCTTGTAAAATTACCAAAATACCCCTAACGAGCATAGTTTGATTTTAAATGATAAGTTTCATATATGGGTCATACCCTACTGTTATAATATGTTAAATTAAGTATGTTTGCTGTACAAACCAGACCTGTAACTCAGATTTCTAATTTAACTCTTTTACATACTTTAAAATGACCAAAATGCCCTTATGAGGCATGAATTGTGTTTAAATCCGTTTTGGGCATAATAGGAAATAACTTACTGATGTTATATCATATTTATAGCATATTATCTCTGGGAACTTGCATATGACTCTTACGGTGACCCGTAGCGCTCTTTTTGCGTTCGGTTCGGTTTATGTAACTAGTTTGCATAAATTGACCGAGACGGGTCAAACATTATCATTTTTGTCTCAAAATCCAGAATGTACTTAGTATACCCATGTTATACAAGTATTCCAACTTGTCGGGTCTAAATCACATTCTATCCGGTCTTCGCTTAATCGTACGTTTTAACCGTTTCGTCCTTTTAAATAACCGGTCTAAGCTTTAGCTTAAATAAAGACCGTTAGAAATCTAATAGGTTATTTATAAACCTTCGTTCCAGATTAGGAGCACCGGTAAAAGCTACCTGCCTTTTTGCTTGTTGAGATAAATACTTACCAAGGTAAATACTTTTAACTTATTTTCCCTATACGGGCTTGGGGTACGGTATATAAAATACCGCTTGGTCTAGCATTAAATTCTTTAATCGAATAGTGGTTAAATTTATTGAGATGCTATGTTTTGATTGTATGTTTTGTTTGCTTAAAGCCTTTGGGGGGTTAATGACCATGTCCCGGATATCCTCGGCATTATCTTACGAGATGGCCACGACCTGAGCACGGGGTGTAGGCGTACACCTGTCAAGTGTATAACTCAAATATTGTGGTGTGTCTATTGATCTTTTACCCGGCACGAACCGGGATACTGAACGCATAAGTAACATATAAATCCTTTACAAGATTATGTAATATAATTATCCCAAGTTATAAAATATTTTTGTGCCATGAGCATTCAAATCAATTTTCAATCATTTCAAAATGAGTCAGTTAATTTGTATTTACCAGTGTAAACTGACGTATTTTTCCCAAAAGGTTAAGTGCAGGTACTACACGTAATAGGCTGGCTGTCTTCTAGAGCGTCCACAATAAGTCTCGCAAGCTTGGACGACATTAAACTGTTGAACAATATCTTATTTTATTTTGATCCGCCTGTGGATCCGTTTCAACTATCAGTGATATTTATTATTACATTTTATTAAAGTTGAAATGAATCTATCTTTGCTTCCGCTGTGCATTATTACATTGTGTTGTTTGTCTATGATGATACCAACTACGTCACTATACTCCCCACCGGGCCCACCAGTGACACGTGGAAAATAGGGGTGTGACAGGTTGGTATCAGAGCCAACTCTGAGTGAATTAAACACTAGCCTTTTGTGTTTAATCTCAGTTACACAATTGCACAATCCTCGATTCTCGAGTCTAGACAAAGAACTTAGGAAATTTCCTAATTTTTGTTTAAATTTTCTAACCTTGTCTAAATTATATTTTGTTGTATCACTCGTTTGTTTTTGACAGGTAGTTAAACATGCCGCCAAGAATGAGAGGTAGGGGCCGAGGAGCCTATGTAGCTCCAAATGATCATGAGGCCGGACCATCACACCGGCGGACTCCATCGGATCCTCACCGCAATGATGCTCAAGACCTTTGGAGGTCTTTCACCGAACCAGCGAGACGCTCAGTCTCACTAAGCACTTCTCCATCGATCCCGCATTCCTATGGGCCTCATTCGGAGAATGAGCCCCACCACTCACAACAGTCCTACATTCCCCTAGGACACCATTCACCTTTTCACCAACCATCGCCTGCTTCCCAGGGTCAGTTCAACCCTGATGACTATTTAGAGGCAGCAGCAGTGGGTTTTAACCCACTAGGACCGGAAGACCACTTTTCGGGTGACAACCCGATGGATGTCGACGAGGATACTGATACTGCCATGCCACCCTCTGGAACACCGAACCACCCCATCGAGATTTCTGATGGGTCACCTTTCATGGGATCACCATACAATGGTCCCGATAGTTATGAGGAGATGTTCAAACAGTATGACTGGGTGTTTACCCCCAGTTATCATAACTCTCCTTTGCACCAGTCCCATCACTCTCCTCTTCACCAGTCTTCCCATCACTCTCCTCTTCACCAATCTTACCATAACTCCCCTCTGCACCAGTCATACCACAACTCTCCTTTGCACCTGCCTCACCACTCTCCCATTCACCAGCCACAGCAGCTGCCCCAGCAGCAGCCACAGCAGCAGAATCCTTCCGAGGATTCTCGACTTGTAGCGGTCACTCCGCCAGCAGCAGCACCTCCACTTCAGCCTCCCCCGCCTCCGAGGCGAAGGAGAACTACAGCGCGGATTTCCGCACGAGGAGGAGTGCGTATCAGTACCCCTCCACTTTCTAGTAGCAGCCGGTACTCACCGGTTCATGAAGAAACAGAGATGGGTGAATCTTCGAACCCCGTCTCTGAAGTAGCAACGGCGCCAGTCGCGCCACAGCCACAGCCACAGCCTCAGCCACCATTCGGATTTGGTGAACAAATCCCCGCTTACACTAATGCTGCAGCATTTAACCCCTTCGAGCAGCAGTTTCACACGGGGTACAACTATATGGAGGATCCATACTGGATAGCGGCAAACTCCAACACCTTCCATCAAGAAGCTCCCTACGGAGGTCCCTGGGCTACGGGACCCTCGACTTATGGATATCCATCATATGGGTACCAGCAACCGCAGCCTTCTCAACCTCCTTATTATCCACCGCAGCCTCCTCAACCCCCGTTTTATCAACAGCCACCCCAGGCGCCGACGATGTCACCGCCGCAATTTCAAGAGTTTCTTCAAGAGATACACGGGGTGAGAGACGAAATGCGGCAAGAGATGCAGCAGAATAGGAGACGTAACCAGGGGATGTTTCAGAAGGTGGTGGATTTGCTTAAGGGGAAGAAAAAGAAGGATCGTTGAATCCATTGTTTGTTAGTTATTTTGTGTGGTACTCATGTCCCTGCGTGGACATTTATTTATTTCGGTACTATACCCCTGCGAGGGTATTTCCTTATGTCTGCCCCTGCGTGGGCATATCTTTTTATTTAACCCCTGCGTGGGTTTGTTGTTTTGTTATTTAGCCCCTGCGTGGGCATATGATTTATGTAAAAGACCCGTTTAGGGCAACTTGTACTGATTAAATTCTTATTTGAAGTGGTTAATTTAAATTTCATTTTTAAATTATGTGTATAAACATAGTGTATGAATAAATGAAAAATAACATTTAAATATTTTTGATTTACCATTTTAATAATATAATAAGGATCTTAAAAGGTAAAACCTAGCTGTTATGTTGTCATAAATCTAGCCAATATGGTGAAACCTGTTTAAAAAAAAGATTCAAATCTCTATTAACATCTGTAAACATGTTAACATTCTTGGCTAATGTGATCCGTAAAATCACACGCCACCCTTCTTATAAAATATCCAATTTTTAATATTTCTATATATAATTGGTTGTGACATAATACCTACGGGTTATAATTAATGTCACATAAAAACAAAAAGGCAGCTGTAGTTTATAAACTCCCTGCCAAGAAAAAGGATTGACTTGTCTTATATAATCAAGCCTTAATCCTACAAAATCTAAATTTGTAATTTAGAAATTTGTCTACGTGACTAGGCTTATTATGCCAAAATTATAATTCGTTCTAAAAAGATTATTAGTAAAAATCCTGAATGAAATTATTAAAATTAACTAGTATGGCTTTTGTTTACCATGGTTAATAAATCGTCAAGAATGATAATGCTGTTTAGACTTCTAAATAGACCTTGTCCTTATTTTATGTAGCAATTTAAGACTACATGGCCAAATCCGAAGAACTAAACAGTCGCCAGGCACAAAACCCTGAAAATGCTCAGATGTTAATAACTGGTGCGGAATTGAAAGCACTAGTGAACGAGGCAGTTATTGAAGCGCTAAACAGACAGTATAGCGAATCAAACGAGACCCGGAGTAGGGCCCGAACCGCATCACGTTCCAAACCAAGAACACATTCGGAGGATCATAGCAAACCGCCCTCTCAGAAGGAGGTACCTAAGAAAGATAAGCCAAAGAAGGATGATGAGGATCATCACTCCTCTAACCAAAACAGTGTCCCGATAAAGAAGATCAAGCAGAAACATGAAGCGCACGGTAAGTCTTGCACTTATAAATACTTCGTCTCATGTAAACCCAGAGACTTTACTGGGGAGAAAGGAGCGGTCGACTGCATGACCTGGATAGACGAAATGGATACAGTCGTAGATATCAGCGGGTGTGCTGAACGGGATGTAGTGAAGTATGTGTCCCAATCGTTTAAAGGGGACGCACTAGCATGGTGGAAATCTCTCTTGCAAGCTACCGGAAAGGCCACACTTTACAGTATGACATGGGATCAGTTCGTAGCCCTTATTAAAGAGAATTTTTGTCCACAACATGAAGTGGAAAGGATCGAGTCAGACTTCGTATCGTTGGTGATGAAGAATCTAGATTGTCAGGCGTACCTCACCACCTTCAATACTCTATCTCGATTGGTTCCCTACTTGGTAACCCCTGAGCCGAAAAGGATTGCCCGTTTCATTGGGGGTTTAGCCCCTGAGATTAAAGCTAGTGTTAAGGCATCGAGGCCTACAACTTTCAGATCAGTAGCTGATCTATCTCTCTCTCTCACTCAGGACGTGGTCAGGTTGAGAGCACTTAGGAACTCGGAAGAGAATAAGAGAAAGCGTGAGGACGATACCTCACGGAGATCGGAGAAGAGACACCGAGGGAATAACGACCATAGAAAAGGGTCAGGATCGAAGAGAGATAGGCAACAGTCGGGGGATAAACCCAAATGCAAAACCTGCAAGAAAAACCACTTTGGGAAATGTCGTTTTGAGTCGAAATCGCAGTCCCACACGAGACCATGTGGAATCTGCAAATCTACTGACCATACGACTTTGAAGTGTAAGGGTCTGAAGGATGCAACCTGTTACGGTTGCAACGAGAAAGGGCACATTAAGTCTAATTGCCCAAAGTACGCTAAGAAAGCCGATGAGGGAAAGAAGACCAATGCAAGGGTCTTCAGGATGGACGCTAAGGAAGTCGTTCAAGATGACAACGTTATTACAGGTACTTTTCTTGTAAATGATGTTTTTGCTAGAGTCTTGTTTGATTCTGGAGCGGATAAGTCTTTTGTAGATAATAAGTTTTGTGAGTCGTTAAAATTGCCTGTAAAAGCCTTAAGTGTGAAGTATGAGGTGGAGTTAGCTGATGGAACCATAGAAACAGCCTCAACCGTTTTAGATGGATGTGTTATATCCATTAGGAATCATTCTTTTCCTTTGTCCCTACTTCCCTTTAAGCTCGCCGGCTTTGATGTAGTCATAGGCATGGATTGGTTATCTCATAACCAAGCCCAAATTGTGTGCAACAGAAAGCAAGTCATAATTAAAACTCCTGCTGGGGAGTCACTTACCATTCAAGGAGATACACAACATGGATTGCCTGAGCAAGTGTCCATTAGGGATGGCAAAAATACCCGAGCCCGACGGGTATACCCGAAACCCGACACAAATGGGACGGGTATACCCGATACCCGACGGGTATTGGGCCGGGTATGGGTTTATTTTTAAAAATTTTCGCGGGTATGGGTCGGGTATGGGATTAGGTGATACCCGACCCGATTACCTGAAACCACATACCCGTTTACCCGAACTATATACCCGATCATATACCCGAAGTTTTTAATTTATATTTTTATTTTCCATTAACCCTTATCTATTAGTGATTTATTTTAGTATGAAAAAATAAATTTTCTTTTAGCATATGTATTTGCTAATAGTATTTATATTTTGTATATTGTGAAGTATAGGCATATAAGTGTATAAATATTATAACGTTACTATTAATTTATGCTAAAACTTATACGTATGTAATGTATATTTTAATTTATAATAGTTGTTGCATAAATAAAATTATATAATAATTATAATAGTTAAAATGTATTTGGAAATCCCAATGTATATTTTTTAACAAACTAATGAGTATACCCGATACCCGCGGGTATACCCGGTACCCGACGGGTAATTACCCGACATATACCCGACGGGTATTGGGTCGGGTATGGGACACGATTTTACAACCGGGTATGGGTATGGGATTACCAATACCCGACCCAAACCCGACCCATTGCCATCCCTAGTGTCCATGCTCAAGGCATCCAGATGTATGCAGAAGGGCTGTGTCATTTATATGGCGCAAGTTACTATAGACGAGCCAAAGCCTAAGATTGAAGATATCCCTATCATTTCGGAATATCCTGAAGTTTTTCCCGAAGAACTACCTGGTTTACCATCAGATAGGCAAGTGGAATTCCGGATTGACATCATCCCTGGTGCTGCACCAATAGCGAGAGCACCATATAGGTTAGCACCGACGGAGATGAAGGAGTTAAGGACGCAGTTGGATGATCTGTTAGCAAAAGGTTTTATTAGACCTAGTTCGTCTCCTTGGGGAGCGCCGATCTTATTTGTCAAGAAGAAGGATGGATCGATGCGTTTGTGCATCGACTACCGTGAGCTTAATAAAGTCACCATCAAGAATAGGTATCCTCTGCCCAGGATCGACGATCTGTTCGATCAATTACAAGGAGCAAGCTATTTTTCTAAGATCGACTTGAGGTCGGGCTATCATCAGTTGAAGGTCAAGGATGAAGATGTACACAAGACAGCGTTTAGGACTCGTTATGGACATTACGAGTTCCTAGTGATGCCTTTCGGGCTCACTAACGCACCAGCCGCATTCATGGATCTCATGAATCGCGTCTGCAAGCCTTATCTGGATAAATTCGTTATCGTCTTTATTGACGACATCCTTATTTACTCAAAGAACAAAGCTGATCACGAGAAACACCTTCGTTGTATTCTCAAACTTCTACATCAAGAAAAACTTTACGCCAAATTTTCGAAGTGCGAATTTTGGCTTCGAGAAGTCCAATTCCTCGGACATGTAGTAAGTGAGCGTGGTATCCAGGTGGATCCCGCTAAGGTAGAAGCTGTTATGAATTGGCAAGAGCCAAAGACGCCTACGAAAATTCGCAGTTTTCTGGGTTTAGCTGGATACTATAGGCGTTTCATCGAAAACTTTTCAAGGATTGCTGCGCCCTTAACCGCGTTGACGCGTAAGAAGGTTAAGTTTGATTGGGGCCCTAAGCAGCAGGAATCCTTTGACATTCTGAAGGAAAAGTTAAGCAACGCACCAGTGCTAACATTGCCCGATGGTATAGAAGAATTTGTGGTGTATTGTGATGCATCACACACTGGTATGGGCTGTGTACTCATGCAGAAAGGCAAGGTTATCGCCTACGCCTCAAGACAGCTGAAGATACACGAAAAGAACTACACCACCCACGACTTGGAACTAGGTGCCGTTGTATTTGCATTAAAACTCTGGAGACATTACTTATATGGTACCAAGTGTGTGATCTATTCCGATCACAAGAGCCTTCAACATTTGTTTAATCAGAAGGACTTGAATATGCGACAGAGACGATGGATGGAAACTCTGAATGATTACGATTATGAAATAAAGTACCATCCAGGCAAGGCAAATGTAGTTGCCGACGCCTTGAGTAGAAAAGAAAGAGTAAAGCCAATAAGAATCAATGCCAAGCGCATCGAAATCAGGAATGATTTGAACGAAAGGATACTAGCTGCACAGAAGGAAGCTGTGCTGGAAGCTAATTATCCTGAAGAAAAATTGGGAGTAACTGAGGAACAGTTATCCCATGACAAAGACGGAATGTTAAGATTGAATGGGCGAATATGGGTTCCAGTTTTTGGAGGACTTCAGGATGTTATCCTCCAGGAAGCCCACAGTTCCAAATATTCCGTTCACCCTGGAGCTGATAAGATGTATCAGGATCTTAAAGCAAATTACTGGTGGATTGGTTTGAAAAAGTCCATAGCTGCTTATGTGTCTAAATGTTTGACTTGTGCGCAAGTCAAAGCGGAACACCAGAAACCGTCAGGTTTGTTACAACAACCTGAAATTCCCACATGGAAATGGGAGATGGTGACGATGGATTTCATCACCAAGTTGCCAAAGACAAGAAAGGGAAATGACACTATTTGGGTCATAGTAGATAGACTGACGAAGTCAGCACATTTTCTACCCATCAAGGAGACTTATAGCTCCGATATGTTAGCCCAGTTATACGTTGATAAGATTGTAGCTTTGCACGGAATACCTGTGTCTATTATCTCTGATAGAGATACTAGATACACGTCACATTTTTGGAAAAGTTTCCAACAATCTTTGGGCACTCGGTTGAATTTTAGTACGGCTTATCATCCTCAGACTGACGGTCAGAGTGAGCGTACTATTCAAACTTTGGAAGACATGCTACGTGCATGTGCGCTCGATTTGGGTGGTAGTTGGGATAAGAACCTACCACTAATTGAATTCTCCTACAACAATAGCTACCACACCAGCATAAAAGCTGCGCCTTTTGAGGCCTTATACGGTAGAAAGTGTAGATCGCCTATTTGTTGGGCAGAAGTTGGAGATGTCCAACTATCAGGACCAGAAATTGTTTTTGAGACGACGGACAAGATTGTCCAGATTCGCGATCGTTTGAGAGCTGCCAGAGAGAGGCAGAAAAGTTATGCGGATCCACAACGTAAAAATTTTCACTTCGAAGTAGGTGATAAAGTGTTGCTTAAGGTATCACCCTGGAAGGGGGTGATGCGATTTGGTAAGAAAGGCAAGCTAAGCCCGAGATACATAGGACCTTTCGAGATTATCGAACGTGTCGGGTCAGTTGCTTATAAGTTGAACTTGCCTGAAGAACTTAGTGCTATCTATAATGTGTTCCACATCTGTAATTTGAAGAAGTGTTCCGCTGAGGAACCACTGGCTATGCCGTATACGGATGTACATATAGATGAAAGCTTGAAATTTGTGGAAAATCCGTTGTCGATTGAAGACCGAAAGGTAAAGAAGCTTCGAAGGAAGCACATACCTATTGTTAAGGTCAAATGGGATGCCCGTAGAGGTCCCGAATACACTTGGGAGGTAGAATCCACGATGAAAGAAAAATACCCTCATTTGTTTCAGTAAATCTCGGGGTCGAGATTTCTTTTAAGGGGGTGAGGATGTAACACCTCGAAAATTTACGTCCAACAATGTACTGACACGTGTCACGGACTTTGAATGTGTGAAAACATACTTTAGAGGGACTAAAGTTGACAAACGGTGAAACTATGTGAATATAAGGGTCCAAAGTGTCAACAATGGATAAATAAGTCCTACAATAGCCTTACATGGTGTTTATAATCTTAAACGGATGAATCATGGATAATACGAAGCGAAAGAGGTAAGAAAGTGAGGAATTACAAACTACAGGGGCTAAACGTGTCAACAAGTTGAATTTATACCTCTGAGTGATCTTTTGGCAAACCCGAAGATTTGTAATGATAAAATGTACTTATAAGAATATGTGATAAAAATTTCATGAAGTTTCGTGAACGTATGAGAAAGTTATGATTAAAACCGTATATGAAAGGTTAAATACGTAATCGTGAATTTCGTGACTTTTCGGGTAAGCGCAAAGTGAACCGAGGACTTTGCCAAGTTTATAAAAGCCCCAAGGTTCCTAAAAACCAGATTTGAGGGTCTAGAGTGCCAAATAAACGAACAAATCATCGCTTCAAAGATCAGGGACTAATATGTAAAATGTTGAAACTTGGAATGCTGGTCACGCACACCCTCGCGTAGCGCGAGGGGGGTCTCGCGTGGCGCGACACCTACTGCCAGCGACAAGACCTGTAGATGTCGGTTTTAAGGGCTGTTTGCGAGTTGGTTGCAGCTGTACTCGACTCAGGGACTTCACCAATCAGCTTTCATGCATTTTTGGACCTCCATTCACTTCTTATAACCCCTGTGGAAGCCATAAATCAGATCATATTGCTCCAAAGATCACCATAGTTGCAACATTCAAGAACACTTGAAACTTCAAAATTCACAAGAATGATTCTGGAGCTTTCTGATCGACAAGGCAGCTTCATAGTGATCCCTAAGCTTGTCTAGGACCATTGTAAGTGTTTACATTTTTCTCTAATTCGTTCTAGCCTAGTGTATTCACCGAAAGTCAAAGTATCGTAATTTAAACTTGACTTTAAAATTAAACGAGATTGGCTCTGTCAAATCTCAAATTGAAAGTACCTGCATGTTGGTATTTATATGTGTAACAAACCCCTAAAAGGGTATGTTCAGATTCACACTCTAAGCATGCTAATTGTCGAGTCAAAGTTCTTCATAAAAAGTCAACAGAATATGTTTTTGCAAATTTAAGCTTGATTAACAATGTAGGCTACATGCAACCTGTTCGATCATCAAAATAACTTTATAAATAATGTAAGAACATGTTTCAACTTGATCAACTCGACAATTTTCTGTATTAAACCCGAATCGGAACCGAAAGTCTCATAAATGGACTTTTTCTTTGACTATCGGTTCTGATCCGTACATGCATGTTAAGATCTGCATTAGAGCATATTTTAGACCAACTTTCATATATGTTTAACTCTCTGGAATTTTACATCTTGGTTCCATGTTTAACCGATTCATATGCATGTTACCGGTTTATGCTTAAATATGACTATTTTGCCCTTTTTGCCATAAAACGTGATTTTTGAAAAAGTGAAAGAGTAGAAACGTTTGATACTGATATATAAACTTGCACCGAAAATTTCATATCAGTTTGAGGTCCAGAATAAGAATTATGCTCATTATCGTAAATTACAAGCTTTATGTTACTTAAACGGCGTAATTAGCATATAACCCACTTAAACCCACTTTTTGATATAAAACTTTTTACTCACTGATATTATATAATATTTTAGGATTTTTAAAGATTTTTATTTTATTTTTGACTGATCATAACATAGGGTTCTAAGTTTAATTCGGTAAATACCGAATTTGCCCTTTTAGGCCATAAAACGAGTCTTATAAATTCTTTTGACCCCAAACATTTTTCTACTGATTTTATTTGTTAAATATGATACTTTGAGCCTTCTGGAAATATAAAAATATCAGATTTCTTTTACAAACCCGGAAACGGCTCCAAATCGCCTTTTTACGCATTTTTATCGCATAGTATGTACTATAATCATATTAAATCTATAAGGTTGATACCTACTGATGTTTTTAGTATATTTCTATAAAATAACAGTAAGTATAAGTTTATAAACTCAGATTCCCGATTTTGACATTTTAAGCCCTTGTAAAATTACCAAAATACCCCTAACGAGCATAGTTTGATTTTAAATGATAAGTTTCATATATGGGTCATACCCTACTGTTATAATATGTTAAATTAAGTATGTTTGTTGTACAAACCAGACCTGTAATTCAGATTTCTAATTTAACTCTTTTACATACTTTAAAATGACCAAAATGCCCTTATGAGGCATGAATTGTGTTTAAATCCGTTTTGGGCATAATAGGAAATAACTTACTGATGTTATATCATATTTATAGCATATTATCTCTGGGAACTTGCATATGACTCTTACGGTGACCCGTAGCGCTCTTTTTGCGTTCGGTTCGGTTTATGTAACTAGTTTGCATAAATTGACCGAGACGGGTCAAACATTATCATTTTTGTCTCAAAATCCAGAATGTACTTAGTATACCCATGTTATACAAGTATTCCAACTTGTCGGTTCTAAATCACATTCTATCCGGTCTTCGCTTAATCGTGCGTTTTAACCGTTTCGTCCTTTTAAATAACCGGTCTAAGCTTTAGCTTAAATAAAGACCGTTAGAAATCTAATAGGTTATTTATAAACCTTCGTTCCAGATTAGGAGCACCGGTAAAAGCTACCTGCCTTTTTGCTTGTTGAGATAAATACTTACCAAGGTAAATACTTTTAACTTATTTTCCCTATACGGGCTTGGGGTACGGTATATAAAATACCGCTTGGTCTAGCATTAAATTCTTTAATCGAATAGTGGTTAAATTTATTGAGATGCTATGTTTTGATTGTATGTTTTGTTTGCTTAAAGCCTTTGGGGGGTTAATGACCATGTCCCGGATATCCTCGGCATTATCTTACGAGATGGCCACGACCTGAGCACGGGGTGTAGGCGTACACCTGTCAAGTGTATAACTCAAATATTGTGGTGTGTCTATTGATCTTTAACCCGGCATGAACCGGGCTACTGAACGCATAAGTAACATATAAATCCTTTACAAGATTATGTAATATAATTATCCCAAGTTATAAAATATTTTTGTGCCATGAGCATTCAAATCAATTTTCAATCATTTCAAAATGAGTCAGTTAATTTGTATTTACCAGTGTAAACTGACGTATTTTTCCCAAAAGGTTAAGTGCAGGTACTACACGTAATAGGCTGGCTGTCTTCTAGAGCGTCCACAATAAGTCTCGCAAGCTTGGACGACATTAAACTGTTGAACAATATCTTATTTTATTTTGATCCGCCTGTGGATCCGTTTCAACTATCAGTGATATTTATTATTACGTTTTATTAAAGTTGAAATGAATCTATCTTTGCTTCCGTTGTGCATTATTACATTGTGTTGTTTGTCTATGATGATACCAACTACGTCACTATACTCCCCACCGGGCCCACCGGTGACACGTGGAAAATAGGGGTGTGACAGATGTGTTGTATACAGCCATCTACAAATAACCATCAAATTAATATATTCATTTTTAAGTTTCCTTTATATTGAAAACATGTTGTACCTGAACATATCTCAAATAACCAGTTCGTTCATCTCCATCATAAGATTCAATGTTTAAAATCTTTATACCTGAAAAAAACAAACAGATCCAAAGCAAAACGACAACATGATTTGAGAAATATACCAAAACGAATCAGATTTAATACCTTACATGTCGAATGAATAACATCCCAGCCAATACGCTGTCATTTCTCGGTCTGAGATCATCGTTACTCATTGAAAACTCCATCACAACACATCAATTAGTTAATTGTTAAAACTAACTTCCATTTAAATTCTCATCAATCAACAAACACCTATCAGATAAACACTGACGTTCTCAAACAAATAATACACTAAAAAATATACCAGTTCACTTCACGCTGCTCTTCAAATAACTCAAGCTCCGCTTCCGGCTTCGAAGCATACGCACACTGCTCTTTGAAGAACTCTACCTGTAAGTTAAAAAATAACCATTCCATATTAATACCCAAGTTAGCTACCTTACAATAAGATCCAATCATTTAAACATATTAATTTTCTTAATGTGTATGAAAAGAAAACTGCAACTAATTGTCGTCTCACAAGTTCTTAAGTTAACAAAGTACAAAACCTGATTATATTCTGTCCTAATTAAAATGGTTGAAGAACTATTAAGTTTCATATGAAGAGTCCTTTATATCTGGCTTTAATTCGATAACCATACATAAACCTCTGTTTGTTACGAAACATGTATTTGGCAAAAGCATACTCGATTATTTGAAACCTCTGTTTGTTGTGAATAGATGCTAGAAAATAAAACAGATGTTTGAAACCACTGTTGGGTTAAAACAGTGTTTTGTGGATAAAACTGTGGTTGAAACCACTGTTGGGTTAAAACGGAGGTTTGAAACCACTGTTAGGTTAAAACGGTGGTTTGAAACCTAACAGTGGTTTCAAACCACTGTTGGGTTAAAATGGTGGTTTGAAACCACTGTTAGGTTAAAACGGTGGTTTGAAACCGCTGTTGGGTTAAAACAGTGGTTGAAACCACTGTTGGTGAAATCTTTGTCATAAAACCAAACAATCTAAGGAAAGATAGTCTTGTAACAATCTGTTACAGGTGCATTTTAAGTTTATCATGTAAACAAAATTTTCATAAACAGGAAAACAAAGCACCTGGGTAATGCCTTTCCTGTGCATCTTAAATCGACAAACATCCCAATTTCCGGTCGAGAGGCTACGCTCCAAGCGCTAGTATCTTTCGATATATACTGAATAATAAGAATATTAACAGTAGTTAAAAGAATATCAAAAGATCTATGAATATCCTATTTGATCAAACTGGCGTACCTGTGATATATCAAACATGCTAGAACGACTGGCCTTTGATAGGACCTTATCGACGGTCAATTTTATCATGTCGTTCATTGACTTAAATAAGTCCTGAAACATTACGTACATGTGATATATCAACTCTCATGAATCTTTTTATCCCTCGATTTTCTAAAAATAATCGAGCTTATAAGAAGTTTAGAAATCACAATTCAAACCATGTTTCACTTAACCTTTATGAGGGCCTAAAATATATTTTAGAAGCTTATTTCAACCTTTTCTCCATCTCCTATTCTTTACGACGCCTCTCTTCCTCCTACATGTTCTTCAGCTCCTTGTAAGTACTTCATGAAAATAAAACAAAGCCTCATCAACATCAGGTAACGCTAAATCAGTGCAGTGAAAATGAAAAGGAAATAATACCTGACGAATGAACTCAAGGGTTGGATGAAGAGCAACATGACGATTCAGTTTCATATCGTCATTCTAGCTTAAAGAATGTCCTACTCGACAACAAAAAAACAATGAGCCTGACTTCTAAAAGTAAAAAATCGAATATTTTCTGTGGGTTTAGTGATTAATGCTAATGAAAATTTTGAACACTTAGCACATATTCCTATTTTCAAGAAAGGACATTTGTTTTCTATAAAAGCCTTTTTAGGAAGAGTTGCATATGACATTTCTTTGACATGCTAATAGGACATTTTGAGATCACTAAAAGGGCGACATTTTAAGGTGGGGAGAGTGATAGCGGTTATGATGATAAAAGTTTTTCTTACAAATAGATAGAAAATGGTAAAAAGGTGAAATTTACCTATCAACCATCTTTCCAGTTAGTTTCAATAGAGAGCAAAAGGGTTAAATGACTCATACCATTTCAACAGTAATTTGATTATTTACGTCAGATTAGGATGACGCAATAACTTGTTCAAACTCAGATCATCATTCATGACTATATATTTTTGTGTGGTCGACAAAGAAATAAACACATTCACATTTAATTATAAAAAAACTATAGAAGAACCTGATTGTAGTGACCCAACATTTGTGACAGTGATTCTGCAATTCGGTACTTGATTGGTTGAAGTTTTGGTTGCTGGTATCCATTATCTTCAAATCGATAGCCTTGGTGAAGGACATAATACAATCGATGAACTATAAATACAGATAAAAATCAGTAATCTCACATTTTATTCTTTGACGCAAAGGTAAACCCAACAACATGCCATAAAAGAGCATGTGAAAAGTTTAACCATCATCATTTTTACAGTTCAGTGAACTAAAATTAAAAATCCATAAAATATCAAAGAGCAGGGTCAAGATGATTACTTTTGCCCATTAGCAATAGGACCAAGCACCAATAGGAACCAAGTCCAAGGAATCATTTAAACCTTCTACATAATCTCGCTTCACCTGCAAATGATATTATACCAATTGAGCATTAAAAATAATTTAACACTGACTCATGAAACAAACAAACCTTTAACGAAGAATCCGAACGCTTTGATGGGAGATAACCAGCTTCAACGTCAAGAGATTTTACCATCATTCCTTCACATGAGGAATGGAAAGCTTCTTCTAAAAACAGGTTCATTTTAGTCACTGTGGATTTGGGCATGATAGGCTAAAAACATAAATAAATAAAAAATCAAAAAAAAATTAAAAAATCAAAAAAATTCACCTTTAAGAAGCCGAAGCAAAGGGCTTTTAAACAAAATTAGCACGAAACCAGCCAGCTTCCAAACTCTTCTTCAGTTCATCATCAGGCAACAGAGTAGCTAATCTCGACCGTTTCAGCATAAACATACAAAAAAAAATCGTTACTATACCTAACCCTAAATAACTCGATTCAGTTATTCATACACCAAAACTCGATATACGACACCAGTTTTGATTCTCCAATTTTACTACTTCAAGTCAAATCAATACACTTTTATTGCATTTGCTATACCTACAAAATAACAAAGAAACGGGTCAAACATGCTCAACTGTTTTTCTTAATCCTATTTATTTATATTTTAAAGTTAAGTACCTCAGTTCAACCAGGCATGATAGGCTACCAACATACAATTCTCCAAGGATACATCTTTCACTAAATAATTCCACACCAACTCCATAATAAGCTCCTCCAAGTAGAAATTCAATGGAGTAAACCTGTAAAACATAAAAGATATAAAAAAAATCCTAACCATCAAGAAAATAAGCCGTGCTAAACTATTTAAAATAACTTTCCTTCAAAACCCAAGCTAAAATAATCATCTCCCCTATCTATAAGATATGAATGGAGGAACATATACACACCTGCCAATAATATATATATATAGGGTTAGGTTAACGTACAAATGCCCTTATCGTACATTACGTACGCTACAATCTCAGCCGTCCGATCATCTTCCCGCATTGAATTCGCATGTTTTTTTGTAACAATTTCGCATGTTGGTTTTTTAACATGCGATTTCATCAAAATTACCACATGCGAAATTGTTAAAAAAAACAACATGCTATTTCATCAAAATTATCACATGCGAAATTGGTACAAAAAAACAACATGCGAATTCATCAAAAATTATCACATGCGAAATTGTTATAAAAAAACAACATGCGATTTTAAAATGCGGGAAGATGATCTGACGGCTGAGATTGAAGCGTACGTAATGTACGATAAGCAATATTGTACAATACTCTTTACCTATATATATATATATATATATATATATATATATATTTGGCCGATATACCCTCGGTTCACCGAGTTCAAAGTAAAAGTCGTTATAATATGAAAATATATTTTCGGCCGATATACGCTCGGTACGCTGACTTCGACTTCAAAGTCGGTATAATGTTAATAATATATTTACACATATTACTCCTCTTACCACCATTTCTATATTCTTTGACTTTAGCAACCTAGGTCAGTTGGATAACAATCAGTATGAACTTTACACGCTCAGTTATGAAGAAGATCTTTATTAGAAAATAGAATTATGCCAATACAATAGAAAAGAAATCTATAGATAATGACATCTTGTTGACATAAAGAATATAAGATAAGGATATAAACTGGATTGAATAAGAATGCAATATTATTGTAATGAACAAATAAAACTCAACTTGCATGGAAATCATGAGGTCACCCATCATAAACCTAAACCGATGCTCCTGTTATCTCTAAATGTTGTACACATATCATTTGAAAGCAACATCTACAATGCTTTTAATTTTTTAATTCTACTCCACTTCTAAACATATATATTTTCAGGACTGTAGTTGTCATCCAACACATTAACACTTTATTCAAATTCATAACAAAATATAAACCTTCTCAATCATATTATGAATCTTCGCTGTTGTTGTCCTCTTAAACGAACATGGTGGGTTTCAACTTTTGGCCATATTTATCCGCTTCCGCCATTTTCTGTACATGCATATCAAAATTAGGTTGAACAGAAACTCACAGACAAAAAAAATCCCTTAATATTCTGACTGTGGAAACAAAATCAATAGATAGGAATTGTGTACCCGTCGGATCAGAATCGGCGAAATTGGGTTCGGAGAAGGCTGATAGGAGTATATATTTCTTCATTGATTCCATATTTGGAAACATTCACTATCGCTAAAACCTTTAGTTTGATTAAAACCCTATGCGGAGCTTCAGATTCCATATTATATTTAGGGTTCTTGATTGTTAGAAGTTCAATCACATACGAATCAAAGATATGGACTGTAACAGTACACCATTCATAATCAACAAACATGATTTGAAGTTCTATACACAGAATAACAAACTTACTTCAAGCAACTTTAGATTCAGTTTTCTATTCATCTCTCATGTAAATTATTTGAAGTTCTATACACCGAAAAGAGTCCCAAATAGTGTGTGTGTTTAGTGTGTGCGTATAACCGGACCTGAACCAACAAACTCAGCATGAATAAAATGGAATGAATCAAGAACAAACCTAAAAAATGCAGCAACCATGGTACGCATAGCTCCTAAACTCGAAAGATCGAGCTCCAAATCCTGGGTTTCAGCTTTAATTGCCTGAGTCCAAGATCATAGTTACTTCTCGAACTATTACATACTAAAAATCAAACTAAATAGTGGAATGCTTACCTCAAACCCAGCGTAGATAGGGATTTTCACGGAGAAACTTCTGAACGGCGGGAAGATTGCCGGAATGAGCGGATACATGAAGCAGCTTGATGTAATCGAACAATCTCAAAAAAGAACGGCATCAGATTCTTAAGAGCATTCAAACCCAATGTTGGATGATGTAATTGAACAATCTCAAAAAAGAAAATGAATAAGAAAAAGAATAATAAAATGACACAGATGTAATCGAAGATCGCCGTTTGACGGATCTCCTCCGGCCTCTGTCTCTCTAAAATCAGGCTTTCTCTCTGTCTCTCCCTCTACATATTTCTCTGTTTGTGTGTATTTGTTTGTAGAGAAATGAAGAAAAAAGCTTTTAAAAGTAAAAAAAACATGGAGCCAAATGCAGGGTTTTTCAAAATTCAAAAGGTGGAGCCAAATTTTATTAATAAAAACTCAATTAAATCATTTAAATCGTTTGATTACAGGAGCATTAAATGCCAATTTCTTCTCCCCATGCATTTCAAAATTCCCTCCTAAACAAAACAATTTATCCTAATAATAAAATCAGATTATATAATTTAAATAGATTTTTATATATATAAATATTGAAAACGAATTTATGACATCAGCATGTACACATGGCATAGCTTAGGAGTTGACACATGGACAGTTTTCATCAGCTCAAATTCTCTTATTATAGATAGTATATATATATATATATATATATATATATATATATATATATATATAGAAAGTATAATGTACAAAATTGCTTAACGTACATTAACCTACGCGGCCAAATACATAACGTGCGTGATTATTTTTTTTACCATCATAACGTGCGTGATTAACATACCCATGCGTGATTATCACCTCCCATGCCTGATTATCACCAAATAACTGCTCTCATGCGTGATTAACTGATCCATGCGTGATTATGACCCTGATCTGATGGTTACGCTTGTCGCGTACGTGAAGTATGATAACGCTTTTTGTATGTTAACCTTTCTCTCTCTATATATATTATATATAATGTATGTATGTATAAGATTTTTTTACAATTATTCTTAGTAACAAAATTATTTGAATTTATTCTTATTTTATTATAACTGTTTTTTTCATAGTTTTTTCTTATTAGCGTTATAATTCTAAAATCATATTTTTAACTATTATACAACATGTGAAAGATATATCCCTAACAAAAACGTCCCGTGAGTGACATGGACACATTCAATGACATGTTAAAAAAGGAAAAAATTATTTTAAGGATGAATTTTTTTTTTTTTTTTTTTTTCTAAACAGATACATATTCAAATGTTGTTAGTTGCAAGTGTAATGCCTTTCAATTTTTTTTTTGCAAGTGTAACGTGTATAATTAATTCTAACAAAAATGTATCAAATTTACTACGTATTTTAACTATGTGTAACGTATTTAAATATTTATTTTTAAATGTGGTGAACTTGAAACTTTTACCATTTTATTTAATAGTAGAACTAAATCAGTTATAATATGTCCGCCGTGGGGACTACGTCCCAATATTACCAACCCGTGTATAGCTTCCAGTTCCCTCCCTTATACTCGGCGGCCCTGATAGCAGCAATGTCAACCCCGCCTCACCAACCGAAACTTTATGATAAAAATGGGGTTCCTGAGTCCTGACACAATAGAAGAAAGCTATATGTAACGAAAAATTAAGAGTTATAATTGAAAGCAAAAAATTAAAAGTCATAATGGTTTATTGTATAGTTTATGAAATAGAGTTTGCCTATTTTATCTTATTTATAATTTATAATTTGAACAAGAACATTTAGGAAGAAATGTGGAAGAGGAAGAAGCAAAGCGAATTGAACTTAAAGAAACACATAAAAGTTTTGTTTTGTTTTCTCTATAAAGTTTCGGGCACGCTAATGCTTTTAGGGCCGCAACGCGCGCGGGTTTCCACTAGAGAGAGAGAGAGACCTATATAATACCATATAAATAGAGCATACATACAATGTAAAGCACGTATATTTCTTGAAAGTACTTCTATAAAACAAGCTAACTCATGTAGATACTTTTATTATACATCTTAATTATAATATAAATGAAGAAATTATAATAAATATTTGCATACCAAAGTTTTATCATACAAACTTGTTTGTTAAAATCACTAATATAGAGAGGGTACATTTAGTAACAATGGTTTAAATAGGCTATACAATTCAATACATGTTGATACATTTAACCTAAATTAAATTATTTTTTCTAACCAACATGTTCCACTACAAATGAAGTAAGATATGATAAAATGTTGTATTATTAGGGCATCCACAATTGAACAGTCTCACGAATGTCTGTCTTCCTACCTCTCTGTTGGTGAATTTCTTGTGTTTGTGGCTATTGGCGTGGGACATCAGGGATGGTGGCATTTGAGTGCAACTCAAATACTTACAATTACAATAAACAATATAACTAGCAAATGATAATTATCTAGTAGATAATTATTGTGAATTAATTAACTAGCACACGGGTTCTAATCCCGACAATCTCAGTTTTGTTTTGCTTTGCTTTTTGTTTCTTATCTATTTATTAAATGCAAATGACATTACTTTTCTAATTTTGTCAAGTTACATTAAATAATTGGTGTTGATTAAAATGACATTAATTCATTTTCATATATTTAATCTTTTTTATATAATATATTCTTTTTAAAAAAATTATATTTAAGGGCCCGTATTTTCTGTTCGCACAGGGCTTAAAGATTTTCGAACATTTTCGGAGACGGCTCTGGTTATAATCCAATGTGAATAGGTTAGACTGTCAATGTGAGGATATCCCACTTGGTAGAGGCCAGGGGCGGACCTAGGTAGAGCCCTGAGTGGGCGGGCGCACCTCCTGAAAATAAATTTTAGTGTATTTTATAGGGTAAAATTCCGATCGCACCTTGTGAAAATTTGGTTAAACCCCTCGTTTGCACCACTTGAAAATATTTTCTGGGTTCTTCATTGGTAGAGGCATAAGGTTTAATCGTGGACATTAATAAATAATTTAGAATTATTGGTGTAATAAAATAGGAATACGTGTTGCCATTAAAAACAAAAAGATTAGATTATATATACCAATTCAATTGGTAGAGATTTGTATGTATGAAGTTTTGAGATAGTTTTTTCTTAAAAAAAAAAATCATTTGGGTGTTATAGCCAATTTGATTATGTGTGGACTCAAAAATGTCCGAACGCATATGGTCCAATGGCAAAATGCATAAAAACTTCAATAAACTCTTTGAGGTAACAAGTTTTAGAAGAATAAATAATATTTTTTTCTCTATTAAATAACTCACAAAGTTGAGGTCTGTAACACATATTTCTAATATTAATTCCATCACAGATATTTTCGACAACACAAGGATTGAAAGTTGGTTATCAAAATATTTAACTAAAATCAATTCAAGATAATACATTGTTGACACGACAATATTTTGACCGTGCCTAACAACCTAAATTAAAAAATAGTGCAATCAAATGATTATATTTCTTTTGGTGAATTAGTGGGGATTAAAGCTAAAAGAGATGTTATTGTGTACGTAACAATTTCTTTTTAAACGATTTTTGTCGTATTTATATTGGTGTGTACATAACAATATTCTTTCATCTATATTTATTATTTATTATTATTTTGCAAGGTTACTATATGGAGATCAAAATCACTCCAATATCATATTTATTACGAAAATGACATTTCTATAATTTAGTTCTCCAACATTCTCTTTATCCCTTTAAATAATACATGGAAATATTCATGAAAGCCACAATTGTGTCACACGCCAAACTGGCAAATTCTGTTACCAAAAAAATAAATTATATTTCCTGTAAATATATTGTTGTAATTATTCAGCTAAATCAAAAGAAAATCAAATTGAACAATCTTACTTCACCACTGTAAAAAAGGGCAATAAAAATGTTTTGGTTCCAATTTCAATTGTTTTCACAACATGAGTAAAAATATCCAGAAATTATGTCATGGTTTATAAATATTTGAATATGAATCCCCACCTCCTAGCCCAGTTGGGTATCCCCTTTAAGTTGGGCCGGCTTCCTCCTTGGAGGTCGCCGGTTCGACTCCCGGCTGCGGCATTCGGGGGTGGGACGTCCCAATGATGGATCGTTCCTACCGAGGTATGGTGTGGTCCTGAGGGCAACCCGATTTTACCCAGCGAGTCTCTCGTGTGGGGGCAGTATGGTTTCCGGGCGGAGATCAGCTTGCACACCGGCCGGGGCCCGATCGAACATCGCGTCCGTAAGAGCGGGGCTGACGGGGGAATGTCATCGACATGACCCCGGTGACCAATTCGGTCCTATACAGAGAAATTCACCTTCCAAAAAAAATATTTGAATATGAATATAATCTTTTGTACGGATAATATACAAGTTTGAGACATTCACACACTTTGTATAGGGGCGGATCTACCTAGTTAGAAGGGGTAACCTCTGTTGCCCTTGATACTCCGACGGTAGTGTAAATTTTAGAAAAAAATTGACGTTTTTTCAATTTCGTTACCAATTTTTTGAAACATTACCACTGTAATAATTTTCTAAATCCACCACTGCTTTGTACATAACGTAATTGATATCATTTTTAGGTTCATTCACCATCATCAAATCTCACATACATAACATAATACATGTAATTTGGTTTACAAGATTAGTTGTCAACATTAGTCACCAAATTAAATGAACTGAAACAAAATTAAATGAAGTAAAGCTAAGAAAGAATATAGCAAAATGCCACATTTACCCTCTCTCCATTCTTGAGTTGTTTGTTCTGTTTCTTTTTTTCCTTATAAAGTCTTTCAATCTTCTAGCATACACCATCTTTTATGATCTCACTTTTATATCATCGTCAACCTCATGGCTGTTTTTTTCAATGATTCCCCTTAACTTTCAAGATATATATGCATGCTCTCATCCAACCCAAGTAATCCCATATGTAATCTTGGCCTAAAAACTCATTTTATGCAAAAAGTTTTCATCCTTTTCAGTTTCAAGAAGAATAAGATTCAAGGATCTAGTTCTAGCTTTTAGTATTATGATGGAGAAGCTCTCTGGTCATGGTCAAGAGGAAGATCAAATGGATATGCCTCCTGGATTCCGGTTTCATCCAACCGATGAAGAGTTGATCACTCATTATTTGTCTAACAAAGTTGTCGATAACAACTTTGTCGCTAAGGCGATCGCCGAGGTTGATATGAATAAAATTGAGCCATGGGAATTGCCTAGTGAGTTCTTTAACTACTAAATTTTTTTTTTTTTTTTTTTTTTTTTTTTTTTTTTTTTTTTGTAATCTTTAACTTGTATGTGTTTTTAAAAGGGTTGGCGAAATTGGGAGGGAAAGAGTGGTATTTCTTCTGTGTTAACGACAAGAAGTACCCGACCGGATTGAGGACAAACCGAGCAACTGCAGCCGGATATTGGAAAGCAACTGGAAAAGATAAGGAGATTTCAAGGGGGAAATTGCTGGTCGGAATGAAGAAAACATTGGTTTTCTACATGGGAAGAGCTCCAAAAGGGGAAAAGACAAATTGGGTTATTCATGAATATAGATTAGAGGGTAAATCATTGCTTTCAAACTTGCCAAGATCAGCTAAGGTAATAGTTTCTTAATTTTTCATTCTTCCCCTGTTTTTACTCTGTTTTTGCTCTGTTTTCCTCTGTTTTTACTCTGTTTTTTGCTCTGTTTTCCTCTGTTTTTGCTCTGTTTTTTTTATTCTGATTATGTGTAATTTAAACTGTAGAATGAATGGGTGATTTGTCGCGTGTTTCACAAGAATTCAGGGGGCAAGAAATTGCACATATCAGAGCTAATGAGGACGGATTCGGGTGGCGTTGCTACTTCTCTGCCACCATTGGAGTCACCCGAGATCATTACAAACCTATCCAATTCGATTCACGTGCCCTGCTTCTCCAATTCGGTCGAATTCCAAACAACTCAAAAAAACATGATCAATAATTTCCTCAACAAACCAATTTTCCCACTCGAATCAAATTCCAATTTGTTGCTTAGCGTCCAGTCGGATCCACTAACGCAACAATTCCCGTCTGGCTCTATGTTCCCGGTGCGTGATCAAGCGATCTTGAGGGGTTTAATCGGGCCCTATAGTCACGGGTTAAAGATGGAGTTAGAGATGGTTAGCGCGTCACATGACACTGGGGTGAGCTGGGAGAAGAACATTGAAATTTCGTCGAATCTTGAAAAGGGTATAAGGGGAATTGTAAATCAAGAAGCCCCATCAACTTCAATTGGACCAATTGATTTGGATTGCCTATGGAATTATTGTAATCAATAATTGGGAACAAGAAGTTGTTCATGAGGATGAATGTATGAATTATGATGGCTGGTTTTCTTTCATGTAGTTGATGTTGAAAGCATGAAAGGGAATGATGATGGTTGGGTTGAGGCAAACATATAAGTATGAATATGAAGAAATTAAGAAATTGTAGATAACATTATTAGTACTAAATTTTGTATTAATTATGTGGCAATTAGTCATATTATATGGTTTTTAATGATAATGATCATCATTGTATGATATTATTCAAGCATGATGAGACATGAGATATTCAATCGGTTGGTAACTAGGTAGACATTTATGATTTTATTTCATCGTATTAGTTCTTAGGTGTCAAGTTATAATTGATAAATTATTAAAGAAAACGAGAAATGGTCGGGTGAGTTTTCTCATTTTATAAATTACTAATACGTTAAATGTTATTTAAGGATTATAACTTATATAAACATTTTTAAAACGATATCGTAAACATGATGGATGGAATAATTTTAGTTGAAGCAACAACTTAGACCAAAGGACACTAAATCATCATGTTTACGATATCGTTTTAGTAACCAAATTTCAAAAGTGTTCCAATTAAGTCACTCAAGTTTCAAAAGTGTTCAAATCAGGTCACTCAACATTCATTCTTCATTAAAATTTTGTGGTTTTTCATCCATTTCATAGTTAACCATAGTGATGTGGATTTTTGTTTCTTTTTTTTCTTTTATTTGATGCTAACGTCGAGTGATGACGTGGATTGTAATTTGTTTTTTTTATTTTTAATGTAATTAAATGGTTTTTATTTTTAATAAATATAATTTCATATATTAAAATAATTCGACCCCAGCATCTTATGCTCCATTTTTTTCTTGACACGTGGAAAAAAAGACATGGCCCGATTTGAATGTTAAGTTATCTAATTGTGACAAAAACAACACCAGTGACCTAATTAGAACACTTTTAAAACTTGGTTACTATTCTGTGAAAATGATGTTAATTAGAAATACAATGAAAATATTTATTTGTTAATATGTAAATGATGTTAATTAGAAATACAATGAAAATATTTATTGAGTAATGCACATTCAATGATAGGAGAACACTTTGAGTTTTGTGACGAACCAACCTTCCGAACTTGTCCATATGGAATTTTCATAAATAGAAACAAAGAATCCTCCACGAAATAAACCACAGGTTGCCATCAAAATGATATTATCATCAATAACAAATCAATATGCATTTGTTAAAACACACATTTAAAATCTTATGTAACATGGTAAACCAAGTCTTATTTTTTGATAAATTTTATAGACAGGTAATATATAACATAACGAAATTAAAAAATATATGCATACATATTATGGTAATTGTTATAAGGTTGCACATAGTTGAATACACTTTATCTGTGTTAAACTCATTCAATCAGTTTAAGATGTTTTTATTTAGTTTTAACTAATTACTTTTTAATGAATTTTATTAATTATTCAAACGCAACATCACTTTATGTCACCTCGTTTTATTATTCAAATGTATAAATTAAGTTGGTATGAGTGGTTGTGTGAAAGTTTACTTTATTATTCAAAATTACGCATTAAAGTTAAATTAAACATTTTTAGAAAAAACATAGGAATATTCAAATTGAGGCCAACATTTGCACAATTAGTTTTGATTTTTAGTGCATAATTTTATGGAAATATATATAAGAGGATTAATACCCTCAACAAGTTGCTTGGTACAATTTTAGCAACCCACCAAATTAAAGAATGTTATGGTTTATTAAACTAATATTAACTTTTGTATTTCTAAATTACCCATATTTTTTATTTATTTTCATGAGAGGTGACTATAATCAAATTTTGTTACTTTTACTTTGGTTTTCCTATAAATTTATATTAGCTTATACTCAGTCGTATTAATATTCAAGATTTTTTTTTAATAGTAGCATTTTTATTTCATTCCAATTATCAGGGCAAATTACATAAGGATAGCGGGTAGACGAGCAACAAACTGCGCCGCCATCCCTTTCTGAATAGAAAACCCTAATCTACTAAAAACAAAGCCTCGCTCCTGAGGGGAAAAGTTGCTGAATAGAAAAAAACCCTAATCTACTATATAAACATATTCAAGATATGTTTATAAAAATTTACACATCAAAAAGATGTGTTTGACTGTTTGAATGTTTATACAACACTATTTATTAGAAGTCACAAGAGAAAATCAAAATATAAACCGAAAATATAAGAAAATAATAGTAAATAGTCACATTAACAACGTATTCAAACTAAATGTGTGCAAATGTTTCTAAATTACCCGTATTTTTTTATTTATTTTTTTCATGAGAGATGACTATGATCAAATTTTGTTACTTTTACTTTAATAATGTTTAATAGAAAGAATTTATATTAGATTATACTCAGTTGTATTAAAATTCAAAATATGTTTATATAAATTTACACATCGCAGAGATGTATTTGAATGTTTATACAACAGTATTTGTTAGAACACTATTTATTAAAAGTTACAAGAGAAAATCAAAATATAAACCGAAAAATATAAAAAATAATGGTAAATAGTCACATTAACTATCTCGATGTAAATTATTACTTTGTACTTCTTATATTAATTATCTCTCATTCCTGTCATTAACAGTGTATTTAAACTAAATGTGTGCAAATAACAGAACCACATTATTTCACTATCTATAATTTGGTAAATGCACTAATCATTGACGAAATATGAGAAAAAGAATGCTTTTTAAGTCCTGGAAAATACTAGAAAATCAAATATTTTACTTTAATATAATTCTGTTTATTATATAAAAGTAAAATATAATTTGTGTTAAAGTAAAATATAATTTATTTTTTTCAATAAATTTGAATGTTTGATGTTTGATAAAAATTCGAATGTAAAGTATATTTTATCCACCTTCTTATGTACATTTTTTTTTAAAAAAGCTTGAGTCGTATTTGTTGTTGTCATGTAAGTTGAATGCTGGAAAGTTTTTTTATAATATCTAAATCGAAATGTAGATAAAACAAAGGAAAATTGGTTTTTAATAAACCAACCTTTGCCCCATTGGTAAATAATAATCCTACCTACGTAATTGGTATACAATAATCCTGCCTATCAACATGTTGGTACTCAATGAACTTTCGTTAAATTTTTTTAACTGAAGTTAGTTTTTAAGTTTTATTTATTACACAAACAGTCCCTGTAGTTGTAATTTACTAGTTTTAACTATTTTATAAAATTTAATTACATGGCCCTTGACGTTTTTTTGTTTTACAAAATAGTTAAAACTAGTAAATTATAACTACAGGGACTGTTTGTGTAATAAATAAAACTTAAAAACTAACTTCAGTTAAAAAAAATTAACGGAAATTCATTGAGTACCAACATGTTGATAGGTAGGATTATTGTATACCAATTACGTAGGTAGGATTATTATTTACCAATGGGGCAAAGATTGGTTTATTAAAAACCAATTTTCCTAAAACAAACACATCGCAACAGCGTGATTTTAATAACACATAATATATTAATAGTTATACAAGAAAATCATACTATATTATAAATTAAAACATAAAAAAATAATTAAAACTTAGATTGTTAGATCAAAAGTGTAAATGAAAACTTTAGATGTGCAAATAGATAACTCTGCATAAAAGTACTCTGTACTAAGCCACTAATCTGAGTATCTGACTTATTGTATGTAATCTATACAAAGTATGAAATTAAAATAAAAATGATTATTGTTTACGTTTTTTCAAATTGGTGACAAAATACATTGTATGTAGTCTCTCACATTCACTTTGTTCAATTAGTGAAAATAGAACCACATTTTGTATTGTAGTATTGCTGAAAGAAAATAACAAATAAATGTTTATCAACTTTTGTTTAAGATACAAACTAAATTCCAATACACACCAAATTCAAAAAATGCACGTTAAATATAAATACTACACCCTGTGTTCGTACACTCGCTTCTTCCTGTAACTTCAACCATAAATTTTAACATCAACAGTAGGGAAACATGCGACATTGCAGGGATAATGTACTTTGAACGAGGAAAATACCAGCCATGGAGATGTATGTGTTGCCCTTCGAGTGCAAAGAGCGTGGTTGAGGCCTCAACAAACCGACTCAATTAAAAAAAAGAAGATGCAAAATCTAATCATATTGCATGTAATTTATGTTTAACCCCGTCATATGATAAAAATCCATTCCTATAATACAAATGCTACCTGAACAGTTTCAACTCCTGAAATAAAATAAAACCAAAACAACACAAAAAAGTGCTTTCATTGAGAGTCGAACTCAAGACCTCCCGCTTACTAAACGGGTGCTCTAACCAACTGAGCTATGAAAGCAAGCTGACATATGTCCTTACGTTCCCTTTTTATATCATAAACTATCACTTCCAACCAAAAGAAGTAGATAAGGAGGGTACACTACTACAATGTGGCTGCAATGCTGCATATGGCATTTAAAATTGCCCTTCTACTTCTACTCATAACATCACATATCAATAATCCCTCAGATTGAAAAAAAGAAGATAGAAAACTGCTTTCATTGAGATTTGAACTCAACACCTCCCGCTTACTAAACAGGTGCTCTAACCATATGAGCTACGAAAGCAGGCTGAGATACATACATACCCTCTGTGTTTAAAAAAGCGCGCTTGAGGCGATGAGGCGATGAAGCGATGGGAAAAACGCTTTTTTGGGTCTGAAGCGCTACATTACATGAAGCGATCTGAAGCGAGCTTTAAGCGGTGAAGCGATAAAGTTGTGAAGCGACGCTCCAGCCAATCAGATCACCATTTGGGCCATTTTTTAAGCCCAACAGTCTTTACAAGGTACATATCGACCTTATATCGACGATATAGCGACTTCCTATGTGAAATCCGGCGACAAATTCCGGCGACGGAGTTGCTTTCAGCCAGAAACCAGGAAGAAGGGGGAAGAATGAAGAGAGATGCGGCTGCTGCATATATGTCTTTTAGGCTTTTAGGGTTTTTATAAGTTAAGGTTTTTAAACATTTAACCCCTCTATCTTTCATTAGTTTACATTCAGTCCCTGAAACTTCTAACTTTTTACTTAAAAAGTGTAAAGATACTTTGTCTATTTAAACATTTAACCCCCTCTATCTTCAGTAGTTTACATTTGGTCCTTAAACTTTTTAATTTATCCATAAAAGTACAAAATTAACATTATAAAATACATATATATAATATGGATAGCTATTTTTTATACATATATATAAAATTAACATTATATATAATTATATATAATATGGAGCGCTTCGTATACGTGAAGCTCTCGCTTCGCGCTTGAAGCTTCGCTTAAAGCTTTTGGAACCAAAACGCTTCGGAGCGCTTCGCGCTTTTTTAAACCAAGCATACCCTGTATTCCCTTTTCATTTTATCAAACTATCATTTCCCACCACAGGAAGTGGATCAGATCAGGTTGCAATAAGTTCAATTGTAGCCATGATTCCATCATCACATATCATTGTGAGCAAACTGTGAATGCATGTATATCATAATTCATAACTACTAAAACATTCATCAACAACGGTTCAAAGAAAAATTGTAGAAGTGTACTAACCCAACCCAGCTCATGTCCTCGCAGTGTCTAATATGAGTAACAGTCCTTGTTGACTTATTGCAATCTAATAACAAAGGAGAGCATATTGGAAGCACTTTTGAAATGGTATATGGAAGCTGATTGTTTCTGAAGAGCAAGTGAGTATTTGTTCTAGAACATGTCAACCCGGGTGTCAAAAGACTCAAAGCCATTTGGAAGCATTATAGTACTCGTTACAAGTATCCAAATGGGATTCATGGGGAATAATAGATTTCTGCCTGAAAAGTGGTAAACTGTTGGGAAGGTGGGAATTTAGTCCTTGTTTAAACGGTGGCATCAAGAATAGTGATGGGATGGATTAAGCTTTGATCTTGATCACAAAAAAAGACCCTTTCATCATCATCATGATTGATCAGAAAATAAAAGCTTTCCCTTATCATCATAATATGAACATAGGGGATATGATATGAAGAATTGTTTGAAATATTAAGTATGTTACCAAAACACTTGAGAGATTTCTGACTCAAACTGTTGAATTGATCTGGAAACAGTTCACACAAGAGATCATCCAGGTCTGTCTACTCCATGGTCAACAAGTAGGACACGGCTTAGCTAACAATGTCAACGAACCTATCTTATCATGTGCTAAATAACTAAATATTTACACTACATTTTTCTCTCATCAAGATCAAGTAGAAAAGACTAGTAATGGCATTTTAAGTCGTCAAAAAGCCTTTTTACAATATGCAAATGGGTTTAGCTCTGATATGCTGCTATACTCACTTTTACTTCATTCTTTACAAGTTGTATAAGACATTAGATTTGATCATTCAGTTTAAATAAACTACTATAATACAGAATGTAATGTAAAAGCATGTACCTCTGGAAGGGGACATCAAGAACCATAGCGCATAGGCAATATGGTGTAGAATCTTTAAACAAAAGCTGAAATTGATAGCAAAACCTCAAATAAACAACCCCTCCTTAACTTCAACCCAAATCTGGTCCCCAAGATCCGAAAAGATTGTGTGGATCACTGGAATTCCTCTTCAGAGGTGAGTGCTTAATTCTGTGATTCAAAATAAGCCTAAATATAAAGTTATACAGTTGACTTTAGGATGTTCAAATAAATTCTTATAACTAAATGGGATAATTCCAAGTTCAAATACTAATATCTGATGACAAAAACTATTTTACTTCTTATTATTTTAATAGTCTATAAGAAAAACAATATATTTGAGTAAATATAAAAAACTGTAGAATTATAAAATTCTGATCAAATAAAATATTTGTTTATAAATCTAATCAAATAACTATCTAATTTTTTTATTAAATAGCAACGTTTTGTTAATATGTTAACCCAAAATAATTTAAAAAAAAAGAACATAAAAAATGTGCTTTCATTGAGAGTCGAACTCAAGACCTCCCGCTTACTAAACGGGTGCTCTAACCAACTGAGCTATGAAAGCAAGTTGACTTACTTCCCTACATTCCGTTTTTATTTTACCAAATTATGGTTCCACCTCAAGAAATGGATAAGGGTGCACTACAAACAATGTGGTTGCATATGGTGTCTAAAATAGCCTTACAAGATGATTACATTTCTAGCCATAATATTACAAATAATTATTGTCTCCGAGATTAAAAAAAGATCATAAAAAAATGCTTTCATTGAGATTCGAACTCAAGACCTCCCGCTTACTAAACGGGTGCTCTAACCATCTGAGCTATGAAAGCAAGTTGAAATACAACTCCTACATTCCTCTTTTCTTTTATTAAACTATCATTTCCCACCACAAGAAGTGGATCAGATTAGGTTGCAACAAGTACAATTCTAGCCATGATATCAACATCCCATATCACATATCAGGGGGAGCAAACTGTGACTGTATGTACATCATAACTACTAAAGCATTCATCAACGTAGATTCAGAGGAAAAGGTGCACTAGCCTACGCTGTCAAAAGTGAATTAACTAGGTTCAAACCCACCCACCAGTGTCTAATATGAGGGACTGCTTCATCAGTATCAGTCGCGGTTCTCTTGTTGCAATTAAAAAATGTGGAGCAAGAAAACAAAGTTCAATTGTCTCAAAATACCCGGAGCTTAAAGAAGTCAAAAGAACATCTTTAAAATTTTGTTTTATGGTGATGTGATAAGATTCGTTTGCACTGATTTATGGAAGCAAGCGTTATTGTTTTATCTAGAACATACACAGGTGTCAAAAACCTTGACATGTATGCTTATTTTTACAATCCACTTAGGCTACATAAGTATTATAGCACGTGGTTAACAGTCCCCGATGGGATTGTGGAGAAGAATAGATACCTGCCTAAAAAGTCAATATGGCATCAAGAAAAGCGATGGGACGGGATAATTATCCCAATTCATGATTACCCACAAAAGGTATGAAGAAAGATTTGATGTTAATCATAAAAGAATAGCTTTTGATTACTGTAACACGTTAATTTTTTATAGAGTTAATGATTGTGTATTTGCATAAATGTTAAAGGGCTCCGTGACGCCACTAATGTTATAGAGGGCTTCTAGCGCAAATAAGTCGCAAAGTTGAGCAAAGTAAGACCCCACGCCGCATATGTATTAAATCATAGAATATAATAAAGATTATCACGGCTTTATTATAATAACTGCTCTTTTTTACAGAATCAAAATTGGTATAATGATTTAAAAGTGGAAATCTTATGTAATAGACTCCCACTGACCCGTTTAGCATATATTTCAAGAGAGTATATGATCTTTAAGTAGCAATGCTAAAGAGAAAGAATGGCATGAGCAGGCTGTTCTGAAGATAAAGTTTATGGTGTTTCTTTTATAGTTAAATTTTGATTTTGATTAGTTAAGTTTATGGTATCAAATATCTATAAGTCGATTATAATATTCTAAGAAACATTGACAACTTGATCTACTTTAATGTAATTATGTTGAAACAACTAATAGGTTATGTCTGGGTGATTATCGAACCTACAACAACAACCATACCCAATAAATCCCACAAATAGCAAAAACTATTTGTAGGGTCTGGGGAGGGAGGGATGTAGGCAAACCTTACCCCATCCCTAAGGATAAAGAGGCTTCGACCCCCAGCTCGAAACAGACAACCAAGCAACAACCAAAACAAAATAAATAGGCAATAGAAAAAAAGAGTGATGAAAGAGTAACATAGCAAAAACATGAAAATGTATAATATGCCAAGTCCACCCGAAGTGTATGAACTTAGCAGAAAGGGTTGATGAAATAGTAACATAGTAAAAACACGAACATGGGATAATCTGACATACAACATATAGACATGCCCAATAACAATCACATGCCAAGTCCCACCTAAATGTATAAACATCTAAGTGCTAAGGCAAATCTGTATCTTCCCCTAAAAGTCATTAATCTTAATCCTACGCTTCCATGACCTAATATCCTGACCATGTTCTCAGAGAGATGCAACTCTAACAAATCTTGTCTAATTCGTTTGTCCCAATTCAATTTGGGCCGTCCTCTATTCTCCTCCCCTCCACAGTGATGGTTTCCACTACTCTAACAGGCGTTGTCGTCTGCCTCCTCCTCACATGCCCAAACCATCTCAGTCTCTCCCCTCCTTTATCTTTATCCGAAATACTAGCCATCCTAATCCTATCTCTAAAAACCTCATTTCTTATCCAGTCTAACCTTGTGTGACCACACATCCACCTCAGCATCCTCATTTCAGCTACCTCCATTTTACGTACTTGTGTCTTCTTGATGACCCAACACTCTGTCCCATACACAGAAGGTCTAACTGCAACCCTATAAAATTTCCCCTTTAATATAAGCCACTAACCCCCCCCCCCCCCCCCCCCCCCCCCCCCTTTTTTTTTGCAATATGCAAACCGATTGAGCCCCCGGTGTGCCATGATCCCATTCCATAACCAACATGAAACAGACCCAATACTAAATAAAGGAAACATGTTTACAAGTTCTTCATGGTCTAATTCAAAATACAGATCCTCTAAACTGTACAAATTGAACCTTCTTTGACATTAATAAGTGCAAACAAAAAGCTTTATTCTAGTTTCTAAATAGATTAACTTGTAGTTCTGACACTTGTACTTGATTGTTTACAAGTTGTATAAGCAAGTAGATAGTGATTAAGGTGCAATAAAACTCTATTATACAATTATAAATGATACCTCTGGATGGGACACATCAAGAAGCATAGTATCAGCAACAGCCCCATTTGGTGTAGAATCTTTGAAATAAATGACAGAAGCTGGACACCTTTTAATTTAAAAAGAATTCAACCCAACTCTGGTTTGTTGATCACCAGTTGTCTCTAAGATGAAAAAGGTTGGGTGGATCGTGAGTGCTTAATAGCATCTGATCAGAGATTGTCGGTTAGGTTTGATTCTTTGGATTCATGTAATTTGGGGTGTTCTTTTTGGAATTAGGGTTCATATTAACCCCAAAACGGATAATTCTAATTTCCAAATAGAGTAAGGGCATGTTTGGGTAAGCTTTTTGAAACAACTTATTGACTTATTGGCTTCTTGAAAAGTCATAAGCTCTAAAATGATGTTTGGCAAAGAGGGTGTATGTGAGGGGAAAAAGTAGGGCTGGCAATTTTACACGAATATACGAATAGCACGACACGAACCTACACGACCTTAACATGTACGGGTATGACCTTAACAGGTAACAGGTACTAAACAGGTAGACACGAAAATACCTGTTAATTTGCGTGTCTAAACAGGTTAGATACCTGTTTACCTGTTATATACCTGTTTAGGACATGTTAAGATTTTAATTTTAATTAAATAAAAAAATATACCCCTCATTTACTCAAATATAGATGGAAGTAACTATGGAACGACCCTGTCTTCTTTAGTTCAAAAAAAAAAAGAAACCCTAACTCTCTCAAGTTCAGCCGACATCATCCATTCATCCAGATCCAGCGTGCCGGTCATCCACCGCCTGCATCCACCGCCGCTCCACCACGCCTGCATCCACGCCGGTCATCCACGCCTGCAATTTAAAGGTAATTTTATATTTGTTTCACTGAATGCCGTTCGTTTTGAGTCAAGTTTTGGTCATTGTTAGGTCGACTGAAAGCAGTCTGCCGTTCGTTCGTTTTCAGTGGTTTTATGTCAAGTTTTGGTCATTGTTAGGTCAGTCTGCTGTTGTTAGTTTGCAAGTTCATATTAGCAAACCCTAATGAATTAGGATTTGGGTTTCGTATAATGTTAATGAAATGCTAGTTTTCTTGAAATTATAACAATCTTTGACCTGTTAATCTGTAATTTGTATTCGAATTTGAAATCCTCTATCAGGTACGTACTTCTGTTCCTGTTGTTAGTTTGCAAGTTCATGTTATTATTATTATTGAATTCGATTACAGTTATTGATGGTTTGGTAATATTCGAATTGGAGATGTGTGGAGTTGAAAAGTCAATTGTGTCTTATTAATTTTTGTTCTGTTAAAAAAGTTGTGTCATTCATGTCATCGAATTGCTCATGTTTAATCTGTTATACATGTTGTGTAGCGTCATCCCTGTTATTGAACTTGTTGCCTGTTAAATGTGTCGTCTCGTATCAGTGCTTAAGAAAATGACACGCGTGTCATGTTCAGGTTCACCAGTGTTAAACATGTGTTCAACCCGTTTGACAGAACACGACACGTTTTGCCAACGCTAGTTATTATGGTCAATTTCTTTTATCCTGCAGAAGGTAAACAATGGTCAATGGATCAAAACTCGTTTACTTGGACAATGCAGCAACGTCACAGAAGCCATCTGCTGTTATAGATGCTGTTAACAATTACTATAAATCTTATAACTCAAACGCGCATCGTGGAATTCATTTCTTAAGGTATTTATATGCCAATCAGCTCTCATAACATTTATCATGTATAAAGGGTTTGATTTTTTTTCGTTCTAAGCTTTTTTTTCTACAATTTTGTTTAAAACTAGTGCAAAGGCAACGGATGAGTATGAAATGGCAAGGAGAAAGGTGGCGTCTTTTGTAAACGCACCGGAGGCTAGTGAGATTGTGTTCACAAGAAATGTTACTGAAGCTATCAACCTTGTAGCGTATTCATGGGGGCTTTCTAAATATGTGATTATTTTAGTGTTCACAAGAAATTCGGTGTTTATGGATTATTTAAGCTGTTTGTGAACTTTTGACGAGTTTTGTTTCACTAAACAGGTTCTAAATATGTGATTATTTTAGTGTTCGTTAACAGGTATTAACAGGTAATTTTCGTGTATATCGTGTCGTGTTCGTGTCGTGTTCGTGTTTGAAAAAAAGGACACAAAATCTTATCGTGTCGTGTTCGTGTATGGCCTTTCGTGTATCGTGTCTTATCGTGTCGTGTCTTATCGGGTACGGGTATACACGATATGCCAGCCCTAGGAAAAAGCCAATAAGTCAATAAGTCACAAAATCCTGACTTTTCCAAGAAGCCAATAAGTCAATAAGTTGTTTCAAAAAGCTTACCCAAACATGCCCTAAACTGTCATTTTGGTCCTTGTGCTTACTTTAGTCCAAATCCAAATATTTTGATCTTGCTTTTGAACCAAAATGACAATAAAAATGATACCACAGTGAACCAGATGCTAAAACTTTGAGATTTGAACTAAAGTGACAAAACTGTCCAAACCTCAGGGATCAAATGGCAGTTTACTCTTCCAAATATTTATAAAAAAAATGGTTGTGAGTGAATAAGTAGGAAAAATGTAGTAATAAAGATACAAAAAATATTATCTAATTAAAAGAAATACAATGATTTTTAGTATAATTATAAAGGTTGAGTAGAAAAAATTGATTATGAATGTTCTCGATGCAAGTCTTATCAAACGAAATGAGAAACAAATGTATTATATATTATAATTTTGCAACACATCTGTGCAATAACTGGTTGTATTTCATGCTTAAAGTGTGTTTTGTGCATATGTAAAGTGTACATATGGGTATTTTAATTGTATTTTTTTCTGCCCTGCCACGTTGTTGCGCTGTACAAGGTGTCCAGTACGTGTCTTAACCAGGCTTTCTGTATAACTGTTCTTTAATGTTCTGATCTGCCATCATACCACAAACTTGGATTCCCAAATCTAGAAACAGTCTTCATCTCTTTCATCAAACCAAACCCTAATCTCATCAAGTCCTCTGTAAGTTAATCTCTCCATGTTATGCTATCCTTTTATTATGTCATCCCTAATCACAATTCATGTAAATCTATAAAGTATACATGTAGCTATTAATTATTGACAGAGAAAGAGAAGGGTGATGGAGATGGTGAAAGTGGGCCTGCTTTTCTACTTCGGCGAACAGGGCTAACACGATGGTGGTGCTCTGATTTTTCCGGTGTTGCTCTCGCTATCGGTAGAGCCTGGCCACGGCGAACAGGGCTAACACGATGGCTGCTGGGATCTTTACTCATCTACCCGAGGAGAACACTCAACTAAAATGAGTAAAGATCCCAGCAGCCATAATTCTTCAAACTCCTCGGGCAGAAGCAAAGCCCTTTTTCCACGCCCACCCAACTTGCAGACCACTCCCTCCAGCATTCAGCCTGTCCATTACCGAGCTGGTTTGAAGTCTCTTTACAAATAAAAGCTCGTTTATGTTTGCGAGCCGACTTGAGCTCATTTACTAAACGAGCCTCAATAAAAGCTTGAGCTCGTTTAAGTTTGCCTCGATTCAAGTTTTTAACAAACCGGTCTCAAGTAACTCGGCTCGTTTACACCCCTGGTAAAAAAGTTGAAACCCACTAGTGTCTCTAACATTCACCGTTACCCATGCCCACATCAAAAAGTATAATTGGTACAAAGTGAAGTATTTTACTTTAGAGGTTAAACACACCTTGAAAGTAACACTAATGTTCTTCAAGAATCCTAATGCACAAATTATTATGTCCCTCAAAGTGATGATTCTTTAAAAAGTAGAGAATATTGTTTCTCCCAGACAAGGCCACTCCCCCTTCGCTGCTTTCCTCAAAGTGGACACAAGTGTGAAACAGACAAGGTAAGAATATAAACATATGTACAAGGCAGGCAAATCAATCATCAACAAATATTCGCAATTCTAAATATGTATGCACAAAGCAAAGCTAGTATACATACATATTAAGCACAACATATAACTACTACATAGTGATCAACTCACACAATCAAGAGCCACATAGGCAATCCCAATTCTTTTAAACAAAAAAATACCAGCCATGGAGATGGTGATAAAACTCCATTCCTACAGTTTCGTCCGCCCCAAATTAAATATAGAGAATTAAAAAATATATGCTTTCATTGAGAGTCGAACTCAAGACCTCCCGCTTACTAAACGGGTGCTCTAACCAACTGAGCTATGAAAGCAAGTTGTCATATGTCCTCATATTCCCTTTTTATTTCATAAACTATCACTTCCAACCAAAAGAAGTAGATAAGGTTACACTACTCCAATGTGGCTGCATATGGTATTTAAAATTGCCCTTCTACTTCTACTCATAACATCACATATCAATAATCCTTCAGATTGAAAAAAAGAAGATAAAAAGGTGCTTTCATTGAGACCTCCCGCTTACTAAACGGGTGCTCTAACCATCTGAGCTATAAAAGCAGGTTGAGATACACATCTTGTATTGCCTTTCATTTTATAAAATTATCGTTCCCTATGATAAAAAGACAAAAGGTGGATAAGGGTGCACTGCTTCATCAGGGTCAGTCCCTGTTGTCTTACTGTAATAGATGGATGGAGAATGAAAAGAGGTTCAATTAAAAAGGCACAAGTGCAAGCCGGATTCAAGCCTCTAACTCAGAGAATACATTTTTGCCCACACTTTCCTGTTACGCAACTTTGTTTTGGTTTGTTGATAAAGTCCAAACAGTTCAGTGATACACATCTGTTTTCTCTCAAAATATCTGGAGCATACAGAAGTTGAATAAACAGCTTTGGAAATTTGTTTTATGGTGACGTAGATTTGTTCGGAATGATTTAAGGAGGCAGTTGTTGTCTGTAGAGTAAATGCGTATTTCATCTAGAACATATCAACTCCAGTCAACCTGGGGTGTCAAAATCCTTTCCTGAATGCCTATTGTTACAACAACTTGCGCTATATAAGAATTATCATACCTCGTTACAGATCCCCATATGGGATCCATGCCTTAAATCGGATTTATGATGAGATGAAATAATTATCACATTTCATGGTCACCCATTAAACGTTTTGAAGAAAGCTTTTATCTTGATCATAATAAATAGCCTTTCATCATCATAATCATGAACTAGGTGAAGAGCGCACGGTTGAAATCTTTAGTATGTTACCTAAACACTTGAGACATTCTGATTCTAACTATTGAATCGATCAATTATCCGGGCAGATTCACGGAAGCAACTAAGAAACCTCTGGAAGGAGCTCACATAAGTGATCATACAGGTCATAGTTTTTGTGTGTGTGGTTACTGAACCTAACAATGACATCAAAGTCATCAGAAACCCTTTCTGCATTGGTTCAGTGTCTGAGAATCTGATATAAAAAGTATAAAAACAATACACCAAAAAAGTGCTTTCATTGAGAGTCGAACTCAAGACCTCCCGCTTACTAAACGGGTGCTCTAACCAACTGAGCTATGAAAGCAACTTGGGATACTTCCCTACACTTCCCTTTTTATTTTACCAAATTATGGTTCCCACCACAAGAAATGGATAAGTGATAAAGTGTGCACTACAAACAATGTGGTTGCATATGGTAATCTAAAATAGCCAGACAAATCAAAAGTCCATGTAATAGGAAAAAAAAGGAACATAAAAATTGCTTTCATTGAGATTTGAACTCAAGACCTCCCGCTTACTAAACGGGTGCTCTAACCATCTGAGCTATGAAAGCAGGTTGAGATACATCACCTACATTCCTCTTTCATTTTGTTAAACTATCATTTCCCACCACAGCAAGTGGATCAGGTTGCAAATGGTGCACTGCCTCTTCCACCCACCATAAGACAGTTTACAATTCTAGCCATTGTCTTATTGTTGTGTTGCACTTCTAGTACCTGCCCCTATTGTCTTATTGCCATTGCCATCAAATAACAATGAAGCATGTAAATAGCATTCATTTGACAATGCTCAATTGCAAGCCGGAGTTGGGGTTGTGCAGGATCCACAGGTTTAACCGTCCAAGACTTTGAACCATGTCCCAAAAGGTTGACCATGAACTAGTGATTTATGTGATAATAGGTCAATCCCAGTAAGTACATTCCTGCCCACACTTGTATGTTATGCATCTTCTTTTCAGTTTGTTGAAAAGCATCAATCAGTTCTAGTTCAGCAGTTACTGTTGGATACACATCTCTCGTGTTCTCAAAATGCCCGGAGCTTAAAGAAGTCAAAAGAACAGCTTCAGTCTTGGGTTTTCGGATTGATTATTTATTAAGCAGGTTTTTGTCTGAAGAGCATGTGAGTATTTGATTTAGAACATACCAAAACAAGCCAACCCTAGTGTCAAAACCCTATGCTGGATGCCTATGTTACAACCGCTTGTACTAAAGAAGTACATCGTTACATGTCCCCAAATGGGATTCATCGGGAAGAATAGATTCCTGCCAAAAAAAAGTGGAAACCCGTTTCTTTTTCGGGAAAGAGGGCATTTACTCCTTGTTCAAACCGTGGCATAAAGAAAGTGACGGTGATGATGATGAAAAATTGTTTGAAATTTTTAGTATGTAACCAAATACCAACACACTAAAGAGATTTCTGATTTAAACTGTTGAACTGATCAATTATAGGAAAACCGAGAAGAAGTAACCAAGAAACTTCTGAAAACGGATCGAATACGAAATCATCCAGGTCAAGACGACAGTTTTGTGTGTGCTTATTGAAATCTTATAATGACACTAAAGTCCTCAAAACCCCTCTTTGCACTTTGCAAAATAATTTGTTGGTGTGGTGCACTATGATCCCATTCCATAACAAATTTTGAAGTGAATACTTCTCAATTCATATAGAAATTGACAAGGATAATTCAAATTGATAACAATCGAATCAAGTTCATTAACATTCAATTGCAGGAAAAGACTTTACAAGGAAAAATAAGAACCGATAGAATGGAGATGAGAGATTAGAGTAGAATCTGAGATGAGAGAAGAACACCAATTTGCTTAAACATTCTTTCATAATCCCCATAATCTAAAACTCCCAGTATTATATCTAGCTTGTCTTGTTGGGCTTATTAAACAGGCCACAAGGTTGGGCCTACCAGAGTCTACACGGTTCATAACAAATTTCAAGCAAACCTAATACTAAATAAGGAAATTTGTCTACAAGTTCATGGCCTTATTATAACTACAGATCCTCTAAACTGTATTAATGAACATTGACGCTGATTTACAATTGTCATTTATACTTCAGTTTTTACAAGTTGTATAATGCACTAAATTTGCTCATTTCAGTTGAAGGAAAATATAATAATAAAGAATGTACTGTAAAAGCAAGTAACCAGTGATTGAAGTACATTAGATATTATTTTCACATTTACATATATTTATACTATATATCCATACATAGAGGGTGTTTGTGATTACGTTTTGAAGTGATTATTTGATTATTGCGTTTGTAAAACATAAATAATCTAGAAAAGTGTTTGGATGAAAAAGTGATTAACTGATTATCTGCCTCAAAAAACGCAGTTTTGGAGAAGCATGTACCTACATGCTTTTTCAAAACGCAAAATCTATTTTGAAAACGCAACACCAAACACCCCCATATATGCATACATCTGGGAAGGACACATCAAGAACCATAGCATAAGCCCGTAGGCTATTTGGTTTAGGAATAGGATCTATGAAAAAGAACATAAATTGATAACAATACCAAGATCCCCCCCCCCCCCCCCCCCACCCACACGCGCGCCACTTCGTCTTGAAGATCTGAAAAGCTACCTAAGCGGTTTTAGAAAAAAATACACCAAAAGGTGCTTTCATTGAGAGTCGAACTCAAGACCTCCCGCTTACTAAACGGGTGCTCTAACCAACTGAGCTATGAAAGCAAGTTGAGATACACCAACTACATTCCTTTTTAATTTTTATTAAACTATCATTTCCCACCACAGAAAGACAAAAAGTGGATAAGGGTGCCTTGCTATTCGTTGCATATAGTATCTAAAATAGCCATATAAGATTATTATATTTATAGGTCTACCCATAACATCAGATATCAATAGAAAAATATAAAGTACTTGAACAACGAAAGGTTTATAAAATGTTAATGACACTACTTTTCATTTAAATAAAAGATTTATCTATATGAGATGACCAACATATTAACAAATTCAGTCCCTGAAATTAAAAAAAAGGGCATAAAAATATTGCTTTCATTGAGATTCGAACTCAAGACCTCCCGCTTACTAAACGGGTGATCTAACCATCTGAGCTATGAAAGCAAGTTGATATGCATCACCTACATTCCTCTTTTATTTTATTAAACTATGATTTTCCACCACAGGAAGTGGATCAGGTTGCAATGGTGCAGTACATCAGTGAAAACTATTATAACATTCATCGAAACAGGTTCAAAGAAATAGGTGAAGTGCACTATCCTACACTATCGACGGTTGAATTAAGTAATGATTTATTTAACGATCAAACCTAGTAAGTACATTTCTTCCCACACTTCCCTATTACGCATCTTCTTTTAGGTTTGTTGATAAACTTCAATCGATCCAGTGGTTAGGGTTAGATGTTCCCAATACACGCCTCAAAGTGCCCGGATGTTAAAGAAGTCGTAAGAATAGCTTTTGAATCTTGTTTTCTAGTGAGGTGATAAGACTTATCTGGGCTGATGTATGGAAGCAGGCTTGGTTTTAAAAACGCTCCTTACGTACGCGCAAGGCAATTGGGAAAACACCACAGTTTTGAGGTGGCGATTCACGCACATCTGGGTCAAAATTGTTGAAGGCTGATGTGTAAAATCAATCAAAAAGGTTGAAGAGATAATGGATGGTTACTTGATAAAAAGGCTGATATGTAAAAGAGATGAGAGAAATGCAGCTTTTGGTTGCGCATAAAGCTTATTTGGTCGCACAAAGAGCTATGTTCCATATACGTGAAGCTCTGGCAGCACGTACTCGATTTCGGGACCTATATACCTTGGAGCGCCTCGTACTTTATAGAATCAAGGATGCGGGCTGTTTACTGAAAAGGGGGTGAGTACTTGATTTAGAACAAACAGAAACAGGCCAACCCACGTGTGAAAAACCCTGACCGGAATGCCTATTGTTACATCTGCTTGTGCCTAATTAGAATTAGAGTACCTTGTTACAAGTCCCCAAATGGGATTTGTGGGAAGAATAGATCAAAGGGTGGTATTTAGTTCTTATTCAACCGGTGGCATCGAGAAAAGCGACTGGGAAAATATAAAAATCACATTTCATGATTACCTGAAGAAAGCTTTAATCTTTATCACAAGCTTTTCATTGTCATCATAACCAAGAACAGATGAAGATGAACATACTTTGATCATGCGAAGAATTGTTTGAAATATTTAGTGTGTTATTACTACATGTCTTATCAATTTGAAGCAAACCCAATACTAAGTGTGAAAATATGCCTACAGGTACATCATGATCTAAATCAAAACTACAGATCCTCTAAACTGAACCACCATTCTTTTCAAGAATGTAACAGATAGCAAGAAGCTAGTAATTGAAGTGCATTATATTTTTTTAATACAAATATATACGCATACCTCTAGGAGGGGGCACATCAAGAAGCATAGCATCAGCAACAGCCCACATCTGGCATGTTCATCCCCAGATTAAAATGTTCGGTGGAATCCCTGTTCAGAGGTGAGTGAGTGCGTTGTCCTCTGATCAGAGATCGTCGGTGACTTTTCGTTTGGGAATCTAGGGTTCAAATTAATCCCCAAAACTAAGTTATGCTAGTAAAATACACGCATGGTACTTTAGGTTAATCAAAATTTTGGATTTAATCCCTAGTTTTTTCAAAAGACCCAAACTGTGTGTAGATAGTCACCCAAAAATGTGTTTTTTGTCCTTATGTGCACACCCTGTAGTGTCGAACTGTGGTCAAAACGTGGCGTTTTGGTCCGGTTAACCAGACAAAGACTGACGGGTGTCTGACGGGTCTGTTGACCGGACCAAAACGCCGAACTTTGGCCGCGTTTTGGTCCTGTCAACCAGACCGGGTGTCAGTCTTTTGTCTGGTTGACATGACCAAAACGCAGCCAAAGCTCGGCGTTTTGGTCCGGTCAACAGACCCGTCAGAAACCCGTCAGTCTTTGTTAGGTTAACCGGACCAAAACGTCGCGTTTTGGCAACAGTTCGACACTGCAGGGTGTGCATATAAAGACAAAAAACATCTTTTAAGATGTGTAGATAGGCAAATGGGTGTGCCAATAGGTAGACCCTTTTCAAAAAGTATATGAATGGTTCATGTGGTTGGTACTTTGTAAGCATTTAGTCTCTAGCTAACAAATCTAAAGGTTTCGGTATGTCTAAGTTGTGAACTAAATGTGTTACAAAGTGCAAATCATAGAGACCATCCGTGTACTTTTGAAAAAAGTCAAAGACTAAACATGTTACAAAGTGCAAACCATAAGGACCATATGTATTATAAACAATTAAAAAATTATTAATTGGACACGTGAATGCATTGGAATTATAAAAAAAGTAGATTGCTTTAGAGTAGTTCGAAGGCAAAGCGTTAGGATTATGGGGTGTGAAGGGGTTTGGGTTGGGGACATTGCTCGACATGTAGTGATGGTGAGATCCACAAGCTAATACTCAAAAACTAGGGGTGTGGTGGGACGATATAACAACCCTCCAAAATATTTTCGAGACCCTAATTGTAACGCCCGGCTTATTTGCACCTTCCTTTTTATTTCAAGTGTTGTTCGTATTTCTACTTTGGGAACTTTGTATTCTTGTAATCGTTCTTTCTTTGTAACCGTTGTAAAATCCGAGACTTGGATCATGAATGAAACTCGTATTTTGTTAATTTCATGTTACACATACTTTATACATGCTCAAACATTCAACTTCGTGGAACAATTGATGCTTATTCGTAATTCTTGGAAACAATGTGCTAAACTTGTAAATACTTGAAACGTATGCATAAAACGTGTTTCGATCGTAAACAATACTTGAATACAACCTTCATACGTATAATTATACTTGGTTATACTCCTCATACTTAATTGTACCTTAAAATATGCTCTTATGGCAAAACTAGTCCTTAAAACCCCTTAAAAGCCCAAATTAACAAACTGCAGGGACTAAAATGAAAATTTGTGAAAGATGTTAGCTTACGGACCGTAACACTCCCAGTGTTGAGGTCCGTATGCATGTCTGGTGGGCAGAAAACACAGCAGCCTCTTTTCTACGCGATTTTGAGCGGGATTTTCCTTGTTTTGACCAAGTCTTGCACCATTTATGACCCAAAACAACCCTAATACACTTCCCTATATATACCACATGTTCCCCAAGCTCTTGACCACTTTCATCACTCTCTAAAACTCACAATTACACTCTCTAATCTCTTGCAAAGCTGCATTTTCGGGCAGATTCTTACCTTCACACTAAAAAGGGTATAACTTGCTCATTTCTCAACCAAATCACTTGATTCTTCTTCCTACTTGTTCATATAACCATGGGGTTTGATTCCTTGACTTCTCCTTGGGGAAATCAGACCTGGAATTGCCCTGAAATGGTCCAAGAACTTTCTGTTTTGTTACAACTTTCTTAAACTACAAAGCAAGCTTGTGTTCTCATGCTTCTAGTCCATAACATGACTAATGAAGATAAACCAAGATTGTTTTACACTTATTAGGAGTGTCTAAACACTCTAAACTTTCTGTTTTAATCAAGCTAATAGCTTGCAAGTGATGCCAAGTCTTGAACTTGAAGATAGTGTGACTACTTGGCTAGCATAGGCTAACCAACATAACAAGTCCACACATCACTTGATGTTTTGCCTAGATTAGTTGTATTACTTCTTGTACATGCCCATGAGGTTCCTAAATGGAAGGTTCGCCTTCCTACCTCCTACATGACATATTGTTAATAAACAACTCGAGGTTCCTAAATGGAAGGTTCGCCTTCCTACCTCCTCCATGACATATATGTTAATAAATAACCCGAGGTACCTAAATGGAAGCTTGTTCTTCCTACCTCATGTATGAATTCTATGACACTTTGAGGTGCCTAAATGAAGATTTTAATCTTCTACCTCCTACATGAAATCTTTGACTAAATAATATGTAATATATAACCTAAGAACTATATTTATCCATTCGAACCTTTGATATTAAACTTGTGTTTATATGTTAAAGTAGTAGAATATCATCTAAGACCTAAAACACCAAGTATGATTCTAATGGGCATATTACCCATGAAAACATTCTAACCATATTGGTTACATAGTGTCATACAAGGGTTACTAAGTTCAAGATGATTATTTTCGTATCATATTTTCTTCTACTTTATGTTATGTTAAAACTCCAAATTCATAATCTTCCGTTAACGCCAAACTCACACACCAATGTTTCCTCGTGTAGGAGGACTAGGTGCTCCAACTTAATACATCCACCAACTCACTCGCGGGATTCAAGTCGGAAAGCTTGTGAACCGTGAGTATACTCGCAACCCCTTTTTATGTTTACCACTTTTTGGGGTGTAACATGTTTACTTATCAACAACTTACACATGAACATTTTGCTTAAACACATGAACATTCCTATAACATGCTTGTATACGTGATTGCTTGATACTTTAAACTTGGGTAATACATTTTCATGTCCGTTCGAGCCAATACTTGACATTTGTAGCGCTATAGGATTAACGACCCGCCATCTTATCTCGTGGTTAATGTCATATGCAAGTGCGTTTCTTTGGTTTGATACGTTGACTCTGCCAAATTTATTGTTTATCTGAATCACATGCTAGCTATGAGGAATTGTTCGAAACTTACTTTTGCTATGTATGTATCAAACTTGTATACTCGCCATTGCTTTTGCATTGAATTGTATTTTTAAACATGTTACAGGTTGATGACGATGATGCTATGAAAAAGAAGTAGCGTTGATGCCTAGATACACATATAGACGTTTAGGTTTAATATGTCGTATCAACTTTGCCTATGTTGTTATGTATTTCTTTGAACTTATTGTTATTTGAATTCCTTGTAATATTGACAATTAATTTATGCAATGAAATCAGTTTATTAAATATTGTCACAAATAGCGTTATGATGTCTCTAGCAATCTTCACACTTCGTCTCATCCCGATGTTTCCGCCATTGGTTGGGGTGTGACAGATTGGTATCAGAGCCATAACTATAGGGAATTAGGAAAATTGCTATGCTTTTGCCCTAGTCTATAGTTCTAAGAATTTTGCCTCTTATTTGTTGTTTAAAACGTATGCATTCTACCTTTACATGCTTCCTAGCTACACTTCTTGTTGATTAAATTTACATGCCTTTCCTAAGGCTAACACAAACACACTTTTGTTTACTTTTATACTCTTGTAACATAAACGAGACGACCTTACCAAAATAGGCGTGAAACCCACAATTTGGTAAACGACTCTCATTCTACCTTAAACTATTTTGCACGAAATTTCACCATTAAGCTAGGAGTGAAATCCACAACTTAATGGTAATTTCCTTTTCAACTCAAGTGGACCCTTGTCAAAGTGTCGAAATTTTATTTTGACCCGACAAGTATCAACCACACTTAGGGTACGAAATCGTCAAGTTAGGGGTGAAACCCGCACCTTGTCGATTAAGTCCCACTCCTCGATTTTCGATCTCGCCAAAGTCCCGATTGTTTCAATCGATTAGAGACGTGTAGTAACTGGAAGGGTAAGATACCGTTAGTCGCCTCCCGACGAGAGTATTTTACCTATAGGCCAAAGCACGTTTTCTCTAATTCGAAAGGACTTTCGACCCACTTTGGAATAGTCGACGTTTCTCTACCCGAAACAATCCAATGTTTTATTGAGCCTCTCTTTTATGTATCTCAATTTATATGTGATTTTTATACTTGAACGTTCTTCATTTCAAATTTATTTATTTATTCTTTTTTTTTTCTTACTCATTTCGCACATCATCGCAACCAAGAACAATAATAACTCTCGCGAACAAACTAAATTTATACCCCTTTTACGCAATCATATGTGTTATACTTGTTGAATGCATGTTGGAAACTTATGCTATACGTGAACCTTACATGATACTTCGTACTTACATGCTTGAAACTTGCAAACTCATTTTGAATTCATGATCAAGTCTCATCCATTCGTTCTCTTTTCATCCTTAGATGTCGTCCAGCGGTGCATCAAAGAGGACCAAGTCCAGGAGGGGTTCAACCTCCAAAACCATGTCACAAAAGGATTGCATGAGATTCATGGCCAAACAATTTGCTAAGGTCCTACCCGACGTTGTTAGCAAGATTCAGACAAACACCGATTCACCGCATGGCTCCGTCGACTCAAGGGCAGACAAACCCAAATCGACCTTCCGTTTTAAGCAATTTATGGCTTGTAGACCCTTGGAGTTTACTGGCAAGGATGGCACTACCGCCATGATGAACTGGATCGATGCAATTGAGCTTACCTTCCTGCAAATTGGCTGCCCTAATGAACTAAGAACCTTGAATGCCACTGGGGTATTTCGTGATGAGGCACTCGAATGGTGGACGACGGAACGCAACAAAAGGGGAAACGATGTTGCACATGCTATGCCTTGGGATGAATTCAAACAACTTATGAAAGACCACTTCTGTCCTCCCCACGAACTCCAAAAATTGGAAAACGAATTTTGGATCCTTACTCAGAAAGGGAGCGACATGGCTGGTCTGATCACGCGCTTTAAACAACTTAGTGTCCTATGTCCTGGACAAGTCGAGACCGTCCCCAAGACCATAGCCAAATTCACTCGTTGTGTTGCACCTTCCCTGACTAATCACCTTGCCTCCGCCAACCCCCAAACCATTGAAGATGCTTTTCGAATAGCCACTGAACTTAACAACAACTGCGTTCTTAATGGAACCTTTGACAAGATTTCAACGAAGAGTGCACGCCAAGCTACAACTGACACTACTACTGATGAGACCTCACACTCCCGATCATCCAGGAGAAACCAGGGCAGGAAGCGGAAGGCTTCGAGCCAAAACTATGCGGTCGTCACTCCGCCAAACCCACAACCCCTACGAGCCATACCTGCTAATGCCAACGAGGAAACTCCGCGCAGACCTTACGTTGGGACGCTACCTAAGTGTGATAAATGTCAATATCATCACCCTCCAAACACTCGTTGTCGAAAGTGCGACAGTTGTGGCCGAAGTGGGCATACTTCCCCGTACTGCCGCCTCCTACCACAGGCTCATCAAAACCAAGCCCTTCTGGCTCCAAACCAAGTCGCTCCGGTGCGAGCATGCTTCAAGTGTGGTGACATCAACCATCTGGCCAACGTCTGCCCTCAGCGATACCAACCGCAACAGCCTCCACAGCCACAACCACAGCCACAGCAACAGCCACAGCAGCAGCAACAGGCTCTACCACCCGCTCGAGGTCGAGCTTTTCTTCTCACTACTGCTCAGGCTCAGAACGCGAACGACGTCATTTCTGGTACGTTTCTTGTTAACCATGTTTATGCTTCATGCCTATTTGATACTGGAGCCGATAAAAGTTTTGTATCGTTAGAATTCGAATCTTTACTCAAGTGTAAACGTTCTAAGTTGCCAAAATCTTTCGCCATCGAAGTTGCTAATGGTAAGACCGTCGCTGTTGATTCCGTTCTCTCCAATTGTTCCTTACTTCTTAACGATCATACGTTTTCTATCGACCTCATACCCATGCAAATGGGTAGTTTCGACGTCATAGTAGGTATGGACTGGCTTAGGCGAGTTCGCGCTGAAGTTGTCTGTTCTGAGAAGTTTATTCGCTTACCTCTTCCAAACGGTGATTTCCTACACGTCTATGGTGAAAAGCCTTCTCAAGGCCTTAAGCTTATGTCGTGTATCAAAGCAAACAAATGCTTACGCAAGGGTACCTTCGCCTTTCTTGCCCACATTGTGGAAAAGAGGGACAAAGGCCCAAGCATAAGCGACGTCCCCATTGTACGTGACTTCCCTGATGTGTTTCCCGACGATCTTCCTGGTCCGCCTCCTGCTCGTTCTGTCGACTTTCGCATCGATTTAGTGCCTGGCGCAACGCCCGTTGCTAAATCTCCCTACCGTTTAGCACCCTCTGAGATGCAAGAGCTCTCAAGTCAACTTCAAGAGCTTCTTGATAAAGGCTTTATACGCCCTAGTACTTCTCCTTGGGGCGCTCCCGTGTTATTCGTCAAAAAGAAAGATGGGTCATTTCGTATGTGTATTGACTATCGGGAACTCAACAAGCTTACTATCAAGAACCGATACCCTCTTCCGCGCATCGATGACCTCTTCGACCAGTTGCAAGGCGCGACCTGCTTTTCGAAGATCGACCTTCGTTCTGGGTATCATCAACTTCGAGTTCTCGAAGAAGATGTGCCTAAAACCGCTTTCCGTACACGTTATGGTCACTACGAATTCGTGGTCATGCCCTTTGGTTTGACCAACGCACCTGCTGTATTCATGGACTTGATGCACCGAGTGTGCAAAGCATATTTGGACCGTTTTGTGATTGTTTTCATTGACGACATTCTCATCTACTCTAAGACGCGAGAAGAGCACAAACAACACTTACGTCTTATTCTCGAACTTCTTCGTGCTGAACGTCTATACGCCAAATTCTCCAAGTGTGAATTTTGGTTAAAAGAAGTTCAATTCCTTGGTCATACAGTCAACGAACTCGGTATCCATGTCGACCCTGCTAAAATTGAAGCTGTGAAGAATTGGGTCCCACCTAAATCTCCATCCGAAATTCGTTCGTTTCTTGGTCTTGCTGGTTACTATCGTCGCTTCATCTCCAACTTTTCAAAGATCGCTGTCCCTTTGACCTCCTTGACTCAAAAGGATAACCCTTTTGTTTGGGGTCCCGAGCAAGAGGAGTCGTTTCAAACGCTCAAGGACATGCTATGACATGCTCCTGTCCTCACACTTCCTGATGGAAACGACGACTTTGTCGTATATTGCGATGCTTCTCGCCTTGGTCTTGGTTGTGTGCTTATGCAACGAGACAAGGTCATTGCTTATGCGTCAAGACAGCTCAAAATACATGAGAAGAACTATACTACTCACGACCTTGAACTTGGAGCAGTTATTTTTGCGTTGAAGATTTGGCGACACTACCTTTACGGTACTAAGTGTGTGGTCTTCACCGACCATAGGAGCCTTCAACACATCTTTGATCAAAAAGAACTGAACATGCGTCAACGTCGTTGGGTGGAACTATTAAACGATTACGACTGCGAGATCAAATACCACCCAGGTAAAGCAAACGTAGTAGCAGACGCTCTCAGTCGTAAAACTCATGTCAAAAGTATCCGTTGTTTCCAACTCGTCCATGATCTCCAGAATCGTATACGTGAAGCCCAATATGCATCTGTTAATGAGGGTAACCTCTACAACGAGATGCAATGTGGTGCTGAAAACAGTCTCGTGTCCAAACCAAATGGTATGTTGCACTATCTCGACCGTGTCTGGATTCCTAATCGCAATAACCTTCGCAAGTTCTTGATGAAAGAGGCGCATAACACGAAGTATTCTATTCACCCTGGTGCCGACAAGATGTACCATGATATGCGTACATCTTATTGGTGGCCTGGAATGAAGAAGGATATAGCCACTTTCGTTTCCAAATGTCTCACGTGTTCAAAGGTGAAAGCCGAACATCAACGTCCCTCTGGATTGCTCGAACAACCAGTAATTCCTGTCTGGAAATGGGAGGGCATTTCCATGGATTTTATCACTAAGCTCCCTCGCACCTCTGCTGGACACGACAGTATTTGGGTAATCATTGATCGATTAACCAAGTCAGCTCACTTCCTCCCCATTCGTGAAGATTTCAAGGTCGCAAAATTGGCCCAAATCTACACTGATGAGATCATTTGTCGCCATGGTATTCCCGTTGACATCATTTCCGATCGTGACGCTCGTTTTACGTCTCGCCTTTGGCAAACCTTTCAATCCGCTATGGGTACTCAACTTAACCTTAGTACCGCCTTCCATCCTCAGACAGACGGTCAAACCGAGCGCACCATCCAAACCCTAGAGGATATGCTTCGCGCATGCGCAATAGATTTTGGTGGCAACTGGGATAGACACTTGCCCTTGGTCGAATTCTCGTACAATAACAGCTATCACTCGAGTATTAAAATGGCACCTTTTGAGGCATTGTATGGTCGCAAGTGCCGCTCGCCCCTTTGTTGGCAAGAGATTGGTGACGCTCAAATCACTGGTCCCGAGCTCATACAAGAGGCGACAGACAAGATTTTACAGGTTCGAGACAACTTAGTGAAAGCTAGGCATCGACAAAAGATCTACGCCAATGAGAAACGCAACCCAGTGGAATACGAGGTAGGCGACTTAGTGCTTCTCAAGGTATCCCCTTGGAAGGGCGTAGTTCGTTTTGGCAAGAAAGGGAAACTCGCACCTCGCTACGTTGGTCCTTTCAAGATTCTCGAAAGGATTGGCGCGGTTGCGTATAAACTGGACCTGCCAGAAGAACTCAACAATGTGCACCCTGTCTTCCACGTGTCCAATTTGAAGATATGTCTAGCTGAAGAAGGACTACACGTCCCCCTCGAAGACTTACAAGTCAACGAAACACTTCACTTTGTGGAAAAACCGGTCGAAATCATGGACCGAGGAGCCAAGGAATTGAGGCGCAGTCGAATTCCTATCGTCAAGGTTCGATGGGAAGGAAAACGTGGCGCTGAAATTACTTGGGAACTCGAAAGTGATATGAAGGAGAAGTATCCTCATCTTTTCCCTAAGTCTTCTTAAATTTCGGGACGAAATTCCCTAAAGGAGGGGAGACTGTAACGCCCGGCTTATTTGCACCTTCCTTTTTATTTCAAGTGTTGTTCGTATTTCTACTTTGGGAACTTTGTATTCTTGTAATCGTTCTTTCTTTGTAACCGTTGTAAAATCCGAGACTTGGATCATGAATGAAACTCGTATTTTGTTAATTTCATGTTACACATACTTTATACATGCTCAAACATTCAACTTCGTGGAACAATTGATGCTTATTCGTAATTCTTGGAAACAATGTGCTAAACTTGTAAATACTTGAAACGTATGCATAAAACGTGTTTCGATCGTAAACAATACTTGAATACAACCTTCATACGTATAATTATACTTGGTTATACTCCTCATACTTAATTGTACCTTAAAATATGCTCTTATGGCAAAACTAGTCCTTAAAACCCCTTAAAAGCCCAAATTAACAAACTGCAGGGACTAAAATGAAAATTTGTGAAAGATGTTAGCTTACGGACCGTAACACTCCCAGTGTTGAGGTCCGTATGCATGTCTGGTGGGCAGAAAACACAGCAGCCTCTTTTCTACGCGATTTTGAGCGGGATTTTCCTTGTTTTGACCAAGTCTTGCACCATTTATGACCCAAAACAACCCTAATACACTTCCCTATATATACCACATGTTCCCCAAGCTCTTGACCACTTTCATCACTCTCTAAAACTCACAATTACACTCTCTAATCTCTTGCAAAGCTGCATTTTCGGGCAGATTCTTACCTTCACACTAAAAAGGGTATAACTTGCTCATTTCTCAACCAAATCACTTGATTCTTCTTCCTACTTGTTCATATAACCATGGGGTTTGATTCCTTGACTTCTCCTTGGGGAAATCAGACCTGGAATTGCCCTGAAATGGTCCAAGAACTTTCTGTTTTGTTACAACTTTCTTAAACTACAAAGCAAGCTTGTGTTCTCATGCTTCTAGTCCATAACATGACTAATGAAGATAAACCAAGATTGTTTTACACTTATTAGGAGTGTCTAAACACTCTAAACTTTCTGTTTTAATCAAGCTAATAGCTTGCAAGTGATGCCAAGTCTTGAACTTGAAGATAGTGTGACTACTTGGCTAGCATAGGCTAACCAACATAACAAGTCCACACATCACTTGATGTTTTGCCTAGATTAGTTGTATTACTTCTTGTACATGCCCATGAGGTTCCTAAATGGAAGGTTCGCCTTCCTACCTCCTACATGACATATTGTTAATAAACAACTCGAGGTTCCTAAATGGAAGGTTCGCCTTCCTACCTCCTCCATGACATATATGTTAATAAATAACCCGAGGTACCTAAATGGAAGCTTGTTCTTCCTACCTCATGTATGAATTCTATGACACTTTGAGGTGCCTAAATGAAGATTTTAATCTTCTACCTCCTACATGAAATCTTTGACTAAATAATATGTAATATATAACCTAAGAACTATATTTATCCATTCGAACCTTTGATATTAAACTTGTGTTTATATGTTAAAGTAGTAGAATATCATCTAAGACCTAAAACACCAAGTATGATTCTAATGGGCATATTACCCATGAAAACATTCTAACCATATTGGTTACATAGTGTCATACAAGGGTTACTAAGTTCAAGATGATTATTTTCGTATCATATTTTCTTCTACTTTATGTTATGTTAAAACTCCAAATTCATAATCTTCCGTTAACGCCAAACTCACACACCAATGTTTCCTCGTGTAGGAGGACTAGGTGCTCCAACTTAATACATCCACCAACTCACTCGCGGGATTCAAGTCGGAAAGCTTGTGAACCGTGAGTATACTCGCAACCCCTTTTTATGTTTACCACTTTTTGGGGTGTAACATGTTTACTTATCAACAACTTACACATGAACATTTTGCTTAAACACATGAACATTCCTATAACATGCTTGTATACGTGATTGCTTGATACTTTAAACTTGGGTAATACATTTTCATGTCCGTTCGAGCCAATACTTGACATTTGTAGCGCTATAGGATTAACGACCCGCCATCTTATCTCGTGGTTAATGTCATATGCAAGTGCGTTTCTTTGGTTTGATACGTTGACTCTGCCAAATTTATTGTTTATCTGAATCACATGCTAGCTATGAGGAATTGTTCGAAACTTACTTTTGCTATGTATGTATCAAACTTGTATACTCGCCATTGCTTTTGCATTGAATTGTATTTTAAACATGTTACAGGTTGATGACGATGATGCTATGAAAAAGAAGTAGCGTTGATGCCTAGATACACATATAGACGTTTAGGTTTAATATGTCGTATCAACTTTGCCTATGTTGTTATGTATTTCTTTGAACTTATTGTTATTTGAATTCCTTGTAATATTGACAATTAATTTATGCAATGAAATCAGTTTATTAAATATTGTCACAAATAGCGTTATGATGTCTCTAGCAATCTTCACACTTCGTCTCATCCCGATGTTTCCGCCATTGGTTGGGGTGTGACACTAATATATTTTAAAATATTCCAATATGTCCTAAAATACACACCATATATGTAAAAGGGCCCCGAATACCTCTATTTTATTAAAAATTAATTAAAAACAAGATTTAAGGGGCTGTCGCGGGGCGCGTAGCCCTTGGCTACTTCCTACGCGGGGCGCGACAGCCAGTCGTCGAGACGCATCCCTGAGCTGCCACGTGGCAGCAACGTGTTGAACCTATACTCGTGACCTGGATCAGCTAGGGCCTACGGACCCTTTGTCACGGGCCGAGTAGCCCTTGGCTACTCCATACGCTGGCCGCGAGAGACCTGTCGATCAGAACTATAAATAGGGCCTCGAGCTTCAGTTTAAAATCGTTCAAAATCTCTTTCTCTCTTTCAATGTCTCTATAGTAGGCATAATTCTCGGGCATAATACCCCCCTAATTAACGAAGTTCTGCTCCGTTGTAAGTATCATAACCCCGGTTACGTATTAGATACGCTGCCCAATTGATCCAGGGTTCCGTAACGGCTGTCGTGGTTCTGCCCGACGTAGTCGTTGGAATGCCGTCTCGGGGAGGGTATTACTAATGTAAATATTGGATTATTATACTAACGCGTGTGCATTTGTGTAAATTATAGATAATTACCAGGAAACCCTTAAAGGAAACCTAAGACAGCAATGTGAGTAATCTCCTTTTTGTAAACAGTTTTTACAAAACCTTAAATATTTTACAATATGATTAAGCAGTGATTGAGTCTTTGTAATTCTTCAATTACTGCCGGTATGTTGGGGTTTTGTATACAAAATGTGGAACACGTTACCATTGGACAAAGATTTAGCCAATGGGTAATATGACCCACCAGTCAGGATTGACAGTACTGAATGAGTAATTGTGTAGATGTAAACATTGTAATCGCTCGCAATACTGTGAAAACTGATAAAACTCTTCTTGATTAAACTGGGATTCACTCACCAGTATTTCCCACTGACAAAATATTTTTAAACGCGTTTCAGGTAACAAAATGTGAGAGCCAACTAGAAGCCAGCTGGACAGCACTGAAGGCTTGGAAAAGTGGTTATAAAAGTTACCTAAATAAAAGAAGATGTTTTATTCAATAAAAAGGAGATTATCTCTATAAATCAGTTTGTAATGAAAACTTGGGTTTTATCCCAATATGTTTAATATTATAAAAGCGTGGTACTTACTCTGATAAAATATTTTCTAACTACGGTCCTGATGTAATTTTCGCTGCCAAATTGATAAACACCGATATCACCAATACTGGTCTCGCAGCCGCCCGTTCCCGGGACAGATAAGGGGGCGTGGGTTGCGACAGACGTCGCTTAGCTGGGCGTGACCAGCCGTGTGGAATTTTTTTAAAAAAACTACAAAGAAAATTAAAAAAAAAACATATATTGAACCAGCCAACCACAGCCCACTATGTCACCCAGCCCCCCGCCCCACGCCAGGCAGGATCTCCACGCCAAGCGGGCAACGCCAACTAAAACGCCAACCCGGGGTGGAACACCCCGCGTTGACGGGCCAAAATGCCCACACTCCAACGCCCACACCCGACAGTCATATGAGTGTGAGAAAAAGGTATTACTTATTAGGCCAACACCTGCTGCCATAGAAGCAGGAGATGTATCAATAATCACCCCATGAAAAAGGGTGTCATGGTTTATTTTGAGTGCCGATATAAGTGAGTTAATGTGGGTGTATTTTAAATGGTTGAAAAAAATAATTAATTGCTATAGCCAAATGCCCCTTTCTTTGTGGTTGTACTCACATCCAAAGAGGCAACACCCTTCCATGCTTTGGTAGGCATAGTGTACAACGCCCATGGATGTTTATGTGGCACTCTCACGCCCATAACATGTGGCGTAAGTGTCAAAAGACGATGGAGACATGGTACTAAATCGGCCTAGGAAGTGAATGAATGGAATATCCAAAACAGTATATTGGATTCGGTTATGTTTACTGGCAACAAGGACGATTGGGTGAGGTTAGACGATAAATTCGGTACCTTTACGTTTGGTTCTGTTAAGGGGTTGCTTTAAAATGCAACTGACTCTAGTAGGTTCTATGACATGAAATGGTGTAAGCGGGTTCTGAAAAATGTAACATATTCGCTTGGAGAGTAGAAATGAACCGACTTCCAACGGTGTTGGCTCTAAGTAGAAGAAACATATCGCTCAATTCTAAAAGGTGTGTGTTTTGCTATATGCAAATTGAGTCTATTGTTCATTTATTTATGTCTACGTGGTGGCAACTGTGGTTTGGCAATTTATAAGCTCTTGATGTCGTATCTCTCAAATTTATGCCTTTTCGTTCAGAGATCTTTTGAGGATCACGAATTCATTCAGGTGGAGGATCAAGTAAAGAATGTGGTTCATGGGATTATTATTATTGCTTGTTGGTGTATATGGAAACTGGAAAGCCATGAACGTAATAGGGAATGGAAAATTCAAGACATAATAGATGGTATTAAATCTCTTGGCTATCTTTGGTTTAAAAAATAGATCCAAGTTAAAGTCAATTCATGGGCCAAGTGATGTAATTTTGATTTTTTTGTAAGTATGGTGTAGTTGTATTAAGGAATGGTTTGTGAATGAAGTTTGCCTTTTGGGGAAAAAACGGTTCTTTTTATAGAACTACATTTCTAAAACAATTAGTAGATGGCAACACTTGATCAATTATTGGTCACACAACCCGTGTTATTCACGTTGTGCAAGACATTACAATAATATTAGCACAATAAGTTGCAACGCATACCCGTTTCATTTCATATTTACGTGATGTTTTTAATACAATTAAAATGTTACTTTTTAGAAAAACACAATGAACATAGGCTATAGTCTTTAATAATGTATTTAAGCACATCAATTATCAAGTACTCATTTAAGATGACCTCTACTATAATTTAATATGTTGTCACATGATGTAATTAAAGTTAGTTATCTTTGTATTCTAAGAATAGCTCTAGAGTAGAAAAAATGACCTCTATGAATTTTTTTTACTTCTCTTTTACAGAAGTTCATGTCTCAGAATTGAATTTTGTTATTTATATAGTTGCTTATCATCTTAAACTTGAATTATAGGCCAAATTATGCAAGAATCATTAAAAAGAAAGTTTCATGTCTCATCTTCTTCAAGTAATAATGGTGTGAGAATTGATTTGGAAGACCTTCCATGGGATCCCGCCGAACGAAAACCAATATTGTCTTATGACGTTAACCAAAGAGATGAAATTAGACGGGCGTATTTGAATAAAGGTCCTGTAAGATTAAATATATTATGTATTAATATTTAATCTATAGCCATTATAATCATTTACATAATATAGATCAAAATATATAATAACCTATTAAATAATTAGTTGGTAATTGTTGATGGACCATATTACCCTTATTAACTAATTAGGTTTCCTCCTGGGTGCTTGTATAAGGAGAATTATGTGGAGGTTAAGGGGTTACTCAATTACACATTAGACACACCCCATTAGTCATAACATCATCATTCGACCTCCTCTCCTAAGCCGATACCCTTTTCGGTTTTCTAAGTTCCCATCATCAGTCAGCACCCTAAGGAGGAACCAGATCACACTGACAAATATGTCGAACTCGATGTCATCTTCTCTGACTGGATTCTCCACTGCACTGTCTGCTGTAACAGGTATGTTTTCATGTTTTCCTTCATGTATAAACAGAACTGATTCAACATGTGGTATCAGAGCATATGTTGATTAGTCAGTTCTGTTTTTCGTATCCATAATTCTGGGATTGAAGCTTGGAAAACGGAATTTTTTGAAATCTTATGAACCAACAGCCAGTTTTGAGTCATTGAGAACGACTCGAGATCACTGTTTTCGGAAAAAGGATTAATTATATGTTCACTCGAATTCAACTGGGTTATGTTTTAACCGAATTCTGTTTAGAAAAACTATTAAAATTCAGGTTTCGGGTTCCAGAATTTTATTCTTATGTTTAGGGTTCATCACATGTTCTTAGAAAATTCGAAAATTCCTATATGATTTGGAATATGATTCGGATTATTGAGTGTTTTCCTATTTTTGATATGATTTTGTCCTCTAAAGATTTTCGAAAACTGTTATTAGATAAACAGATTATAATTTTTCGAGATATTTGACAAAATCAGATCAGCATTAGAATAGGAAACCATATCTCATAATCCTTTAGAATTCGAATTTTCAGTTATGTTATCACAATAAACAGCTATCAACAGTGGGCTCGAGATCATCAGATTACGACTCGAGACCATCAGTCTCGACTCAAGACCATAAGGTCTCGACTCGAAATCATCAGGTCCTTAAACCTTCACAACTCGAGACCAACAGATCTCGACTCGAGACCATAAGGTCTAGACTCGAAATCATAAGGGCTCAAAAGTTTACAAATCGAGACAAAGGTCTCGACTCGAGACCATAAGGTCATAACTCGAGACCGTGGTTGCGACTCGAGACCTCATCATGAGTCGAGATCTCATAAGATATAGTAGTCGAGACCATGGTTCCGACTCGAGACAATAAGGTTGCGACTCGAGACCTCATAACTGACTCGAGATCTCATAACTCAGTCGAGACCTGACTCGAAACCTCATTATTTTAAGCTGTTTAATGTGATAATTGGTTTTGTAATTACTTAGTTAATTAATCAGAATCAGATAATGACTTAGTCGAGACCTAACGTGTGGTTTGCTATTAAATAATTGGTTTTGTAATTACTTAGTTAATTAATCAGAATCAGATAATGTTTTACAAAACCAAAATGCCTTAACTTGAATGAGTTTTTGATATATCATTTCTGGCCAAAGCTGACTTGATACATCTACTTATCGTTCAAGTATTACGAAAGCTATGTTGTGTGTGCATCATAAGCATGAATGTCTTAATTTCTGGCCAAAACTGATTTAATTCATTCATAGATGGCATACTCAACAAGTGCATAACTAAAGTGATTGTCTCAATTTCTGGCCAAAGCTGATTTGTTACAACCACTTTGCACATATGCTTAAATGATTACACTTCTGGCCAAAGCTGTTTTGTCTTCGTTTAAGTAGAATTTTTAGCTAAGTCTATTATTTTGATGTTAGTAATAGACAATATCACAGCTTCATAATGTAAAATGGTCATTATTTATGCCTGCCTTAGTTTAACGTCCCTTAGATCACATTAGGACTTCTTCCTTAGTATCATAACTTGCTCATCTTATTTCCACTATCAGCGCCAAATTACGGGATTCCACCTTTGACTGGTGATAACTTTGCTGCATGGAAGGATTCTCTCATGCTTACGCTTGGGCTGCTGGACTTTGACTATGCCCTAAGAGAGGATAAGCCAGCGGACCTTACTCCACAAAGTACTGCTGCTCAGCAGTTAACTCATGGAAAGTGGACTAGGTGTAACCGCATGTCTCTCATGTTCATGAAGCAGTCCATAAGCAATGCAATCAGGGGAGCCATTCCTGATTCTGAAGATGCTAAAACCTACTTGGCTTCTGTGGAGGCGCAGTTCAAGGGGATGTCTAAAGCGCACGCTAGTACTCTTATTCTCAAGCTGGTGACAACTAAGTATGATGGGAGGAGCGGCATTCGCGAGCACATCATGATGATGAATGACATGGCCAATAAGCTGAAGGGGCTGGAAATGGAGATCAGTGATGGTTTCCTTGTTCATTTTATCATTACTTCGCTTCCTTCGTCCTTTGAAGCATTCAAGATCAATTACAACACTCAAAAGGACAAATGGACGATAAGTGAGTTGGTCGCCATGTGCGTACAGGAGGAAGAGCGTATGAGGATGGATCGCACTACCGATGTTGCTAACTTCACCACCTCCAACTCTAAGAAAAGGAAGAAGAATCATCAGAGGAAGGATGCTTCAAAAGTCCAAAGGCCTAATCCTAATCCTAATACAAGTGCACCTTCCATCTCTAAGAACTTCTTAGGCAGTATCCGCTGCAAGTTCTGTAAAAAGACAGGACACATGCAGAAGGAATGCCCTGACTTTAAGGAGTGGCTGGCTAAGAAAGGTAACGATTATTTTATGATACTTGAGTCCTATAATTTAAGTGTTCCTGCTAATTCTTGGTGGTTTGATTTTGGTTCTATGGTTCATGTTACCAATTCAACTCAGGGATTCCTTTCAATCCGGAAGCTGGAAAGAAACCAAAGAACGCTTAAGGTTGGGGATGATCGAGAATTAGAAGTGAAGGCCATTGGAACATTACAATTAGTTATGAAAACTGGTTTATGTATTAAACTTTATGATACCTTATATGTTCCTGAGGTAACTCGGAACCTTGTATCAGGACCAAAGTTAGACATGGACGGTTTTATTGTTTCCCATGGTCATCGCAAACTCTCTATCCTTTATGATTCTGTTCTTTATGGTACTGGTATTCTGGATGGTGGTCTCTATAGATTAGAACTAGAAGATAACTTTTCCAAATCTTTGTTGTCATATAACATTAATGAATCACTCACAAAGATGGAAGAGAAACGAGACTTAGAAACTTCATCCATGTTGTGGCATCAGCGTTTAGGCCACATTTCAAAAGAACGATTAAATCGTCTTGTAATGGATGAAGTCTTACCTCCTCTCGATTTCTCTGATTTTGGAACATGTGTCAAATGTCTTAAAGGTAAAATGACATTAGCGAATAAGAAAGGTGCCACTAGGAGCTCTAATTTATTAGAACTCATTCACACTGACATTAGTGGTCCCTACCAAATCGCTGGCATAACAGGACATACTTCATTTATCACTTTCATTGATGATTATTCTCGTTATATGTACTTGTATCTAATTAAGGAAAAATCTTAATCTCTAACAACTTTTAAAGATTATAAGGCTGAAGTTGAAAAGCAATTAGATCGTCAGATTAAAGTTGTGAGATCGGATAGAGGCGGTGAATATTATGGAAGACATACTGATGTGGGTCAAGCTCCTGGTCCATTTTATGAGTTTTGTAAGGGCCAGGGGATTGTGAACCAATACACCATGCCTGGTACACCTCAGCAGAACGGTGTCGCTGAAAGAAGAAACCGTACCCTTATGAACATGGTGCGCAGTATATTAGCCAACACTAATTTACCATTATTTCTCTGGACTGAAGCGTTAAAAGTAGCTGTTCATATACTCAATAGAGTTCCTTCTAAGTCTGTCCCTAAAACTCCTTATGAACTTTGGACAGGAAGGAAACCGAGTCTTAAATATATGAAAGTATGGGGCTGCATTGCTGAAGCAAAACTTTACAATCCTTTCCTAAGGAAACTTGACCCTAAAACAGTTACCTGTTTCTTTATCGGGTGTCCTGATAATTCAAAGGGTTATCGTTTCTATTGTCCTTCCCATGTCACCCGTATTGTTGAAACCAAGCGTGTCGCGTTCCTGGAGGATTTCAAGGTCAGTGGGAGCAGTACCAACCCTTACGAAGAATTGCAAGAAGTACAAGACGCGGGGGGAGAGACTCGTCGCTTACCATACTCCGATTACTCCTCTTGTACCCAATGCAACTACTGCACCTGAAGCTACTGCACCAACTCCAAATTTACCTCTACAATCAGAACCCATTATACTTCATGACGAAGGCACATCAAACGCTCATAACCAAGACAACGCTGAACCCGATAATCCACTCAGGAGGTCATCTAGGCAAAGAAGGCCTACTAATTGGGATGATTATGTTACCTACCTGACTGAAATGGATCCCGGAAAACTCAATGATCCTATCTCTTACAATGAAGCCATTAGCAGTGATCAGTCTTCTGAATGGAATAAAGCAATGATTGAAGAGCTTGAATCCATGAAGAAAAATGATGTTTGGGATTTGGTAGAATTACCCAACGGAGCCAAACCCGTAGGATGTAAATGGGTATTCAAAACAAAACTGGATCCGAATGGTAACGTTGAAAGCTACAAAGCGAGATTGGTTGCAAAGGGCTACACTCAGAAAGAGGGAATTGATTATCAAGAGACGTTTTCACCTGTCTCTCGTAAAGATTCATTAAGGATCGTCATGGCCTTAGTAGCTCATTTTGATTTGGAGTTACATCAGATGGACGTTAAAACTGCTTTCCTTAACGGAGATTTGGACGAAGATGTTTACATGAAACAACCTGAAGGCTTTAAACCTGAAGGTGAGGAGCATCTAGTCTGTAAGTTGAAGAAATCCATTTACGGGTTAAAACAAGCATCACGTCAATGGTACCTCAAGTTTGATGAAGTCATGAAGAAACAAGGTTTTATGAAGAATCAAGTGGATCAATGCACCTACCTCAAGATGAGTGGGAGCAACTTTACTATTCTTGTCCTTTACGTAGATGATATTCTATTGGCAAGTAATAGTTCAGACATGTTGCATGAGTCGAAGCGGTTACTCTCGCATAACTTCGACATGAAGGATCTCGGAGATGCTTCTTACGTCATTGGTATCGAAATTCACCGAGATAGACACAAAGGGATCTTAGGATTGTCCCAAAGGGCTTACATAGATCGTGTCCTTACACGTTACAACATGCAACAGTGCAAACCCTCCGTCGCTCCAGTAGTTAAAGGAGATGTTTTCGGTTCATTCCAGTGTCCGACAACAGAGGTTGAGAAGGAGCAAATGAGCCAGATACCTTACGCGTCAGTAGTCGGGAGCTTGATGTATGCTCAAGTCTGTACTCGCCCAGATATCGCTTATATTGCTGGAATGCTAGGCCGTTATCAGACTAATCCTGGCCTAGATCACTGGAAAGCAGCTAAGAAAGTACTTCGATATCTGCAAGGGACGAAAGACTACAAACTGACTTATAGAAGAAGTGATCATTTAGAAGTGGTGGGCTATTCTGATTCTGACTTTGCCAAATGCAAAGATGACAAGAAATCCACTTCGGGCTATATCTTTATGTTAGCAGGCGGCCCTATCTCATGGAAGAGTCATAAACAACAGTTGACCACAACTTCCAGAATGATGGCAGAGTACATTGCTGTTTATAACGCAACCTGTCATGGAATGTTGCTTAGAAATCTGATCACTGGACTCAAAATCGTTAATTCCATTTCTAGACCATTGAAGCTTTATTGTGATAATTCAGCTGCCGTTAGTTTCTCGAACAGTAACAGTTCGACTGGAGCTGGTTTATATCTCGATACAAAATATCTGTTCATACGTGAACGAGTTGAGGAAAATAATCTTTGTATCGAGTATATTAGTACTAAAGATATGCTTGCGGATCCGATGACTAAAGGTCTCCCTCCTAAGGTTTACGAAGAACATGTTCGGAATATGGGATTTAGTAAAGACCTTATTTAAGCATATTGTACTAGCTTATGTTTTATGATTAATGAAATTTCCTCAGTTTGATTTTGTATGTCTCTTAGAATATGTTCAACCGGTATAATGACATATAGACAAATAAAGTTACAAATCAAACAAAGGGCTTATGCGTATTTTGATCATAACGATTAGGTTTTAAATTAAGGCTATAGTATGATTAATGGGGGTCCTGAGTCGCATAATGATTCAACGGCTGTATTTCTCTGCTATAGTACTTGTTTAAGGCTAAAATGAGTGTTAACTCCTTATCAGGCTTATCTAATACTCATAGTAAATGATTACTCGGCTAAGTGGGAGAATGTAAGATTAAATATATTATGTATTAATATTTAATCTATAGCCATTATAATCATTTATATAATATAGATCAAAATATATAATAACCTATTAAATAATTAGTTAGTAATTGTTGATGGACCATATTACCCTTATTAACTAATTAGGTTTCCTCCTGGGTGCTTATATAAGGAGAATTATGTGGAGGTTAAGGGGTTACTCAGTTACACATTAGACACACCCCATTAGTCATAACATCATCATTCGACCTCCTCTCCTAAGCCGATACCCTTTTCGGTTTTCTAAGTTCCCATCATCAGTCAGCACCCTAAGGAGGAACCGGATCACACTGACAAATATGTCGAACTCGATGTCATCTTCTCTGACTGGATTCTCCACTGCACTGTCTGCTGTAACAGGTATGTTTTCATGTTTTCCTTCATGTATAAACAGAACTGATCCAACAGGTCCATGTCAACCGCAAGGTCATGTTTTTCCAAAACGAGATATTGGTGGTAGATTAAGACAATTTAATCCCGATTGGTTTAAGGAATTTGGATGTTGGTTAGAATATAGTGTAAAATTGGATGTCGTATTTTGCTTGGTTTCCTACTTGTTCAAAGAAAGTGGTCAAAAAGATGCATTTGTGACCGACGGATACAATGGTTGGAACAAAAAAGATAGATTGGGTATTCATGTAGGTGGTAAGCCGAATAGTTTTCACAACAAAGCACTTAAAAAATGTGATGATTTGCGTAAACCAAAACAATCTATTAGTAGTGCCTTTCAAAAGCATGATCAACCTAGCCAAAAACACAAAATCGAGTATAGAATCCGATTAAGCACATCAGTTATTCTTGCTAAAGCTTTATTGAACGGTGCATTACCGTTTTGCGGTCATGATGAGTCTTAGAGTTCAATTTATAAAGGACATTTCTTGGAATTTTTAAAACTATCGGGAGAGTTGAATGAGTCCATTGGTAAGGTTATATTAGGAAATGCTCCGGGGAATAACCAAATGACGTCTCCAAAAATTCAGAAAGATATTTGTAATTGCTTTGCACAAGAAGTGTTAAAACAAATTTTTGAAGAACTAGCTGATGATGTGTTTTCTATATTAGTTGATGAGTCTCGTGATATATCTAAAAAAGAACAAATGGCAGTCATTTTGAGATATGTTGACAAGTATGGGGTTATTAAAGAGCGATTTATCGGCCTTGTTCATGTCATGGAAACATCAGCACTATCTCTGAAATCAGGTATTGATGATTTATTTTCTCGATATAATTTAAGTTTGGCAAGGGTTAGAGGTCAAGGATACGATGGTGCTAGCAATATGGCTGGTGAGTTTAATGGTTTGAAAGCCTTAATTTTGAAAGAGAACTCTTCGGCATATTATATACATTGTTTTGCCCACCAACTTCAACTAGTTGTTGTGGCCCTTGCAAACAAACATGATGACATTTGGACATTTTTTGATAAGGTGTCGACTTTGACAAATGTGGTTTGTGCATCTTGCAAACGAATAGATATGATTCGAGAAAAGAAAAAGGAGAAAGTACAAGAAGCAATAGGTCGTGAAGAAGTTGAAACCGATAGTGATTTAAATCAAGAACTATCTATTGCAAGAGCCGGAGATACACGTTGGAGTTCTCATCATAAGACACTTGTGCGTTTGGTTCAGTTATATTCTTCAATTATTGAAGTGCTTCAATATATTCGGAATTCCGGTTTCAATAATGTTCACCAAAGACAAGCAAATGGTATTTGGACATACATGAAGGCATATGATTTTGCATATTATTTACATTTGATGAAACACATTTTGGGGATTACTAATTTGTTGTCTCAAGCTCTTCAAAGAAAGGACCAAGATATAGTGAATGCAATTCAAATGGTTAATGCAACAAAGCAACAACTTCAAACATATAGACTTGAAGGATTTGATTCACTTTTGAAAGATGTGGCATCTTTTTGTGAAATAAATGAGATTGAAATTGTTGACATGGAAGATGAATACGTTAATCCAAAATATAAAAGAAAAAAGACTAACATCACCAATCGTCATTATTATGAGGTTGAAAACTTCAACACGGTGTTAGATATGCAACTACAAGAGCTTGACAACCGTTTTAGTGAGGTAACCACCGAATTACTTACATGTGTTGGTAGTTTGAGTCCGGATGATAACTTTAGTGCATTTAATGTTCAAAAGATTTTAAGGTTGGCCGAGTTTTATCCGTTTGATTTTAGTTATGAAGAAAGAGAATCTCTAATGATTGAGCTAGGCAACTACATTATTATCATGAGAAAAGATGGAATGTTTGCTAACTTGAATGGGATATCTAATCTTGCAAAGAGGTGTCGGAAAGAAGAGAATGAGTGAAGATTTTTTATGAAGTTTTCCAGCCCAATCACAACTGTTTTACAGCCAAGACTCCAGCTCAGCCATTTATTGGCTTTCCTTTTATTCTTGTTTCAGTTTTCTATATATTGGGCATATGTATGTGTATTCAAGCATGAACTCAGTAATCAAAACAATCATTTTATCTCTATACCTGTTGATATGGTATCAGAGCAGTGCATCCGATCTTGAGATCAATCCGCTCAAACCACAAAACAAAGCCATTCAGAAAACCTCTCCGATTCAGAAAACCATTCAGCACACCCATCTCCTTCAAACCACAAAACAAAGCCATTCAGTTCAAACCACAAACACAACCCATCTCTAATTCAGAAAACCACTCTCCCAAAACTCAAAATCAAAATCAAACTCCAAAAAAAAAATTCAAAAACCTACCTGTTCAAAAATCAGTCGCTCAATTCCGCCGCTCAAGCCAGAGCACGAACAAACCAGAGCACGAATCACAATCACAAATCAGTCGCTCAATTCCGCCGCTCGATTCCGCCACTCGACTCCGACCGCCACTGAACACTCGCCGGCCTCTTATCTCCGGCGTCAACCACACAACACACCTCCGTCTCTCTCTCTGATTCTCCTCCCTCTCTCTCTAAAAGTGCAGAAGGGTTGGGTAGAGAAGAAAGTCTGGGGGTTAGGGTTTTTTTCTGTGTTTTTTATGTGAAGAAGAAAGGGAAATTAAAGGTGTGGTGGGGTGGGGTGAGAGAGCCGTGAAGTAAGGAAAAAGGGGATTGGGATTGTCCTTTTTTTTGGAATCCTTTTTTTGTTTTAGACAACATTTAAAAAAAAAAAGGTTTTGCAAATGATTAGTCCCAGAAAGTATGAGTTATTGAAGGAATATCCATCAACAAGTGGGGAAGCCTATTTAACAACACAGAAAAGCGGTGATCAAGTCAGTTCTTGGATTTTTGATTGTGGAGCCACTGATACGATGACGTACGAGCCATCAGACTTCGTGTCTACAAAGAAACCAAACAGAACTCATATCAAGACTGCAAATGGCGAAAGTGCCTCAGTAAAGGGAGGAGGAACTGTCGAAATATCTCCCAATCTGATATTGTCAAATTGTTTATATGTTCCTTCGTTAACACACAAATTATTATCAATAAGTCATGTTACAAAGGAACTCAATTGCACAGTTCTAATGCATCCTCATTTTTGTATCTTACAGGACATCAGAACTGGACAGATAATTGGGCGTGGCACTGAACGACAGGGCTTATACTATGTGGATGAGGTGACTCAGTCAGGGACTGCGATGCTTGCTCACGGAACAAAGAGTAGAGAAGCATGGCTTTGGCATAGGAGATTAGGGCATCCTTCCGCCGGGTATCTACATCTTTTACTCCCTAAACTTTTTCCGTCAAACAGTACTTTGGACTGTGAAACATGTGCCTTAGCCAAAAGCCATAAAAAACCTTTCAAACCAAGTAACACTAGGGTCAGTGAACCCTTTTCACTAATACATTCCGATGTTTGGGGTCCAGCTGAAACGAATGGAGGTCAAAATCTTCGTTTCTTCCTATTATTTGTTGATGACTGTACCCGGATGACATGGGTATATTTTTTAAAACACAAATCTGAAGTCTTTGACAAATTTAGACTGTTTTACACCATGGTCCAAACTCAATTCAAAACCAACATTCAGATCTTACGATCTGATAATGGAGGGGAGTACGTTAATACCTCCATGAAACAATTTATTCAAGAGAAGGGAATGATTCACCAAACCACTTGCCCAAAACACCCAGAACAGAATGGTGTAGTTGAGCGAAAAAATGGCATTTTGGTAGAAATGGCCCGAGCCCTTATGCTTGAATCCAAAGTCCCTAAATCCTTTTGGCCCGAAGCTATAAACACAGCTGTGTATCTTCTTAATCGTTTACCAACCAAAGCCCTTGACCTAAAAACTCCCCTAGATACCTTATCCACATTCACCAAACTACCCCCACCTCTTACATTACCACCTCGTGTCTTTGGGTGTACCGTTTTTCCCCATATACCCAAAACCGAACGATCCAAACTTGATCCATGTGCCGAAAAATGTGTCTTTGTTGGTTATGGGGTGAATCAGAAGGGATACCGATGTTATAACCCATCACGACGTCGTGTGATTACGACTGTCCACTGTGATTTTCTTGAAACAGAATATTACTATCAGTCCCATCTCAGTGGTCAGGGGGAGATAGAACATGAAGACTCACTGAGCTGGTTGAAGTGGATTCCATCTGCAAGCGAAAATGAGTCATCTAATACATCCACACATACTAAGCCTGTCGAAAGTCTCACCCAAGAATCATCCAGACTGGTGTTCGAGGTAAGTGACTCTCCAAACCTTGGAAATGTGTCTGAATATGATCCAGATACCACTAACAATTAGGAAAGTTCCGAGACAATGGAACAGGTGGAGATGGCTGAGCAAAACAACGCAGTCCAAGGAGAAGTCGAATCTAATGAACAACATGATGGGAGTTCTGGAACAACACCGGGAACATACGTTTTACCTCCTAGAGCCAATAGAGGGGTTCCTCCAAAACGGTACTCCCCAGAAAGAGAAACCAGAAATTCAAGGTATCCTACAGCCAATATGGTTAACGGGAACTTATCTAACAATGCGAAAGCATTTGTTACCCCACTATACTCCGAACAAATACCGAGTTCCGTAAAGGAAGCCGAGGGTAAGAAGAACTGGAAGAAAGCAATGGAAACGGAGATGCGTGCTCTTATGAAAAACAACACGTGGGAGAAGTGCGTTCTTCCTAAAGGAAAGAAAACTGTTGGATGTCGGTGGGTGTATTCAATCAAATATAAACCAGATGGTTCCATTGGAAGATACAAAGCTCGGCTTGTAGCCAAGGGTTACACTCAGACGTATGGGATCGATTACTCTGAGACATTCTCTCCGGTTGCAAAAATGGACACCATCAGAGTCCTCTTCTCCGTGGCAGCCAATAAGGAGTGGCCTCTCCACCAGTTTGATGTTACAAATGCATTTCTCCATGGAGACTTAACGGAAGAGGTCTACATGGAAGCACCTCCCGGTTTCTCAGGGGGTTTTAAAGAAAGGGAAGTATGTCGGTTGAAAAAGTCATTATACGGGCTAAAACAATCTCCTCGGGCATGGTTTGGAAAGTTCACTCTAGCCATGAAAGGATACGGGTATCACCAAAGTAATGCTGATCATACTCTGTTCCTCAAGAGAAGAAACGACCTTGTAACCTGCTTGATTATATATGTAGACGACATGATTATTACCGGGAATGATGTAGAAGAAATAGCACAGTTAAAAGAGAATCTGTTTTCAAAATTTGAAATGAAAGATCTAGGGAATCTCAAGTATTTTCTCGGGATTGAAGTTCTCAGGTCTAAACGGGGGATCTTCATTTGCCAAAGAAAGTATGTCCTTGATCTTCTGGCAGAAACCGGGTTGATTGATTGTAAACCCGCAGATACTCCAATGGTAGTGAATCACAACCTTCACATGGAACTTAATGGGGAGCTTGCAGACAAAGAAAGGTATCAACGGCTCGTGGGCAAGCTAATTTATCTCTCTCACACTCGTCCTGATATAGCGTATGCGGTTGGAATAGTAAGTCAGTTCATGCACCAACCACAAGTTGCCCACATGGAAGCTGCTCAGAGAATTTTAAGGTATCTCAAGGGGACCGTAGGCCATGGAGTGTTGTTCAAAACAAATGGACATCTGAATGTTGAGCTCTACACTGACGCAGACTGGGCAGGAGATAAGGGAAATCGAAGGTCAACATCAGGGTACTTCTCTTTGGTCGGTGGAAACCTTGTTACTTGGAGAAGTAAGAAACAAAAGGTGGTTGCTTTGTCGAGTGCAGAAGCGGAATTTAGAGGTATAGCTCGAGGGATAAGCGAAGTTCTTTGGATCAGGAAGCTACTAGAAGACATTGGTTTTTCTCAAAAGGAACCCAGTAAAGTTATGTGTGACAATACTGCTGCAATACAAATCTCAGAAAACCCAGTACAACATGATCGAACAAAACACGTGGAGGTAGACCGACATTTCATCAAAGAGAAACTGGAAGAAAGAATCATAGAGCTCCCACATGTATCGTCAAAAGATCAACTCGCAGATATTCTTACAAAGGCCGTCAACGGAAACGCTTTTAGTAGCTGCTTGAGCAAGTTAAGTATTGGTGACCCCACTACTCAACTTGAGGGGGAGTGTCGGAAAGAAGAGAATGAGTGAAGATTTTTTTATGAAGTTTTCCATCCCAATCACAGCTGTTTTACAGCCAAGACTCCAGCTCAGCCATTTATTGGCTTTCCTTTTATTCTTGTTTCAGTTTTCTATATATTGGGCATATGTATGTGTATTCAAGCATGAACTCAGTAATCAAAACAATCATTTTATCTCTATACCTGTTGATAAGAGGATGGTGGAAACAAAGAAACATTTGAGGTATACGTTGGTCTATCGTTTATTGAAGTTAGCATTAATTCTACCGGTTGCAACGGCAAGTGTTGAGAGGTGTTTTTCGTCAATGAAACATGTGAAGACGGATTTGCGTAATCGAATGGGTGATGATTATATGAATGATTGTTGCATTTGTTATATCGAGAGAGACCTTCTTGCCAATGTTTCGGTCGACGATGTAATGGATCGTTTTCAAAAGATGAAAACTCGTCGGGAACAACTCTAAAAGTTTGTAATGCTTTTTTTCGTTTCGAAAGACATCGTATGTTTATTGTGTGTTTTCTAATGAGAAATGGTTATATAATTCTGTTATGGTATTGTATTTTATTATGTTCCTCATCCCGACCCGACCCAAACGACGACGACCCGAAAATTTTAACTTTTGTTTGTCAAAAATTTGAACACCGAAAAAAGTGGACCCCATTGAAAAAATTCTGGGTCCGCCACTGCCCAAGATACAATATCAAACCTAATAATATGCACATAAAAATTATAATCAATAATATTTTTATTGAGTTTCTCAAGATGCAACTTCAGTAGTACACCTTTATTTAAAAAAAATGCATTCCCTCATATCATAAAACTTCATTTATACGTACCAAAAGGCAGAAGCTACCTCAACAGTTTCAGTGCCTGAAAAAAAAAAGCATTCAAGTACAAAAATGCTTTCATTGAGAGTCGAACTCAAGACCTCCCGCTTACTAAACGGGTGCTCTAACCAACTGAGCTATGAAAGCAAGTTGAAATACGTCCTAATGTTCCATTTTAATATCATAAACTATCACTTCCAACCAAAAGTAGACAAGGAGGGTACACTACTAAAATGTGGCTGCAATCCTGCATATATTGTATTTAAAATAAGTAGATAAGGGTGCACTACAATGTGGCTGCAATGCTGCATAAGGTATTTAAAATTTGCCCTTCTACTTCTACTCTTAACATCACAAATCAATAATCCATGTGATTGAAAAAAGAAGATAAAAAAGTGCTTTCATTGAGATTTGAGCTCAAGACCTCCCGCTTACTAAACGGGTGCTCTAACCATCTGAGCTATGAAAGCAAGTTGAGATACATCACCTACATTCCTATTTCATTTCGTTAAACTATCATTTCCCACCACAGGAAGTGGATCAGATAAGGTTCAGTGGCTAAGCTTGACAATGAAGACTAGGGGTCGAAAACGTATATACCAAAAAATTTCTATACGAAAGTGTTAAAAGTATAAACTCTATATATTTTCAGTTTTATATTTGTTTTGTTAAAATGTTATAAAGTCTTTATTTCATTTTTATAACTTTCATTACTTTATCAACACTTATACACTTTATGTCTTGTATTTGTTTCATGTTATGGGCTCGAGAATGTCAAACATGTGAAGCAGTGTTGTGGGCTAAATGTAGTGGGCTGAGAAGAAAGCAAATGGGTGGCTAATGGGCCTTGGAGCCGTTAATGCTGCAAGGATAAGAGCAGCACACACATCTATCTTCTTCAAGAAGAGACTCTAACGTCTCTCTTCACTCTCAAGAATTCTGTCTGATCCTTCTCTTTCTTTTCCCTCACATGTATATTCGTGAGGATGTCTTTTGTTAAAGGATCATCTCTTGTCTAGTTCCCTGCACTTCACATGTTCATTCGTGAGGTTTTTCTTCTGATTGTTTCTTTTCCCTCACACGTACATTCGTGAGGATTATTTTGGTTACACTTTGTACGAAGATCATCTTGTTGATAATCTTCTATTCTTGTGAATCCTCCAGTTAATCTGTGATGACTGGTTGATTTCTCCTGTCTTGTTCTTGAAGATCATTAATAAAATTGTTTTTTGTTTGTTAAATCTTGTAGTTCTGACAGAAAGCTACATATATAACACTAGTGAGCGAAAAGTTCGGGGGGTCGGGCGCCCCTCCCGGCCCCTCTTAAGTTGCGCCTCTGATCAGGTTGCATAATTCCATAATCACATATCTATGGAAGCAAATCGTGAATGCATGTATATCATCATAACTACTAAAACACATATCAACAAAGAAAGATTGTAAAAAGTGTCTAATATGATAACAGTCTCTGTTGTCTTATTGCATTCCAAAACAGTGCAGTGGAGACCTTATTGGAATGATATATGGAAGCAGATTGTTTGTGAAGAGCAAGTGAATATTTGTTCTAGAACATGCCTACGCGGGTGTCAAAGCCCTTTGGAAGCAATATACTTACTACCTCCAGCCTCGTCGCAAGTATCCAAATGGGATTCATGGGGAAGAATGGATTACAGCCTAAAAGTCATAAACTGTTGAGGAGGGAAGTCAGTACTTGTTTAAATGGTGGTATCAAGAACAGTGGTCACATTTCATGATTACCCACAAAAATGTTTTGAAGAAAGCTTTGATCTTGATAACAAAAGTAAAGCTCTTCATCATCATCATCATAATCATGATTGATCACAAAAGAAAAGCTTTCATTATATCATCATAATCTGAACCAGATGAAAATCAACATTACAGGGTGTTGTATTGAATAAGCTACATTGTTATCTTACTTACAGGGTGTTGATTTAGCAGGAGTGGAGGATCGGTGGGAAGGTGGGGGGTAAATGTGATTTGATATCTTACTTACAGGGTGTTGTATTGAATAAGCTACACAATGGTTTGTTGGAAATTACCTTTTTACCCTTTGACCTTTACATTGTTATGTTGACTGTTAACCATAATTGACGCCGGGGGGTTAATATGCGACATAACACCAACGTTGGGGGGTAAAATTGCAATTATTTCGTTAGAGGGGGTCAGAGTGCCAATTGGCCTAAACCCCAGGGGGTAAAATTGCAGTTTACTCTACTAAAAAACTAGGGGTGTGGTGGGACGTCGCTTAGCTGGGCGTGGCCAGCCATGTGGAATTAAAAAAAAAAACTACAAAGAAAATTAAAAAAAAACCTATATTGAACCAGCCAACCACAACCCACCATGTCACCCAGCCCCCCGCCAGGCAGAATCTCCACGCCAAGCGGGTAACGCCAACTAAAACGCCAACCCAGGGTGGAACACCCCGCGTTGAAGGGCCAAAACGCCTACCCTCCAACGCCCACACCCGAGAGTCTTATGGTCATATGAGTGTGAGAAAAAGGTATTACTTATTATGCAACACCTTAGCGCCACAGAAGCAGGAGATGTATCAATAATCACCCCATGAGAAAGGGTGTCATGGTTTATTTTGAGTGTAGATATAAGTGAGTTAATGTGGGTGTATTTTAAATGGTTGAAAAAAATAATTTTTATAGCCAAATGCCCCTTTCTTTGTGGTTGCACTCACATTCAAAGGGGCAACACCCTTCCATGCTTTGGTGGGCATAGTGTACAACGCCCATGGATGCCTATGTGGCACTCTCACACCCATAACATGTGGCTTAAGTGTCAAAAGAAGATGGAGACATGGTACTAAATCGACCTAGGAAGTGAATGAATGGAATATCCTAAACAGTGTGTTGGATTCAGTTATGTTTACTGGCAACAATGACGATTGGGTGTGGTTGGACGATAAATTCGGTACCTTTACGTTTGGTTCTGTTAAGGGGTTGCTTTAAAATGCAACTGACTCTAGCAGGTTCTATGACATGAAATGGTGTAAGCAGGTTTCGAAAAATGTAACATATTCGCTTGGAGAGTGGAAATGAACCAACTTCCAACGGTGTTGGCTCTAAGTAGAAGAAACATATCGCTCAATTCTAAAAGGTGTGTGTTTTGCTATACGCAAATTGAGTCTATTGTTCATTTATTTATGTCTACGCGGTGGCAACCATGGTTTGGCAATTTATAAGCTCTTGATGTCGTATCCCTCAAATTTATGCCTTTTTGTTCAGATATCTTTTGAGGATCATGAATTCATTCAGGTGGAGGATCAAGTAAAGAATGTGGTTCATGGGATTATTATTATTGCTTGTTGGTGTATATGGAAAGCCATGAACGAGAAAGTCTTTTCTAATAAGGAATGGAAGATTCAAGACATAATAGATGGTATTAAATCTCTTGGCTATCTTTGGTTTAAAAAATATATCTAAGTTAAAGTCGATTCATGGGCCAAGTGGTGTAATTTTGATTTTTTGTAAGTATGGCGTAGTTGTATTAAGGGGTGGTTTGTGAATGAAGTTTGCCTTTCGGAAAAAAAAAAGGTTCCTTTTATAGAACTACATTTCTAGAACACTTAGTAGATGGCAACAATGACCAATTATCGGTCACACAACCCGTGTTATTCACGTTGTGCAAGACATTACAATAATATTAGCACAATAAGTTGCAACACATACGTGTTTCATTTCATATTTTACGTGATGCATTTAACACAATTAAAATGTTACATTTTAGAAAGTAACACAATGAACATAGGCTATAGTCTTTAATAATGTATTTAACACAATGAACATCAATTATCTACTATAATTTAATATGTTGCACATGATGTAATTAAAGTTAGTTATCTTTGTATTCTAAGAATAGCTCTAGAGTAGAAAAAATGACCTCTAAAAGATGCACCCAAGATACAATATCAAACCTAATAATATGCACATAAAAATTATAATCAATAATATTTTTATTGAGTTTCTCAAGATGCAACTTCAGTAGTACACCTTTATTTATATAAAAAAATGCATTCCCTCATATCATAAAACTTCGTTTACAACTTCATTTATACGTACCAAAAGGCAGAAGCTACCTTAACAGTTTCAGTGCCTGAGATATAAAAAAAAAAAGCATTGAAGTACAAAACTGCTTTCATTGAGAGTCGAACTCAAGACCTCCCGCTTACTAAACGGGTGCTCTAACCAACTGAGCTATGAAAGCAAGTTGACATATGTCCTTATAGTCCATTTTTATTTCATAAACCATCACTTCCCATTAAAAGAAGTAGATAAGGGTGCAGTACAATGTGGCTGCAATGCTGCATATGGTATTTAAAACAGATCCAAACAGTATCTGTTGTCTTATTGCATTCCAAAACAGTGCAGTGGAGACCTTATTGGAATGATATATGGAAGCAGATTGTTTCGGAAGAGCAAGTGAGTATTTGTTCTAGAACATGCCTACGCGGGTGTCAAGGCCCTTTGGAAGCAATATACTTACTACCTCCAGCCTCATCGCAAGTATCCAAATGGGATTCATGGGGAAGAATAGATTACAGCCTAAAAGTCATAAACTGTTGAGGAGGGAAGTCAGTACTTGTTTAAACGGTGGTATCAAGAACAGTGGTCACATTTCATGATTACCCACAAAAATGTTTTGAAGAAAGCTTTGATCTTGATAACAAAAGTAAAGCTCTTCATCATCATCATAATCATGATTGATCACAAAAGAAAAGCTTTCATTATATCATCATAATCTGAACCAGATGAAAATCAACATAGGGCGATGATGTGAAGACTTGTTTGAAATATTTAGTATGTTACCGAACACTTGAGAGTTGAATTGATCTAGAAATTTCTGGAAACAGTTCACACGAGATCATCAAGGTCTACTCCAAGGTCAACAAGTAGGACCCGAATATACCTTCTTAACTAACAATATCAATGGACCAATCTGGCAATCTTTTCAAGCGGTAAATAACTAAATATTTACACTACATTTTCTCTCGTCAAGATCAAGTAGAAAAGACTACGGAGCCTGATCTAGACCTAACAATGACATTAAAGTCTTTCAATATGCAAACGGCTTGAAACCTGGTAATACTAAATAAGGAAATATGTCAACAGGTTCCATGGTCTAATTCAAACTATAGATACTCTAACTGAACCTTCACTGAAATGAAATCGTTCATGGTTGAATTTAGCTCCGATATGCTGCTATACTCACTTTTAATTCATTCTTTACAAGTTGTATAAAACACTAGATTTGATCATTCAGTTTAAATAAATTACTATAATACAGAATGTAATGTAAAAGCATGTACCTCTGGCAATTTGGTGTAGAATCTTTGAACAATGACAGAAAGTGATAGCAAAACCTCAAATAAAACAACAACTCCTAACTTCAACCCAAATCTGGTCTCCAAGATCCTAAAAGCTTGTGCGGATCACTGGAATTCCTGTTCAGAGGTGAGTGCTTAATTCTATGATTCAAAATAAACCTGAAAATAAAGTTATATTAAATAGCAACGTTTTGTTTATATGTTAACCCAAAATAATTTAAGAAAAAAGAACCATTAAAAAGTTGCTTTCATTGAGAGTCGAACTCAAGACCTCCCGCTTACTAAACGGGTGCTCTAACCAACTGAGCTATGAAAGCAAGTTGTTGTAAGTCCGTACATTAATTTCTCATCCTCTTATAATTCACAAGGAAGCCAAAACAGATAATGAGATAAGGACGCATTGGTGCACTGCAATTTCATTGCATACTGCGACTGAAATAGCCCAACAAAACGATTACAGCACTAGCTATCATTCCAAAAAACATTACACATATCAAAAGGGTACCACAAACCATAAAAATGTATTTGCATAACCCCTTGAACATACATCAACAAAGATTTCGATAAATAAATTTATAAAGTGGCACTAAGCTACGCTGCTAACGCTTGGATTAACTAGCTTCAAACCCCAACTCATATCTTCACAATGCCGAACATGAGGGACTACTAATCCAGTATCCGTCCCGGTTCTCTTTTTGCAATCGAAAAACGGTGGAGCATGGAAACACGGTTCAATCGACATGGCACGAGTGCAAGCGGGATTCGGGGTCGTTTCATTCTCGGGTTTGTACAAGATCCATGGGTTCAACCCTCCAAGACTTTGAGCCACATACCCGAACGTTGACCATGAGCTAGTGATTAACTTGTCGGTCAAACTTAGCAAGTACATTTCCGCCCATGCTTTCCGGTGATGCATCTTCTTTTCGGTTTGTTGATACTCTTCGTGACTCGGTTGAAAGATCTGAATCACTTCACCAGTTACTGTCGGATGTTCCCAGTACATGTCTCGTATTTTCTCAAAATACCCGGAGCTTAAAGAAGTCAACAAAACAGCTTTTGACTTTTGGTTTCCGGGTGATGAGGTGATAAAAGATTCGTTTGCGTTGATATTTGGAAGAACATTGTTGTCTAAAGAACAAGCGAGTATTTGATCCAGAACGTACTGAAAAGGGCCGGGTCGGGTGTCGAAAACCCTGACCTGGATCCCGATTCTTTCATTCGCTTGCGCTAAATAAGAATTATAGTATCTTGTTATAAGTCCCCAAATCGGATTCGTCGGGAAGAACAGATATCTGCCGATGAAGTGAAAAACCGTTTCTTTTTCTGGGAAGAGATTATGAAGCTCTTGTTCGAAAGTTGGCATCAAGAAAAGTGACGGGACAAAGTAATTATCGGATTTCATGATAACCCACGGAACGTTTTGAAGAAAGCTTTGATCTTGATCACAAAAGAATAACTTATCATGATCATCGTAATCATGAACCAGATGAAGATAAACATAACGTGATGGTGACGGTGATGAACCGTTTGAAGTCTTTAACATGTTACCGAAACACTCAGGGGATTTCTGATTCAAGCTCTTGAATTGATCAATTATCGGGAAATCGAGAGGAAGTAACCACGAAGCTTGGGGAAACGGTTCACAGAAGAGATCATCAAGGTCAACTCCACGGTCAACAAGTAAAACGCGATCTGTTAAAAGCGCGTAGAGAAAAGCTGACCCCAAAGTCAAAATTCTGTTCCCAAGCCCACTATACGATACCCAAACCAGATACTTGCAATCTGGGGATTCTTCGTACTTTTCACCATCCCTTAGGTTTGCTACGAATCGGTTGTAGGATTCTGTGTTGGGCCCACAACGTTTGTGAAGAGCTTCGTATCTTCTTAATCTAGAAACAAGATAAGAAGAAGGTTTGTACGGTGATGGTTTACGGTATGATGCTACTTGGTCTCTACTGAGGCAAGAACCTTCATCAAATTGACCAGAAAGAAGACCGTTAAGTAGCTTGTCGTCGTGCTCAAAACTTGAAGAATCTAGCTTCTCGCTGTGCTTCGCAGACTCCGCCAACGGGTCATCTTCTTGTTCTAAATCTAGTACACAAAAAACAAACAAAAACAAAGTAAACAATCAAATAACTGAGTTTCAAGCATACATCATAAACGCTGCCAACGGGTCATCTTCGACTTCTTGTTCTAAATCTTTAGGGCCGAACACGGTAACAAATTGAACGTCTGATTATAGCATGTTAAAGTCAAAGATATCAGATTTGTGTGTCCGGATAATCAGATTGCGAATAGCCGTAACGAAACTGATTCTGATTATCTTATCATTTAGGGTTCATTTTCCATTCAAATCCCTAAATAGTTAGATTTCGTCAAATACTCAACCAACTAATTACAACAACTTCAAACAGATCCAAACAGTATCTGATGCACTTACTGATGACAATGCAATTTTAGATGATAACATATATAACATAATTCCCTCAAAAGGCAATATCAAACACCCCTAAATGACATTCAGTTATAAAAAAACATGATAACAATTTTTTTAATGATTAACTAATTACATCATAGGTATTAAAAGCACTAGGCGCATAGGCCTCGCTTGGGGCCTAGGCGCAAACCGCAAAAAAAGCAAGGGAAAAATAAAGCGCATAATGAAAAATTTTAAAAAATATATTATGTATTAGAAAAAGAATACTATTCTTCAAATAAAATAAACAAAGTCTATTATGCAACACTTTATATCATCTAATTAGTACCAAAATATTAGTGTATTAGTGTAGAAAAGTAGTTTCCTTAATTAAAAGTAGAAATTTCGCTAGAATCTTGTCGGAATTTAGCCGGAAACTCTCCGGAATCTAGGAATCTTGCCGGAATGTGCGCTGAACCATCACCTGGAGAGTTAAAGCACAATTTCCTCGACTTAAAGCGCAACTGCCTCGCCTCGCCTGAGAAAATGGGCCTAGGCGCAAGTGGCGATGGCTTTTAACAACTATGAATTACATATACAATAAAGTCATCAAAAACCCTTTTTTAGCAACATGCATGTACATGTCTACAAGTTCATAACTTCTTCAGATCCTCAAAACATTACTAAATAAAGCATCATACACATTATTCCAGATCTAGAGTGACTAAATCTATCTTCTACATGCTATATATACTTGTACAAGTTGTATATCACACAAGATTTGACCATTTCAGTCCAATTAAAAGACAATAAATTAGAGAATGCGATGTATAAGATGTCTATACCTCTAGGAGGGGCCACATGAAGAACCCTAGCAGCATCAGCAACAGTCAAGATGCTATTTGAATTAAAGTCCTTTAAAATGACAGAAATTGAGAACAAAACCGAAAGACCCATCAAGCAAACAACAAAACCCCCCATTAACTTCAAAGGGTTTAACCCAAATCTGGTCTGTTGATCCCGAACAGCATCAAGATCTGAAATCTTGGGTAGATCGTTGGAAGTCTTGTTCAATCTTCTCATATCTACTACAAACAAGTAAGTTAAAACTTAAAACTGCTGACTGGTTAACAATGGCTTCTTTTTTTGTATCGAAACAGTTGAAAACTGATCAAGTTTGTGCGAAAGGTGCAAGTGTGTGATTCTTGAAGTGGGTTGAATCTTGAATTAATTGCGGCTATTTTTGTTTTATGGTACTAAGAATTAAAAAGTAATGCTTGACGGCGAGTGTTAATTAATTGCGTCGGTAGCACGTTGTACGTGATTGTTGGTGATACTAGTCTAAGATCCCACGAGTTTCGTGGGTGGCTTAACACAAACATATAATATCTACTGGCATTAAAGCCCATGTAGATCATCACTTTTGTTCTAGGCCTTTTTTTCAAACTAAGGCTTCACGTCTGAGGGTTGAAACAGGCCCCAAACAGACAATACACGACCCTAACCGGTACAAACCCAAAACCGAACAGAGTGATCACTTCCCTCTCCAAAAACCTGTTACATACCAGCGAACCTTTAATAGATCAACGAAAGGTCATGGTTTTCATCTTTTGATTGAAATCAAGTTTTTATAACCTTCAATATCTAAATTCTTATTTAAATTCATATTAATATACCCAATGATGATATCCTTGAAAACAGTTAAATTCAAGGAAAGAAAATAAATGTCAAAACTATATATCATGGTGTTGTTCTCGTAACGACAAACAATATACAGTTAAATAACATAAATGTATGAAAATATTATTTACATCATTAAATATATATCATGGAGTTCAACATTTAATTATTTTGAAATAATCTGCTCTAAAGTTTCAAAACCATACTTAAAGTAGAATATAAGATCAAAAATTATAAATTATCACAAAACACATTTTCCAATAATTCTTTTTAAAGTAGTACCAAAAGATAATAAATTAATAAGTTCTCTGAAAAGGAAATTTCAACAAAACAAAAATTAAAAAAATAACATAAAATTGACGCCCAAAGACTTTTGACGTTTCATTTCTTGCTTCGAACTAAACAAACCTGCTAAGCACACATTATTAAGTTCACATTATTAACCACCCAAAATACCAATGAAATTTGCTCATATTTAAGGATATATTTACTTTATTCTAAAACCCCCAATTATACATACATTCACATAATCCATCATATTTTTACATTTATAAACAAAACGGGCCAACCCGCGAACCAGACATGTTTGACCCGAACCTGACCTATTAAGCTAAACGGGTTCACGGGTTTGACCTGAAACTGACCCGAACCCGTTTAGGGTAAACCCAAACCCAAGAAATTCGTGTTCAGTTCGTGTCATGTTTTCAGATTGTGTTAGAAATTCACACCCCTACAAAAAGATGATGATAATAATAAAATATGAACATGTTTAGCTTTATATATCATTAAAGAGCCAATAAGAATTTTGAGACATCTTCAAAAAACCTGCAAAAGAGATTGCGGGATAAAATTAGTTACTTGTAAATCTTCATAGGGTCAAAACAAACATAACACTAACCACCCAACCCATTTACATAAATCTCTTATTCTCTTATATTTGATGCTTTAGAAAAATAATAATAATTAAAAAAATAAAATTCATCTAGTTATTACACCCCTAGTACAAAATCTTAGAATCTTTTAAATAAAATAATTTGCTTTTTAACATAATATATCTAAAACCAATTTATTCAAAACGTTAAATTTTATTAAGAAAAGGTAGCTAACTTTTAACAAAAAGTATTTTTAAACTAACATGAGCTGTACACAAAATACTTTGGTCAAACCAACATGAGCTGTACACAAAATATTGACCCGTTATGACCATAAATTATTTTGAAATGTTACCATACCTCTATATTCTGCCACCTCTAAAAACAAAAGGAACTCTTGCCTGTTTTGATTTTAAACAGGTCGATCCATAGTTTTCCATTTCTGCATTAGTAAATGTAAGGGCCCATTTCCATTTTTTTAAGTAAACGCTCCAACTTCTATCATATATAATAATGCAGAAACGGGCCTATGATCCAAGAGTCTGATCTAAGTCCGTTTGTAGCTCAGTTGCCGCTGCCGCATCCCCTTCCCGTATGAAAGTAGTCGGTCGCACCTGAGCTAAAGCGTCCAATTAAACACAATATTAATTCATACCATACAGGAGTATGCCTACCAACTTTATGATCCTTGCCATAATATTTATCTGAATTTGGCTCATATTTAGAAGCTGGTGGAAAGTTTAAAGCACCTCCTGTCTGTCTACCCATAAAATGCATCTCTTCATAGCTATAGATTATCATAACATTATTAAAGAAATCTACAAATGTATATAAGGAAAAATTGAGTTGCGCTCATTAGGTACGGGTCACTATTTCTACCTGTATACTTATGAACGGGTCAGTTCGGTTTGTATAAAAATAGCTAATGGGTAAAATCTAAGAATTTTCGCTAAAAATGATACGGGCCAAAGGAGTCAAATTTTTCCACGTGTATTTTTAACACATACAAGTTGATAAACGCTTTATTTAGGAAAATTAAAGTTATTAATTCCATAACTTACCTGCTCACTCTCTAACAACTTGGAGCATGCATTTTTGGAAATCAAATCATGTGTTTCTTCATACTAAAAATTAAAGCGGTAATTAAGATCAACTAACAATATAATTCGCCTAAAACTCACATAATCAATTTGTAAGATGGCCTTAAAAGTACACAAATTAAAACACAGTTTCCACATAACCAAGCATTAGAAAGCTTTAAACATTAATTTAGCAACAACAGAGAAATAAACATATTTAAATCCTATACTTACTAATGTTGATCCTTAATGCTCCTTGGAGCTGCAACTTTTGATATTGATTTAAAACGTGTTCTTTTATATGTTTCATCCACATTGGCAAATGTCATTAACAATATCAATGTCCCTCTAGTTTTGTAAGCCAGTTGACCTCTTGTCTGACTTTGTTGTCATCATTCAAATATGTCTCTAAAGGATGATAATTTTTAAAAGATTTTGAATCTTCGACTCAATATGAATGGAGGTAATTTTCAATTGAAAATTTTTGTTGAAAGCATTCATCAGTACCTATGAATAAATGTAAACATGTGACTCAAATATGCAAGAGGTAATTCTCAATAGAAAAGGTTACAAGTTACCTTTTTATGAAGCTTAGAGATGGACTCAATTATACAACTTCCAATATAACTATTGAACCTCGGAAAATTCATTAACTCATAGTTGTCGGATGGGGAATGCTTCAAGAACACATTAACCCTTGTAGCGGGGAACGGGCGCAATCCGATGGGGTGGGCATTTTACAACCCCATATGTTACGGCTAATTAGACTCGTTAAAAACGACAACTGATTGTAGAGCGTGAAAGGCTACATAAAAGTTGATATATCAAGTCAGTGGCCAAAAAGACTGAACAATTTGCAGGGTTGGCCCATCGTATCAGTACTCCTCCTTGTCTCCTCACTGTCATACAGAAAACATCAAAACATGTATCAGTTATTCGGTTTTAATAAATCATCTTGTTGTCTAAAAATACAGGTTTTTAATACAAAAAAAACTACTCGTGGCTGCAGCTTCTGTCGCTTGAGCCGACAATTCACCCTAGACGCAACCATACTCATACACCGAATGTTTCGTTTGAACCGTTGACTGTAACAATTCAAAAAAAATGGAAAGATTAGTTCAAAGCTTCCAAACCGACTTGCCAAACTACTAAACCACATGCCCGGCTGACCCACCCAACCAAGTCAGTTTATTCTGTTATTTTCTAAAACCATAGTTAACATATTCAAAATTAAGTGAACCAAATTATAGCAGCAGCAATGTAAACATACTAAATCAACTTTTGTGTCTTCAAACTAACCCTCTAAACCTGTTGTTTGGACAACCAAGTATAACAGCAATGTAAACATACTAAATCAATTTTTAGCTTGATATTCACCTTTTAAACATGTTATTTAGACACCAAAGTATAGAAGCCAACCTAACCGATTAAATCAACTTTATAAAATCTAATTAACACTTTAATATCAAAGTATGGCAACAAAATTAACTTATTAAAATCAAAATTTTAGCTTCAAGTTAACACTTTAAGTACGTATATTGGACAACAAGTATAGTAGCCATGTTAATATATTAAAATCAACCTTTTAGCTTTATGTTAGTCCCTTTAATGGAGAAAGAAATGCTTCTATAACAGTTGAATTAATTGTATACAAAATTGTGAATTAATTTTAATTTTTCCCAAAATTTAATCCTTAATTCCTTATCCTTTTTCTAGATATGGATTGAATGGTCAAAATCACTCAACAATTATTGAATACCAATTCATGAAATTCAACATCATAATCACGAATTCCACTAACAAATCTAACCTAAATCACACAAAATCACAATAACCTAACAGTAACCACCAATTCAACCACACAAAATCACAATAACCTAACACTAATCATGATTCGTAACTTTAAAAAGCTAGAAACTAAACATGACAATAAATCAGATTAACCAATCTAACATCAATCCAGATCTAGCCACTACTACAAATCAAAAACACCTAAATTCTCCTATAAAAAAAAAAAAAAACTAACACAAAAAAGGACTAAGAACAGCTTTCAATGTTCAAAACACGTAACAGTTATTATGCTAATCATAAAGTAACTCCAGAAATAGGGATTATACTAATCATAAACATTAAGAATCCGCTGCAAAAGACAACTGATTGAATATAAATAAGAAATAAGCCTAAAAAATAGCAATCTTAAACGATCAACAAAAGAAGTATACCTGCTTTTTATCTTAGATGAAAACGACAGAAGTAACCATAGCGCCAACTGAATGAGTTGAATCACCTTTGCTAATTGTTACCGCCGACAGAAGTAACCAGATCTTCCACACCCGAACCATCTTAACGTGGACGCCATCTGTTCCAATCATCTCCGACGAAAAGTGTCAGCATTCTAACCAGGCAATGATTAACCATACAAACACAACTCATCAAACACACAACAGAAAGAAAAAAAATACTATAACCGACAAAACTAAAAGTGTGAGATTGATACAAAAACATATTAAAAAAAAAGCCCTAAAAATTTATACAACATCAGAATAAGTCAATATAAGAAAACCCTAATATAAGAGCCCTAAAAATTGATACAAATCAGAAGCTTCACAAAAGATTCATATGTTTACTTATGTTATTCAGTGGAAATCGATACAAAATCGGAGATTGATACAAAAACATATTCAAAAAAAGCCCTAAAAATTGATACAGATTAAAGACCAGAGAAATATGCATACAGATTAAAGAATCGTACCTTAAATAATGCTTGACAAATCGATTGACAGCCAAATCGATGTGAAAAAACAGAGGATGATTGATAAATCGATTAACAACCGAATCGATGTGAAGAAACGACTGAATACGTATGGATTTATAGATCTAGGGTTTATGCAACCAATGATCCTTAAATATGGAAACTCATTCATATTTTGGAAGATGATCATAGAGAAAGATGGAATTCGGATCTCCGGTAGAATTATTTGAGATAATATGAGAGAAGGATGGAAACTTTCATTATTTGAGATAAAATGAAAGTGAAAAGCGGGATGCCAAAAGACCTACAATACATTGCCGCTCAAAAGATTATTCAGACATACAATCAGATGACACGTGGCAATAAGGTTTTTAAGAATAGGACAAATGGCATAAGTTTGTTTTGTTTTATTATAAGGTATAGATTGTTCATAAAAGGCCCAATTAGTAAAACTTATTCCTGTATAATGTTTTGTATTGTATACTATGCAAATGATTGTTTCAAACTAGGGATATCAAATGGTATATTAACTATTTGGCGTTTTTGAGGTTGGTATTTTCAATTCAGTACTGGTTCTGAACGATACCGTTATTTTACTTTCAAATACCGTAATGTACTGAGCATTTTCGGTACCGGTACCCACATTTGGTGAATTTCAGAATCTGTATTTTCGGTACCGGTACTGAGCTCCTCCCTAGTTTCAACTTTCAAGCCCGTGTTATAATAATTGGGCCAATACCAGAAAAAAATGATCACTTCACTCGATAAAATTTAACAAGCGAAACATCAAAAGACAAATTTCATTTAGAAAAGTTGTCACTCGCGAAGCTGGTATTTTTATTATTTTACTAAAGTTGTCACTCGCAAAGCTTGTATTTCTATTTAGATGCAATAACACAAGAATGAATTAGTTTTTTGTTGCATTGGATGAGTTCATTAAAGGTGTAAATAAGTTGAGATGATTATAAGTTAAGCCTGGTTTAGTTTGACTCGTTATTGGACTTGCTAGTAAAACTTGACCAACTTTGATTCATAAATAGTTTTACATGCTTTAGGGCACATGGGGCGTTCACTAGATGGAGCAACGGGTTGGATGGATTCGCCTAGAATACTCTCACATCCCCCCTCCCCCCGAAAGCATGTGTGGTGGGATCAAATGTGGGTTCGTGAAACCGTCCAAGATAGTGAAAGAAGTGTGGGGAATTTCTTAGCAAACAAGAGGGGGTTCAAGTGATGAGATGAAACGACGCCGCAACCCCTTTGATCTCGTGAACCAGTGCTTGAAGGAGATGATATGGCATAGTGTGATGTGATTGGTTGGTGGTGAGGGTTTTGACATGTTGGGCTTTGAAAGCCTCGACCCCCTTAGTTTAGTGCATTTACACACACATGTAATCATCTTTATTACAATGTATATCTGTATAGAGTTGTATGTGTACAAATGATATAACTAGGTTATAGATCATTGCACTACACGGGGTTAGGTACCAAAAGTGATACAATAAAAAACATTTATAATAAAAAGTAAATTTCTTTTTCAGTCCCCAAGTTTTGATGATTTTAACTACTTGAGTCCAATTTTTAAAATTTTTAACGATCTAAGCACCTGGTTTTCGAGTTTGTAACCATTTGACTCCAATTTATTAATGTCGTAGAATATATTCTATTAATTTTTTATGAAATAACCAAAAATAACTTTTAATTAAATAATAATAAAACAAATAAAAAAAATATGATAACTCTCACTACACACACTGTCTCTCTATCTCTCTCCACCACCACCACCACCACCACCAGTCCACCTAACAAAAGGTTTTAGATTTTGGGGTTTTTACGTCTCCCTATCCGTCTCTCTCTCCACTAGTTCTGAACCATGGTTATATCAAACAAAAAACTAGAGCAAAAGCTAAGATCCGTTCTAGCCGAATCTTTAGCCAATCAGAGTCACAAGCAAAACAAAGCAAACCAACCCCATCACAATGACTCACAAACCCACCGGTCATTCAAATTGCTCTTGAATTTGGTGACCCGAAACCCCAAATTATCTATAAGATAAATTAGAATAGTCAAAATCTCATCTTTGCAACCAACCCCATATTAAGAAATGTGAAGCTGGTTTTGGATGATGCTAGATCAAAGGCAAGTTTCTAGCTTAGTGAATCAAAATTTCACAACAAATCCAATTAGCTTGAAAAAACCCTAATTTCGGTCTAATTTCCTACGGTTTTCACACATATTAGATACATCAGATGGAATGACATGTAACTTCGCTTCCAATTTCAAGGTTCGGTATGGTGCTGCCGGGGGGGGGGGGGGGGGTTACAGTGATGGTGCAGTGGGGGAGAGAGTGTGTGTGCAGGTGGTGGTACAGTATGGGTGGTATGGTGGTGGAGGTGAAGCAGGGATGGTGCGTTGGTGGGAGGTGGGTGGTTGTAGTCAATGTTTTAAAAACCGGTTTTTAAATCAAACCGTATTAGGCTAAAAAATGGTTCAACAAGTTGAACCAGGTTGTACCGAGCGGTTCAACCGGGTTAACTAGCTACCTCAATAGTTTCATAAATTACAACCTCAACTCAAAAGTTAATCCAAATACGCATAATTACATATTAAAAGATGATCCAAAAGTAAATCCATAAAAAAAAATAATCCAAAAGATAATCGAAAATCATTCAATTTTTCAACAAGCTCTTTTAACTGAAAGTGTATGATATGTTTAAGCCATTTGAGTGTTGAATACGTCAACTATTTTCGTTTCATACAATATTAAATAAGAACTTTTAGTACGAATAATCATAACATATAAAAATTACGCTAGATAAGTCATCATCATCATCATACTCAGTATATCCCACCAATAGCAAAGCTAAGGTAGGGTCTGAGGAGGGTGAGATGTAGACAGCCTTACCTCTACCCCATAGGAATAGAGAGGCTGCTTCCAATGAGACCCCCGACTCGATTGTAGTTTTGCATCAAGCCTTGGACATAAGACACATAACACTCGGCAATTGAGACAAACACCGATTAGTGCATGTACCCCCTTGTCTTTTGGCTATCAATGCCACCACATGATGCATGATTAACCATCCCCCTCTTTTAACGTATATAATAAAAATAAGTAACAACGCTAGATAAGTAACATATATAATAAAAATAAGTAACAACCCAAACTAAAATAACCCTAGGCCCATACCAGTATTACGTTTTAAACCGGTATACCGGATTTTACCGCCGGTACAAACCTTATGTCGTTTCACTAATTTACCAAGGTGTTTTGTACCAGATTTACATCTGGAAATGGTAATACAGGTATAACCGGCCGGTATTTACCGGTTTTTAAAACATTGGTTGTAGTGGTGGAAGGGGTTTAAAGTTGGTGGTGGTACGGTGGGGTGGTGCAGTGGTAATGGTGGGGTGGGAGTGGTGTAGTGGGGATGGTGTTGTTGTGATGCAGTGAAGATGAAAGAGAGTAGAGAGAGAAAATATAGATAGAGAAAGTGGTTTGTTTGTGTGTGTGAATGTGTGTGTATATTAATAAAATGGGTAAAAGTATTTTGTTAGTATTTTATGCATTAGTTGTACCTAGGTATAAAATGACTGAAATACCCTTATACTTAACTGACTTATTAGAGAACGTTACAAATTTGGAGTCAAATAGTTACAGACTGAAAAACCAGGTACTCATATAGTTACAAATTTTTGAACTCAAGTAGTTAAAACCACCAAAACGGGACTAAAAAGAATTTACTCTATAACAAATCTAAGTTATAATTTATGATTCAAATTAATGACACGTGATTGATTCAAGCTCACAATTTTTATTTATGTTTTATTTTGATTTATTTTTTAATAACTAATACATTGATATCACATATTATAAATGTAGAAATAAATTTTTCTTGATTTATAATAATAAATAACGAAATTTTTGATAAGTGAAATATTCAATATCTTATTTTGTGGTAACTGGTATAATTTCAAATTTCAATTCACACCTAAATTATCTCTAAACTAATATTCGTTATTATCTATAATGTCACTTTTATGACTTAAAATGCTCATATATAATCGTCGTTTAATAACAAGTTTACGATTAAATTTAATAATATGTTTAGATTACGTAAAAATGAATAACTTACGAAAAATTGCATTTAAAAAATTCAATTAAAAAATTTATTAAATACGTATTTTTCATTTTACATTGTATCATTTATTCAGCACCAGTGTAATACACAAGACCAAATAAGACATTTTTTTCTTGATATATGTTTCACGATGACAATAAAATAACTGAAGGACAATCAATATCAATATTTGGTTTGTTTTTAAAATAACAAATCTATTATATATATATATATAGGGAGAAGATCATGCGAGAACCACCTCTTATTGCGAGAATCGCGAGAACCAATGTGAACACAACAAAAAATGCCTAAAAATAGCTAAAAATCACACAAATTTTTTTTTTTGATTTTTTTATAAAAAAATCGCTACTTTTCGAAGACAAAAAAAAATTTTTTTGGCTTCGAAAAGTAGCGATTTTTTTATAAAAAATATTAAAAAATTCAAAAAAAAAAACTTTTAGAATTTTTTTAGATTTTTTTAGGTTTTTTGGGGGTTTAGTTTTTAGCATTTTAGCTTGGGGTGGGGGGGGGGGGGGGTTTAGGTTTTTGGGGGGTGGGGGTGGGGGTTAGGTTTTTTTTAAGTTTTTTTAGCTATTTTAGGTTGTGTTCACATTGGTTCTCGCGGTTCTCACAATAAAGGTGGTTCTCGCATGAGCTCCTCCCTATATATATATATATATATATATAGGGAGGGCTATATAGAAAACCCTATCTATATAAAAAACCCTAGAAAACCCAACCTCCCGACTTTTTTTTTTTGAAAAAAATAACACATGTAATATAAATGTTTTTAAGAGTTTTGGGCCAAAAAAATCAAAAAAGCGCCGAAGGGATAATTTAAAAAAAAAAAAATTCAGCAATTTCTGTCTTTTGTGCCTAACAAATGTTAGGCAACCGGACATTGCTGAAATTTGTTTATTTTTTTTAAAAAAAAATCCCTTCGGCGTTTTTTTTGTTTTTTTTGGCCCAAAACACTCTAAAACATGTATATTACATGTGTTATTTTTTACAAAAAAAAAAAATGTCGGGAGGTTGGGTAAAAATGGGTGGAGATTTGGGTTTCCAGAGTTTTCTAAGAAAATGAGGGTTTTCTGTCTAGCATTGCCCTATATATATATATATATAGATTTCGAGGGACAATTAATAGTAACTTTATTTTTATAATAATATATAGTTTTTTATTATTTTATTATTTTATTATCTAATATATTATAATAATTTATTATTATATTTACTTTTAATAACATATTTTTCTTTTTTTTAAACATCTATTTCCTTTACATTTTTTAATAATTTTTTTTAACATATATTAATTTATCGATTAATTTGATACTTTCTTTAATAAGTTACGTTTATACCTTTTTTTCTAAAAACTTAAGTACATACTTGTGGTTGATTTCTTTCCCTGACATTCCGTTATAAGTTTTGTTAAAACGAGGTTATACTTAAAATAAAGTCTTTATTTGGTATCATAAAACGGTACGATGATAAACTAAATAATTCTAATGTTTTGACTTTCTAAAAACCATGCTTTATTTTCAAATCACGTTTGTTTTACATTATTATTTGCTCGTTTTCCCCGCAACGCGCGATATAAAAAATACTAGTTATTTATTGATAAACATGGTAAATATTTTGAGTTGAACATCCAGTGTTTTATAAAGAAGCTTTAGAGATTTGTAATTTGCAAATATAACATTAATTTGCAATTTTTCATTATTATATGTAATGTAATATCTAACTATTTATTATAAATGTTTTTTATTGTATCAGTTTCGGTACCGAACTTCGTGTAATACACATGTCTATACCCTAGTAATTATATATTACAGTACACGTAATAATGAAAAATTACATATTAGTGTTGCATTTTCAATTTACCAATTTATATCAATACAAATAAAAATTACAAATTTCTAAAAAATTATTTGTATACGATATTGGATGTTATACTCTAAGATTATCATCTTTATTAACAACTAACAGTTTAAGTCTATCTTCACTTTTGACTTTGGAAAAATTCACGTACATACCGTGTTAAAACTTTGGTTTTTTTTAAAAAACAAACCCAACTATGGATAATAATTGTCCTTAATTTTTATTTATTGTCATCGTGAAACATATAGGGAGAAAAAATTGTCTTCTCTGATCTGGTATAATTATGTTACACTGGGGCTGAATAAATGATACGATGTGAAACGAAATGAAAACCTATTATATTGATTTTTCTTATGTCGTATGTTTTTTATATAATCTAAACATATTATTAAATTCAATAGTAAAGTTATTATTAAAGAAAGATTATATAGAAGGATTTTAAATTATAAAATTAAAAGTGTAGATAACAACAAAATTTAATTTGGAAATTATTTAGGTATGAATTTAAATTTAAAATTATATTGCTTACCATAAAATACGATATTGAGTATTTAACTTACCAAAAAGTACGGTATTCACTATTATAAATCAGGAAAGAATTATTTATATATTATTATATATATCAAATGATAACATAGGTTTGCTACAGTATTCGAGGGTATTTTCGTCATTTCAATCTTCATACAACTCCAATAACCATGCGTCTGTTATCCTACCCATTCGTTCTCTCCCTGCCCTCCAGAGCAGGTTACCCACCAGGCCGCCGCCACCACCACTACCGCCGCTCTTCCATCCGCTGATGATGAACACTGATTCGCATCGCCCGTCACTACCGATCGTCTTCCATCTGCTGCTGCTGATCATCGTTGATTAAAGCGGCCGGCTGATTCGAAACCAGGTTAGGGTAATGATTTAATTGGATTTTTGCCGACTTCTGTTCATCGATGTTCTCATGTACATGTTTCTTAGTTGTTTCAATCTTAGGTTATTTTATTGATAAACTTCAATTTTCTTCACTTCAGGTCATCTTTGATTTACGTTTTAGTAAATTACAAACCTAACTTGGTTTTACTTTTAGGGGAATCCTGAACTTTGGTTATTGTTAGGTTACTTATACGTGTTTCATTGTTCACGCCAATCGGATTGTATAGAAAGCATTGAACATCGTTCTCCAATTGATATACTATATTAATTCATAACATAACCGATGAACAAGAAATTAACAGTAACGTCGTCAGATTTTGTAATCTGCAAACAACAGATGGATAGTCATGATCATCTGTTACTCAATTGTGGTCACTCGACTAATATTTAGTAGAGAAATGTGAGCAAATGTCAAAATTGGGGCTGATGATATGGGAACAATTGATTATATATGTTAGTAACCTGCCTATTAGACCATGTGTAGTGGTTGTATGGTTGATGTTAGCGGGTAAAAAAGTGAGTGTCAGGTCATTGGAATGAGTAAAATTCTGCAGCGACAATGACAATATACATCTTCAGAAAGATAAAAAATCAGGTTTTTTTTTTACATCTTTCAACTATTGTAGGGGATCTAAAATTGAGTATTGAGTTTTACTCCTGATACCTTCTATTAGCAGCATGTTTGATCCATTATTTAGAACTGATTATGAGTACTTGATTGAACGAAGGATTAATGCATCTTTCAAAATACCTAAATTTTGTTTTTGTCTTCTGCAGATTACTGAAGATTGCTTTGAGGGTTTACAAGTTTAAGGAGTGTCAACCTTCCTAGCTTCCATTGGAACTATTAATGTAACATGTAAGACATCTCCTTTCATTTCAAGATAGCATCATAATGTATATTATTAATATGCGATTTCCCTCGGTTCTTATTATGATTGATTTCGATCACGTGTCAGTGTTCATTGACAGTGTTAAACAAGTTTGCTACAAACAGTTTTAGTTAAACAAGTTTGGTGAAGGTGCATTTGACAGTGTTCATTGTGGTCAGCTATGGGATGGATCTCAAGTAATTAAAACATTGCTTATAACACAAACGCTTTCTCAGCTTCAGCTTTCATGGCTATTGCATAGAAGGTCAAGAACGACTGATTGTATAGGATTTACATGGGGTTGGGTAACGGGTCAAAACCGGACAAACTTGGTAAACTTTTGTTACAGGTGGGCTGCCGCCAGGGCTGGAACTCATTAATTTTGTTTAAAAATATCATATTAGTTTATAATCTATTGAATTAATGTGCTTTTGTTTCACAGAAGCAACCTTCTGGATTCAAGGATATCAAAGGAGATGACTTTCAAATTGATGGTAAAAGAGATACCATTTTGCTTTTACAATTGGCTTCAATTTTAAGATATTTTTTTAATTTGTAACACACGCCTTTGTAAATAAAATTATTTTTGCAATATACGTCTCCCCCTACTGTATCACGTTCCAATTGTGAATCCGCCGCGAAGCGCGGAGCGTCATACTAGTTTATAATAACTGATATTCATGTATTAATTATCTCCTTACCTAATAAAGAAAAATAGTCAATGATCTCTAGATCAAGTGGTGGAGGGTTTGCATTTCTCTTGAGAGATGCAGGTTCGACTCCCACTTGGTGCAGAGTGAGGCATTGGTGGGCAATGATAGGAGACCCAGGGAAACTTGTGTTGGATCCTTGAGCCAAACGGGTTTTACCGGTAATTTCACTGTCGTGCCTACGGGCGGGTGGGTTACCGGGTTTTCCCCGGAATTGGTGGTGGACTCGGGTTACTCTCGGAGTACTCCGTTTGTCCAGTGGGTGCCCCGAGAGTGGTCGGGATTGAGTTTGTTGGCCGTTCAAAAAAAAAATAAAGAAAAATAACTTGCATCATGTCTTTTTGTCAACCTCTCTCTTAGGCTATAGGGTGTGGTCATGACACTCGTGACCACCATGACCCTTCATGTCAATGTCATGTAACACACATCTAATCCATCATTCAAAACCACTATCCTAAGGGTGTGGTCATAACCCAAACCACTAGCCCCTTCTTTATTTTAATTTATTTTTGTCTAAAGAAAAAAGAAAATGATTTCTTGAAAAATGGTAAGGAGGACCATGGTTGCCATGGTTTAATCCATGCAAACCATGGTGGTCCGGTGGATCAAGCAAGGGGGTGGTGTAGCCTTCCATTCATGTTCCTAGATGATGAATCATGTTGCAACCATGACCCCGCACCCTTTAGCCTTACTATATTCTAAAATGTTGACATGTGAGTTCAGTTCTGGTCATACAATACCATGACGCTCACACCCTTCACCTTTTTTTTTCTTGATTAGTGTTTTAAAAGATACTATAGTTTCTTAAGGCTCATTCTAAACACACCCCCCTCCTCTCCTGATTATACCCCCCCTTGTGAGAGGAAAACTGCCGGTCCCACACGGGCCCCACCTGTAAGTATGTGAGAGGAGGGGGATGTAAAAAGTAATTAGAGGGGGTGTAGAAAGTAGCACCCTTTCTTAACTTCTTATGAGTTTATTTAACCAACAATTTATTACCATAATATTTTCAGTAAATTTTTACTTGTAAGAAGTAATTATTAGGGCTGCAAACGAACCGAACGAACACGAACAAGACCTTGTTCATGTTCGTTTGTTAAGAAATTTATGTGTTCGCGAACCGTTCACGAACACTTATCGAACGAGATTTTATGTTTGTGTTCGTTTGATAAAGAAATGAAATTGTTCGTGTTCGTTTGTGTTTGTTTGTTAATTTTAGGCAACGAACAAAAACGAATGTTGAAGAACACAAATGAGCACAAACTAATGTTTATGAACACAAATGGAAACAAATGAACAAAAACAATCATTCATGAACATAATATATAATATACTGACACTTATTAGATATTTAATTTATCGGAATTTTGAAGTATTTAAATAAATATAAAAAGTAAAAACACTAATGAATTATCGAACAGAAATGAAAACATTACCGAACGTTCACGAACATAAACGAACAAACACGACATATGTTCATGTTTGTTCATTTAACTAAACGAACGAAATTTCTTGTTCATGTTCGTTTGTTTAATAAACGAACGAACATAAACGAACTTCCCGACGAACGGTTCACGAACTGTTCGCTGAACGTTTGGTTCGTTTGCAGCCCTAGTAATTATCAAGGATATACCATCACACAAAATCAGAAAAGTCAACAAGTCAATTAACATTTAAATATTCAAATGTATCACATATTCTATGTCAAAGATCTGTTGTATGTTTCCTATTATACTTCCTGTAATTGCTTGTATCAGTGGAATGTGAATTCAAATTTCATATCAAGAATACTCTTTGTCAGCATAATAATCAAATAAGATAACTATCAAAATAACGACTTACACCTAATGACTTCTAAAGAAAGTCACTTACAGTTATAATAAGGGCAAAGAATCTCTACATGATGCTTATCTTTTGCACGCTATACCTTCCTTCTTGCCTACTTAGCTTCACCACTTCTCCTTCCTCTTGTTGAAACAGTTGATTATTTATATCCACTTCCATTTTCTCTCTCTCATACATTTGCAATATGGGTTCTACCGAAGACCGTTCGGAGATAGTTTTCTTCGACTTGGAAACCACTATTCCAACCCGAACCGGACAACCATATGCCATTTTGGAATATGGGTCGATACTAGTTTGTCCAAAGAAGCTTACCGAACTTGATAGCTACGATACGCTGGTTAGACCACTTGATCTCTCCCTCATTACAGCTGCTTCGATACGCTCCAATGGTATCACTGCTGACAAAGTCGTTTCCTGCCCAACTTTCTCGGAGATCGCTGATAAGGTTTACGACATCTTGCATGGTATGATTGTCTTCATTTTGTTTATAACGTACTACAAAATGTGTCATGTTTAAGTGTGAAATGGATTGTTTGACAGGAAGGATATGGGCTGGTCACAATATACTGAGGTTTGATTGTGTGAGGTTAAGGGAGGCGTATGCGCAGATAAACCGACCGCCTCCAGTACCCAATGGAACCATCGATACATTAGTTTTGTTGACTCAGAGATTTGGAAGGAGAGCTGGTGACATGAAGGTATGTTACAGGTTTTCAAGTTTTGGGTCATCGTTTCTAACCCGTTTATGAAACGGGTTGTGTTTGGGTTAATCTGTTGTTTAAAACTGTAATTAAAAATATATAATATATTTTAAGGTGAACCCATTTGCTACAACTGAATTTGTTTATGTCCCATTTAACCCGTTTACAACTTATTATGGACCGTCGATGTCCGTTTGTCACGTTTAGATAAATTGGTAACACGGGTTACACGATATTATAAGTGTTTGTGGATATGGTTGATGGCTTGGAAATGGTAAATAACCTAACACGATTGTCACTCCTAGAGATTATCATATGAGCAATGATCATGTGGTTTGTGATCAAGATTTGGTTTTTTGTACACACTGGTGCACCATTTAATGGCTTTATAAGTAACCTTAATAATAATATTAATAATGCTAAACAGAATTATAAACAAGCTGTACGAACAAAGTTGATATAAGTATGTCAAGTGCCTTTATTAGTTATATACCTTTTCCTATGCTAATGAATTGTATGCATTCAGATGGCCACTCTAGCGGCGTATTTTGGGCTTGGACAGCAAAGTCACCGGTAATATTTGTGTTTCTTTTTGGGTAAAAAAAAAAAAAACTTTTACGATTCTTGAAGGAGAAAGATATTTAAGACTGACTTTTGTTTCTTCAACTATAACTTACAGGAGTTTAGGTGACGTTCGAATGAATTTTGAAGTTGTCAAGCTTTGTGCAACAGTTCTTTTCTTGGTAATTTCTCCTAAAAGTATTTCTTTTTTATTCTTGTAGTATTGAGCATGGTTATCTTTGGATCGGGTCAAACGAGCTGGGTTGACCCAAAACACCATCTTTCTTTGTTTTTCAAAAAATGATTTTGTTTTAAAAACCAATTTGTGTGGCAAACATGATTACAACATTTGTATTATCTCAATAAAAATCTTATTTTTGCAAAATGATTTTCAAAGTTTTATGCATAAAAAAAAGACTGTCATCCGTTGGCCGAAATGGCGAAATTTGACCCATTCATAAGGAAATGGGTTAAGATTGACACCTCTAAAATATTTCTTTTCTAACAAGTATGAAGTTGCATTCTGAAGATTATGGTTCTGAAAATTTTACCATAATATACAACTCCTGCAGGAATCAAGCCAACAACAAGAAACCCAAAACAATTGGGCTTCTATGAATACTAGTCCCATTAACAGCTATAATCGAAGATCCACTCTAGACGTAACGCACCCGAACATAATCCCATTCTCCTCAACTGAAACCCCACCAAATCCAGTTGAATCTGGTAATGCTCAACCCGGCCCGTTTCACACGGGCCCATCTGTAGACAGAATGGAGACCGAAATGTTAATCGATAAACATGTATAGAACATAGAGGATCAAAAGTGGCTAGGGTTTATTCAATAGAAAGCATTGTGTACAAATGAAAAGAAAATAAACATTATATAGCCGGGCTACGGCTTACTAGCTAACGGGCCAAAGCCTAAAATAAACTAATAAACTAAACTTTGTTTATTACGCTAACATCCCCCCTCAAACTCACAATGCAACAGTAATGAGCATTGAGAGTTTGTCACATAAGAACCGGAACCGAGATGTCGACTGAGCCTTCGTAAAAATATCCGCAATCTGCAAGGCTGATGGAACAAAAGGAAGCGAAATCGTCCCACGCTGAAGATGTTGACGAGTAAAATGACAATCAATCTCAATATGTTTTGTCCGCTCATGAAAAACAGAATTCTTTGCAATCTGCATAGCACTTTTGTTATCACAATGTAGAGGAGTAGGCTGAGAAATGTTAATTCCCATATCTGCAAGAAGCCAACGTAACCAAACAATCTCACATGTAGTCACAGCCATAGCACGATACTCAGCCTCAGTAGAAGATCTAGAAACAACATCTTGTTTCTTACTTTTCCATGAGATTAGCGAATCTCCAAGGAAAACACAGAAACCGGTGGTAGATTTACGATCATTAGGGTCACTATCCCAATCAGCATCACTATAGGCACGCAACTCAAGAGAAGATGTCGAAGGAAACAAGAGACTCTGAAACTGAGTCCCACGGAGATATCTCAGAATACGAAGTACAGCTCCCCAGTGAACAGAAGTAGGAGCAGTAACAAATTGACTAACCACATGAACGGCATGAGCTATATCAGGGCGAGTAACTGTAAGATAAACCAGACTGCCTACAATAGTACGATATAGGCTCGGATCAGATAAAGGAACACCATCAGTAGGAGAATACCGTGCATTGGTTTCAAGAGGAGTGTCTACAGTTTTGTTATCAGTAAGCCTTGCCCGCTGAAACAAATCAGAAATATACTTTGTCTGAGAAAGGAGGTATCCTTTCTGAGACTGTGCCACCTCAATACCCAAAAAATACCGTAACATGCCCAAATCCTTCATAGCAAAACGGTGAGCTAAATCACGCTTCAGGGACTCAATACCTTCATAATCATCTCCTGTAATAATCATATCATCCACATATAGAGACAGAAGAATGCGTCCTGCACTCGTACATCGAGTAAATAATGCTGAATCGTGATTACTAGGAACAAAACCAAGGGAAGTAATGACTGTAGAGAATTTCTCAAACCAGGCACGAGGGGCCTGTTTGAGGCCATATAGAGCTTTCCGAAGCCGACAAACTTCACCGGGTTGATGAGCAATTCCCGGGGGAGGAGTCATGTAGACCTCCTCATGGAGATCACCATTCAGAAAGGCATTCTTGACATCCATTTGACAAATCTTCCACTGACGAACAGATGCAACAGCTATGAGAGTACGAACGGTAGTCATTTTTGCCACTGGGGCAAATGTCTCCTCATAATCCATACCATACTTTTGAGAGTATCCTTTTGCTACAAGTCTAGCCTTATATCGCTCAACAGACCCATCAGACTTCGTTTTAATCTTATATACCCAACGACAACCAATTGTATGTTTACCAGGTGGTAGCGGAACCAAATCCCACGTCTGTGTCTGATGAAGAGCACTGAGCTCTTCAGCCATAGCATCCTGCCAAAGAGGATTAGAGACAGCCTCTCTATACGATGCAGGTTCAGATAGATGATGTATATTTGCGATAAAGGAAGCAAACGAAGCCGAGTAAGTAGAGTAGGCAAAATCTGGTAGCTTGGTGGACTTACATTCACGAGTGGACCTCCTTAGAGGTGGAGCTGACTCAACAGATGAAGGAGTTGTCTCAGGTATAGTTGGACCTGAAGTTGTGTCTGACGAAGTGTGGGTGTCTTGAACTGACCCATCAGGTTCTACTAGCCCATCAGGTTCAGTAGATGTAGACGGAACATCAGACGATGTTGATGCATCAGTGTCACAAACAAAAGGATCAATATTCAGGAGATCTGGCTTCGTTACATTGTGCGATGTGGATGGAATAGAGTAGAATGGAATATGCTCGAGGAAGATAACATGCCTTGAAACATATAACTTCTTACTTACAGGATCAAAACAACGATACCCTTTCTGTCCAGTGCCATACCCTTTCGAACCACTGGCATAACCTAAGAATACACATAAGGCTGCCTTATTTGACAATTTGTCTCGTTCAACATGAGGACGGAGAACAAAGCAAGTACATCCAAAAACCCTTAATTCACCGTAATCAGGGAGCTCCCCATATAGTTTCTCAAAAGGAGACATCCCAGAATTATGAGCAGTAGGGATCCGATTAATTACATGTTGGGCAGTTAGGAGTGCTTCTCCCCAAAAAACACTCGGAACATCAGCAGATAGAAGAAACGAGCGAGCAGTTTCCATAAGATGTCGGTGTTTCCTTTCAGCAACACCATTCTGCTGAGGGGTATCGGTACAAGATGACTGGTGTATTGTACCATCTGACGCAAGTAACTGTCTAAAAGCATTAGAGGTATATTCACCCCCTTGGTCACACCGGAAGCACTTTATCACAGCCGAATGTTGTGTCTTAATATAGGCTCTAAAGTCTTTGTAAATGTCAAAGAAATCAGATTTACGCTTCATAAGATACACCCAACTATAACGAGTATAATCATCTATGAAAGAAACATAATAAATCGACCCACCCTTAGTGGAGACTGGTGCCGGACCCCACACATCAGAATGCACAATATCAAAAGGAGCAGCAGAACAAGATATACTTTTTTTAAAAGGCAAAGCAGAGAACTTAGCAAGTTTACAACCACTGCAATCAGAAATATCGCAAGTGCTCAATTGACCCAAAGCACCTGTAGAAACCAAAAACTTTAAACGCGATGCTGATACATGTCCCAAACGAGAATGCCACCGATAAAAATCTGGAGATGAACGACTCAAGCGAAAAGAAGACAAGTCAACACTTGATGCAGCTACGTCAATTTCTTTGAGACCATCCAAGACATAAAGTTCACCCACCCTACGACCGGTCCCAATCACCCTCATAGAACGTGAATCCAATACACAACAAACAGAATCCGAAAAGAACACCCAATAACCAGATTTGCACAACTGACTAACCGATATAAGATTTAAAGCAAGATTTGGAATATAATAGACATTAGTGAGAGATATATGTGGAGTAACAACAGATCCAACGCCTTCTATTGGCATCGATGTAGCACTCGCAGACATAACAGACGCACATGAACTAGATGTCAAAGATATAAAAGATGACAAGTAGGGTGACATATGATGAGATGCACCAGAATCCAAAATCCAAAAGGATGAAGGAATACCTGAGGTACTAGACGAAGACATGCATGAATTTAGAAACAACCTGAATTGGTCAAAAACCCGAGAATCTGAAGCAGACATTGGAACTGGACCAAAAAGTGCATTCGGATTTGAAACACGTGTAGATGAAAGAGATTCAACCCTTTTTGCCATATCATCCATACCAAGCAAAAGCAAAATAATCCAATATCAAATACAAACCCAACAGCGAAAGCACAAATACGAATAAGTACCAAACAATTCGAACCTAAACAACCACAAATATGAACCAACGGCGGAAGCAAATACGAACCCTAATCCAAGCGAACAGATGCAATCTAGTACAATAAGATAATCCTTGGCCAATTATTTCTTTATACCACAAAAACAAGAACTATTGTCGCGTACTCCCAAGCAAAACAATTATAATTCTTCATCAATTTCAAAACAGAAAACGTAGAACCTCTGTTGTTGTTGTCACATACTCCAAAGAAAAGAATTAAGAATTCTTTACCAATAATTTATTATACTCTAGCCGCTATCTTTGAAAACAAATCCAAACAACGAAAAAGTGACAAGGTGCGTTGAGCAAGATCGGACGGTGCGACAAATCTCCAGGCCAAACAATATTCACCGAGAAACACCACAATGCATTTTAACGTTTGATCATCAAACTAAAAGAAAATATGGATCGAATAGTGCTCTGATACCATGTTAATCGATAAACATGTATAGAACATAGAGGATCAAAAGTGGCTAGGGTTTATTCAATAGAAAGCATTGTGTACAAATGAAAAGAAAATAAACATTATATAGCCGGGCTACGGCTTACTAGCTAACGGGCCAAAGCCTAAAATAAACTAATAAACTAAACTTTGTTTATTACGCTAACACGAAACCCTTCAGTCAAATGAAGCTATGGTGGAAGAATCATCCACCACCACTCTATCCAACGCTTTCAGCAACCACAATGAATTCATAGACCCTGATTCAGTTTCAATGGCTTCAATAACTGTAACCGTTGCTCCCTTTGTTAATGGGCCCCACAGGATACAAATACTTCACAGAAATATCCCTATGCAGATTCATTGTGATGCCATGAGAATACGGTTTGGATTAAGCCCACAGTTTGTCGATCATGCTGGAAATCCGCGCCTAAACTTTGTAGTCGATGCAAGTTCTTCAAGTCTCTGTAACATACTTGAGGCATGTGATGATGTTGCTAAAAGATTCGTTGATTTCAATGGAAACTCGCAGTGGAGACCTGTTGTAACCAGAAACACTGGTTTTTACAACTCGCCGACCATTAGATTACAGTAAGTTAGATTTTGTTAATCTTGATATTGTTGGTCAATGTACACTTACTTTCTAATATGTGATTTGTACAGCATACCGACTGTCGCAGAAGATGCTACCAGATGGATTACCGAGATTTACTACAAGAATTCATCGTTAATTCCAGGCACACAACAGCGTGTTTCCAGTGTGGTGGAACTTAATTCGTTGTTACTTCCAGGTTCGTTGGTGGATGCTTACTTCTCTTTAGATCCATACAATTACCAACAAAATGCTGGAATCCGTTTAGTCGCCAAGAAGTTGATCATTCATACTAGCTGACAGTTGAAGGAAGTATTACGTATAATAATTACTAATATATCACACTGTTGATATACACTGCAGGATTTCAATTTAGCTATCATTTATATCGAATTCCATATACAATTATCGGGGATATTAATGTTGCTTGCACTTTCGTTTTCAATTCTCTGTGTGTCCCCCTCTATAATGAATTCTAACAGCTAGTGTTTCAATCTCCATGCTTAATATCTAGAATTATGAAAAATCCTTAACTTATATTAGAATAATAAACGTCGATATAATATAGGTATAAAACTTTTGCTAGTTAACATTTATTTATAAAAATGTATGTATATACATAAGAATTTAACGAGATGTTAGATTAAATTAAATTGGTCAAGGGACATTATTGGGCTGGCGAGCAGATCCAATAAAAGATACAAGATATGCAGGAGTTCAAGTTCGAATGCGCGACTTGGTAGTTGGTAGTAACATACATTAGTAACTAACTACCGGACCAAGGATATTGTTGCTAAATCAATGTAGCCAACTTTTTCTCTAAGTGTTATCGTCTAAAAATATACGACGTCAGTTGACTGTCAGATACAAATATAACATGGCCATCTTTTACATGTTTCATAACCTAGATCTACCTTAGCATGAGATGAGCCTTTAATACATATAGGTGTCAATTAAATTCTCTTCATTTATTTAGGTGGATATGAGTGATAAATTAAACACAAAACTTCTTAAGAATGAAACACATTTTTTATGCGGTTGCTACATGCTAGATGAGTAGGGGAAGAGGAACACACCCTTGTATCATCTCTTGCCAAGGTCAAAATAATTTGTACTATAATAATTTGAACAAGGTAACCAAGTCCTGTTTATGAGATTTCTTAACTAGGTGGAACAGATCATACCTTTGATTACTAAACCCCTAAAGTAATTAGGAAACCCCTTTTAAACTCTATTTTTGATCTAGCCTTCGACCTCGATTAGGGAGGGGGCATATCTAATACTTATAGATCGGTCATGTTTGACTCGTTTTTTTGCTTATATGTTCTTTACATACATCTATAGAGGTCGGTTAACGTACAAGAGTGCTTATCGTGCGAGCGTACTCGGGCATCTCAATCGCACGTCTGACCTACCCTAGGCCTTCTATTGAGTGTGATGGCACAATAATAATTAACTTGACATAATTGCACACGTTATTGCATAATTAAGCACGTTATAATGCATAATTACGCACGTTATTCCATAATTACGCATGGGTTGGGTTAAACCCTAATCACGCACATTATTTGCATAAACAAGCACGTTATAATGCATAATTACGCACGACATAATGCATAATTACTCACATTATAAAAAAAATCAAAACCCGCATGCCACAAAGCATGAAAATTACGCATGTTAAACTCAAAATTACACAAGGGTTGTTTCGAATCGTAATTACGCATGTTATATACATATCACGCATGTTATAAAAAATCAGGAATGACACGCGGCGCACATCTCCTACCCGCGTACACTTCGCACGATAACCACTCTTGTATTTTACACTTTCTCTACATCTATATATATTTAAGACATAACTTAAAACTATAGGTGCAATATTTAATACGTCAACCAGAAGAGAAATATCAAAAAAGAAGAACAAAGCGTATACCCAAAGGCCTTATCTGTAACAAAATTGAAATCCAATACAACCTTTATAGTTTATACAATTAATATAACTTTTAGTTAACTTTTTTATAGCGGCAGTTAATAGAATATCAGTTTTGCCATATAATACGTTTAAGATGCCATAAATTTAAAATTTTTGTAATCAATTATTAAGGATGAAAATTAATTTGTAATCAATGCATCAATACGTTATACGTGCTGTTAGCGGTTCCACATAATAATCCCACGTTCCCCACCTCCATGCAACATGATCCCATGATCTCTAAAATTACAAAATGACTCCTTAAATAACTATATTACAACCGTCGCTCACCACTTATATATATTTCCATTTTCTCTTTTCACACAGTTGCGATATGGGTTCCATCGAAGACCGACCGGAGATAGTTTTCTTCGACTTGGAAACCACCGATATTCCACGTCGAAACAAACCATATGCCATTTTGGAATATGGGTCGATACTAGTTTGTCCCAAGAAGCTCACCGAACTTCACAGCTACCAGACACTGGTTAGACCACTTGATCTTTCCCTCATTTCAGCCGACTCCATACGCGTCAATGGTATTACTGCTGACCACGTTGTTTCCTGCCCAACCTTCTCAGAGATCGCCGATAAGGTTTACGACATCTTGAATGGTATGACTATGATTGTTTTCATTTTTGTTTGTGACTGTAAAAATGTGATTGATTAGTGTTTCATGAACATTATGAACACTGTGAAATGGATTGTTTGACAGGAAGAGTGTGGGCGGGTCACAATATAGTGAAGTTTGATTGTGTGGTGTTAAAGGAGGCGTATGCGCAGATAAACCGAAAGCCTCCTGTACCCAGGGGAATCATTGATACGCTGAAATTGTTGACTGAGACGTTTGGGAGGAGAACCGATAACATGAAGGTATACTACCGATTTCCTTTTAATCAGGTTTTTGGTTATCCTTTCTAAACGGGTCGTGTTTGGGTTGAGGTGTTTAACCTTTATACAGTTGACCTGTTAAGATGTTTAAAATTATAACTAAAAATATGTATTTTGTAAGGTGAACCTATTTACTATAATCGTGTAACCCGTTTATATATGCCCTACTTAACCTTCTTATGATCTGTCAACTCGTTTTCACTCATTTAGATAAACGGGTTACACGGGTCGTGTGTCTGGGATATGGTTGACGTCTTTCATGCGAATAAATGACCTGACATGATTGCTACCCATAGAAATTATCATATGGGCAATGATCATATACCCTATGATCAGGATTTGATTTTTGTATGCATTTTGTAATAACCTTAATAATTTGGATCTTATGCACTTTTTAAATGGCTTTGTAATAACCTTAATAATGAAAACTAAAATTATAAGTATGATGTATAAACAAAAGTGATATGGTTACCTTTTCCTATGCTAATAAATTGTATATATTCAGATGGCCACTCTAGCGAAATATTTTGGACTTGGACAGCAGAATCATCGGTAATATTTGCGTTATATATAAAAAAAAATTTGTACATTTTTTAAGGAAAAAAATATTCAAGACTAAACTTTGTTTTTTCTACAATTACTTACAGGAGTTTAGATGACGTTCGAATGAATTTTGAGGTTGTCAAGCTTTGTGCATCAGTTCTTTTCTTGGTAATTTCTCATTAAAGCGTTCCTTATTTATTCTTGAAGTATCGAGCATTGTTATCTTAGCATCAGGTCAAATGGGCTGGATTGACCTGAAACACTTTTCTTTTTGTATTTTTTTTCTTAAAAAATGATGTTTTAAAAACCAATCTGTGTGTCAAACATAGTTACAACATTTGCAATTATTTCAAGGATTGACCCATTCAAAAGTAAGTCATACTACACGCTTATGCAGGAATCAAGCCAACAAGACACTGAAAACAATTGGGCTAATTTGAACGCTGGTCCCACTAACAGCTCTAAACAAAAATCCACTCTAGAGGTAACACGCCCGAACATAAGCCCATTCACCTCAACTGAAACCCATACGGTTCCTCCAAATCTACCAAATCCAGTTGAATCTGTTAATGCTCAACCCGGCCCGTTTCACACGGTCCCTATGGTGGAAGAATCATCCACTACCGCTCTATCTAACGCTTTCAGCAACCACAACGAATTCATAGACCCTGATTCAGTTTCACTGGCTTCAATAACTGTAAATGTTGCTCCCTTTGTTAATGGGCCCCACAGGATACAAATACTTCACAAAGATATCCCTATGCGGATTCATTGCGCTGGCATGAGAATACCGTTTGGATTAAGCACAAAGTTTGTTGATCATGCCGGAAATCCGGTCCTAAGTCTTGTAGTCAATGCAAGTTCTTTGAATCTCTGTAAGATACTTGATGCATGTGATAATATTGCTAAAAGATTTGCTGATTTCGATGGAAACTCGCGGTGGATACCTGTTTTAACCACGAACACTGGTTTTTACAACTCGCCCACCATTAGATTGCAGTAAGTTAGATTTTGGATTTCAAGTATTGCTGCTTAAACATGTAACTTGTTAAGAGAAAATCACCAAAACGACATTCTTCACCGTTAGTTTGCCAAAATAGCCTCGACTTTAAATATATCCAATCCACTTGGCGCAACAAATGTCCACCGTTTTCAAAAGAATCTGGTGTGACATGTGCCATGTGGAAGCTTCTGGTTGGCTAATACAATCTCTAAATTAATAAAAAAAGGTAAATGATACTTTTGTAAGAAAAAAAGTCAAGACTATTTTGTGAAACACATCGGTCTAGAATCTCTTGACTATTGTTGGTCAAAGTACGCTTACTTTCTAATATGTGATTTTTACAGCATACCCAATGTAGCAGAAGATACTACCAGATGGAATACTACTGAGATTTACTACAAGAACTCATCATCAATTCAATGCACACAACACCTTGTTTCCAGTCGGCATGAACTTGCTCCCTTATTATGTGCAGGTTCCTTGGTGGATGCTTACTTCTCTTTAGATCCATACAATTATCAAAAAAATGCTGGAATCCGTTTAGTCGCCAATAAGTTGATCATTCATACTAGCTGATCATTAGCTTACACTTGAAGGAACTATGATCACTTGTCACAATGTTGATGTACACTGCAGGATTTCAATTTACCTATCATTTATATCGAATTCCATATAAGTGTCATTGTTTAAAAAATTACAATGTCACTCGAATGCAAGCTTGAGATTTCCGATAGGCAGTGTTGTAGTAATCGCTAGTCGCTAGTCGGGCGGCGGGATGGGGACTAGCGATTAATCGGGGATTAATCGGAATTAATGGGGATTAATCGGGATTAATTTGATTAATCGGCTACTAATCGGCACCTAGTCGGGATTTTTACAACCATGCCGACAGGGGGCGGAAGTCACCGGACCTAAAAAGTTCTATAAAACCGAGGGGTCATAAACGTATATACCAAAAAATTTCTATACGAAAACTACATACTCTCCATTACTGAGTGAAAAGTTCGGGGGGTCGGCCGACCCCTCCTGCCCTACTTAAACTGCGCCAATGCTCGACTGTTAGATACAAATATAAGACGACCATCTTTTACATGTTGCATAACGTAGATCCACCTTAGCATGAGCCATGAGCTGAGCCTTTAATACATATAGGTGTCAATTAAATTATCTTTAATTATTTTGGTGGATATGAGTGATAAATTAAACACAAAACTTTTCAAGTATGTAACACATTTTTATACGGTTGCTAGATGAGGACCAGTGGACCACACCCTTGTATCGTCTCTTGTTAAGGTCAAAAGCCAATAAAAAATGGGATGTGATTGATGAATTATTGCTATTGTAATAATATGTTGTGGGTGCACTGCACACACATTGTTGTTAGGGCAAACTTTAAACTTGTCATGTTTTGATTACAAGATTTGGTCCAGTCACATGTCAAGTGTCCTATACACTAATAGTCATGGTATAGATTCATCAAAGATAACGTTAAGAAATATCTAAAAAAAAATAAATCCAAACTGTATTTAATCAAACACAAAATAATAATAATAATAACATAAGCAACAAATATCAACTACGTAAACTAGTCCCATCTACGCTTTTACCATTGAAGATCTCCTACGGGTACATGAAAATATCTCAGGCTCGGTAACAGTAAACTTGTTCAAGCTATCGTCCTTATCTCATGTTGGAGTTTATGGAAATCACGCAACGATCTCATTTTCTCTGGCACTCGAGTGAACATCTCAAGACTCTTGGCAGATATCAAATCAACTAGTTTCCTTTGGGTTAAACATATAGCAAAAATGAATTTACTAGATTGGGCAGATTGGTGTAGCTTCAATATCTTGTAATCTCCTTTCTTTGTCTAGCTTCTTGCTAGCTTGTTTTTTTCTTAATAAAATCAGCCGTTCAAAAAAAAAAAAAAAAAAAAAAACTACGTAAACTAGTCACCAAAGGGATTGTAGACCACTATACCGAGGCATGATTGTGTCACTCCTATAAGGTTGAGGATTCAAGTCCTAAAGCGGAAAATGTGCAAATTTAGAAGTAGTAATAGTGGGTGTATGAGTTAACCATCCTACGCCCTTAATGAAAACTCTCAACGAGTAGGGCATTTCTAACCAAAGGAGCGGTGGTCATTGGTAAAGGCAAAACCTTTAAACACTTGGGTTTGAGAGAGAAAGTCTTTGGTTCAAGTCCCATAATCGACATGGATAAAAGAAATTTGCCATTAAAAAAAGTGGGGCATTCCTAAAGTCCACCTTCTTAATGCTACGACTTTTGAGTTTTGAAAAGTTCTCGGTTTTTTATATTATATGACCACCTTCTTTACTTCTATCGTTTAACACACACTAGTGGGTTAGCCCGCACGATATAACAGGTGTCACCGATTCTATTTGAGAGAGCGCAATCTAACCCGACTTACCTTAAACACTGGTTATATTTGAGTATTATTATTATTATTATTATTATTATTATTATTATTATTATTATTATAACTATGTAGGTATTTAGTAATTCTATACGTAAGTATTTAAAAAAAATACTATTGCACGATACGACGAATGTCACTGATGTTTTTTTGGAGAGCGGAATTTAAACCGATCTACCTTAGAAACTCATTAAAATTGGGTTGTTATTTTATTATTATTATTATTATAAATATTTAGTAATTATATACTTAATTATGTTTTGGATTATAATAATAGTTAGTGTATTAAATAATGTATTAGATAAGAGAAGTTTATGAAGCAGGGACAAATTAGGAACTACTTAATAAAGCACTTGTATCGATCATATGCTTTATACAGTAATAATATAGATGTGTGTGTAATAAACATTTTAAAACCACAATTGAAATGTTGATATAATTACCAGACCTCAGACATTCGTATATATCGTTGCATCTAGCTTGTACTTTGGTGTATATGATTTTTCAGTTTTGATTTTTATATGAGTTTGAGGTCATAGTGACTACAAACACGTTCAACTTATTAGGTCATTGTTGTAATGAGTTTTTTTTTATTATGTTCCCCTATGGTGTGTCTAACCGTTTCAAAAGGGTGTGCCCGATTTACATATATGGACACATATACCATTCCCTAAAATTTAAGCTTTTACATGTCACGCGTAGAATATTTACTATGTTTTTTAAAGAGTCCACATTACATTAATCAGTACACATATGTATGTAGGTTTTATACAAAGTGTTTTTAACATGCGAAGTGTTGAAAGCCACTAGAATACTACGACACATGTCTTCACAAAGAGAGGTATATGCGTTAGTATAGTTCCACACCATAATTTTAAAAGGTAAAAGAAAACTGTTTGATCACTATCAAAAGTGACACAATAGATACCTGGAAAAAAGGAGGCTCCAGGATATATACCAAAGACGTTTCTAGGCGTAGGGGAAACATGGGAAAAGTTGTTAATGGTTCAATTTTCTAAAATGATACGCGCGGCTACCCCTCACCTGCAATGGGAAAAGTTGTTAATGGTTCAATTCTACCATATACTGGAATCGTCCGGGCTCCTTGCTCAATAAATTATGTACACATTCTAAACTTGTAGCATGTAAAAACATGCCATGGCCATTTCTTAAACTAAAAAAATAACATTTTTATTGAACGTAAACATATTACTGTGGATTTCTCTTCTTGGCTCTCTCAAATAAAAGTTAACTGTGTTTGTTTTAATTAAAAACTATAATTCAAGTTCTAACATTTAATAAGTAAACGTTAACCAATTGTTTATGGTGTAAGATGATGGTTGTTTGATATAGTGTATCTATTTATTAAAATATATGAAGAAATGCATAATGTGTTTCTGATAAACATAGCCTATATCGACCCTTATACAAGTAAACATGTTGTCTTAAAATACAACCCAAACCGAGCCGTTTATAAGTAAACAAGTTTTCTTACAATACAACTGAAATCGAACCGTCTACAAGTAAAAAAGGTCGTCTTAGAATACAACCCAAATTGACTTGTTTACAAGTAAAGAGGTTGAGTTAAAATGATACCCAAATCGACACTTTTACAAGTAAATATGTTGAGTTAAAATATAACCCAAACTGATCTGTTTACCTCATAGATTGTTGACAACAATCTCTTCCTAAAAAAGTAGCATATAAACCATGAGGAACAATACTTGTTCGGCTAATCTTTCATCCATTTGGTCTACACCATCAAAAGTCGAAGAATTGAAATCACTACCTGTTCAATAACCTTATTCATAAAATTACCATCAAGATATATGTATTATTTTAAAATTATCTTTTTTCCATCAAACGTTTGCTGTCTCCTTTCTTTCTGGTATTTGATACTTTTGGGCCACAACATGATCATGCTAAACAAATAATAACTTTGTGGTCTATATAAGTGTATGTGTGTATATATATCTTGCTCGAGTTATCAAGAGCTAATTTAGTCTATTCGGTTCATTAAGCTCGTTTGTCCCACACGTGACATCAATATAATCTATAAAGTATTGTAAATAATTAAACAATCAAGCTAAGTTATTTCGTTTAAGATAGCTACGGGTACTCGAGTTTCAGTTTGATCATGTTGACCAGCTTAACTGAGTTGACTCAGTTGACCTGCGTTAACTTCTGTTGACTATGTCGAATCCGGCTTTGAGCCGATGTGTGACTCGTGTTTACCTCCACCCGGGTACCCCAATCCCCATAAAACACTACCATAGAATCCATTACCTCTAACCATGTAACCACCACTGATATCACCTGGAACAACCACAATCAATCACTAGAACCCTATCATCGTTGTACAACATAATCTTATTTCACAAGAACATATATAAAGCCCGATGTTAATTAGACATATACCTTTCCGAATAGCGAAATAAATTGCTGGAGCGTAGTTACTCGATCTCCTAGTTTCTCTTTTTGGACCTGAAATACCGATAATGATTCAATCATAAGAGTGTCCATTTACACATATTCAGTTGATTTACTCAAAAAGAATGAGCCAAAAATAATGAAACCAACTTTTTAAAATGATACCCAAATCGACACTTTTAACAATACATCTGTATAAATTCTGTTATTAACGTGAGTTAAGTGTTCAGGTTCGTCTAAAATATTATGTTTTATCAAATTCCGTCATTACAGTTTAACGTATTTATTTTTATTACGTTCGACTCTTACAAATTTTAAAAATCTATTGAGGCAGAACCTAGCCGCCGCAACGCGCGATCAATAACACTAGTTAAGATTAAACCATTCCTTTGAAAAAAACACACATTTACCATTAGTGTATTTAATTAATTATATTTTTATTGGGCCTAATGACTATGGATCCTCAAACTGACAACTGTCATAGTGAAACACCAGTTAGGTTAAACAAGACCTTATGGTCAGCGGCGCCAAAGACCTTATGGTCCAGCGGCACCCCGTGTTTCTTCCTTTGGGAGATGCCCGGGTTCGAATCTTGCTGCCTTCACCGGAAATACAGCAAGTCAGGGGGTTTTACGACTTAGGTCGGTTTCCTCCTGGAACGGTCTGGCGCCACTCCTCGAGCGTCAAACTAACAATGGACGGTTGTAATTCCGTCTGGGGGGTGTTTCACCCGGGCTATGAAGAGGCATGCCACTGAGCCCTATCCCGCTGCCGCGTTCAAAAAAAAAAAAAAAAAAAAAAAAAAAAAAAAAAAAAAAAACAAGAAGCTTCAAAACATCAACTTTTACGCGTTTATCAAACAAAACAACTCCACCCCCAAAAAAGCTGCAATTTTATAATTCTCATCTCAAATCCCACCTATATCTACTCCCCAATTCACACACCCAAACAGTCGTCGGTGCTCTCTTACTCTCTCCCACGTCCCAATCTTATTATAATCTCCAAATCTTGATTCAATCTCTCCCATTATCCAATCACCCAAACCCCATTTTCAACTGGGGGTTGCCCACAACCCTCAAAAATTCAATCTTTTCAACTGGGGTTTTCACACAACCTTCAAAGATTCAATCTTTTCATCTGGGGTTTGCACACAACCATCAAAGATTTGATTTTTTCATCTGGGGTTTGCACCCAACCCTCAAAGATCCAATCCTTTTCAAGAATGGGTCAAGAAGGAGCTCAAAAAAGAGGCCCTTCAACTCTACCCACTTCCACCGCCGCCAACGGCGGCGCCCGCAGCGGCCGGAACCTCCTCCGCGGCGGAGGTAAACGCCAGATCCACAAAACCCTCAACAACATCAAAATCACAATCCTCTGTGGTTTAGTCACCATTCTTGTCCTACGTGGCACTATTGGCTTCGGTTCCATTTCTTCCAATGAAGAGCTTGAGAACCAAGCCATTATTGAAGAAACGAATCGGATCCTGGCTGAGATCCGATCCGACAAAGATCCGGATGATCCAGAAGATCTTGGTAATCAAACTACAATTGGTATTAATGATACTTACACTCTTGGTGCAAAGATCTCTAATTGGGATGAAGAAAGGAGTATGTGGTTGAATAAAAATCAAGACTTTCCGAATATTGTGAATGGTAAAGCTCGAATCTTGCTTGTTACTGGATCCCCACCAAACCCTTGTGATAATGCTATTGGTGACCATTATTTGTTGAAGTCAATCAAGAACAAGATTGATTATTGTAGGATTCATGGGATTGAGATTGTGTATAATATGGCTCATTTGGATAAGGAGCTTTCCGGGTATTGGGCGAAATTGCCGTTGATTCGGAGGTTGATGTTGTCGCATCCGGAAGTCGAATGGATTTGGTGGATGGATAGTGATGCATTGTTTACTGATATGGTGTTTGAGCTTCCGTTGTCCAAGTATAAGGATCATAACATGGTTATTCATGGGTACCCGGATTTGTTGTTTAATCAGAAGTCTTGGATTGCGTTGAATACAGGTAGTTTTTTGTTTAGAAATTGTCAGTGGTCGTTGGATCTGCTTGACGATTGGGCGCCTATGGGACCGAGAGGGCCTGTTCGTGAAGAGGCGGGGAAGATTTTGACAGCCAATTTGAAAGGAAGGCCTGCGTTTGAAGCGGATGATCAGTCGGCTTTGATATACTTGCTGATTACGAAAACCGAGTGGATGAACAAGGTTTTTGTGGAGAATTCTTATTTTCTTCATGGGTATTGGGCTGGTTTGGTGGATCGGTATGAAGAAATGATGGAGAAGTACCACCCGGGTTTGGGTGATGAACGATGGCCTTTTGTGACACATTTTGTGGGCTGCAAGCCGTGTGGAAGTTACGGGGATTATCCGGTTCAGAGGTGTTTGAGTAGCATGGAACGCGCGTTTAATTTTGCTGATAATCAAGTGTTGAAGTTGTACGGGTTCAGGCACAGGGGACTCTTGAGCCCTAAAATTAAAAGGATCCGAAATGAGACTGCAACGCCTTTGCAGTATGTAGATCAGTTTGATATCCGACATTCGGCCCAATAGGCTAGCAACTGAGCCATCATCATTGCCAAGAGGTGATAACTGATAATCTTTATGGATTTTTGAGTTTTAAACAAGTTATAGTTTGATTTATTACCACTGTATTTGATTTGGTTTTAAACAATGTAGAATTCTTTTGTTAGAACTTACTATGAAATATTCAATAGTGTGGAGCAATCCAGTTATTAACTTTTGAATCATATGCAACTAATTGTGTTAGTTACTTGGATTGTTAGATGTTGATTCTGGAAAGTAGGTCAGAAGTTAAAATCATTCCAGCCTTTTAACCTGTCATGAAACAACTGGATATTGTACGATTTTGTCTTCGGTTAGACATTTAAACGAACAGCTGGTAGACTTGGTATAACGAAGGGTAGATGCTCTTCACGTCTGGCGTGTTGACTATTTTCAGTATCTCAGCTCTTTCCATGTGGGTCTGTTAATGATCTGAGAATTCGATTTAAATCATGATCTAAGTACAAGAATCTCTTTCATTAATACAAGATCCAGATCTGATCTGATCCGAATCGTTTTTATTCAACTCTTTTTACCATTATTTCTATAAGCTTATAAATTTTCAAAACCTTCAAAGATATAATAAACAAAAAGAGAAATATGTACCCTTTTACGAATTATGCCAAATTTGGGCATATGCTATGTTAGTTTGTCGTGCTACATGTCACACTCATTGTTGGATCTAGGTATATCATTGTCTGTCATGTTTCAGTATGTCTGTTAACTTGAGCAAGTTTGTTTAAAGGTCGTGTCACCGAAACTAACCAAAATTCTAATAAAAATAATAGATATGTTTAATAAAATAGTTGATCATTACTTTAACATCTCAAATGGGTGTTACTATATAAAAGATAACTAGCCGCGTCTCACTTTTATTCGGCTGCTTCTTTCTTACTGCATGCAGGTTTAAATCCGTCTACTAAAATATAATGTAGAGGAGAAAATTCTAGCCTATTTACTTATGAATGGGTCTGTTTTATCTCAAACGGGTTAAAAGTCACCCAAGGTCTATTTCAAATGTATGCAACCTTCAAAATTGTTTTTATAATCATAGATAATGCATTAAATATATATGAAATAAATGGCCAAACCAACCAATACATGGCTTGTTTCCACTTGTACTAAAAAGTTAGCTGTTTTGACAGGTTACCCAATCCACCCGACCCGCTCATCTTGCCACCTCTAGTATAATTTAAAAAAAAATATATATATGTTGTTATAAAAGGAGAGATGTCACATACCTTTAATAAGCTTGATTCCTAGTAACTGTGCCAGCTCAGCTTTGCGAAACTTTTATAATAACCTTTCACATTCCGTTGTTTAGCAATGGCCATAAATCACTTACAGTGTGATAATCCCATACACAAATTACTATATGTTTCACCTCTATCAAGTGGGCTAGCCAGGAGGAAACTCCAGTTACTTTTACCGGTTCATAAGAGTTGATATAATTATCTCTTTTGGACAAAAGAATGCTACGTGAAATTGGTTGACTGACAATAATGTATGCAAGTTGTCCGACAGGAAAAAGTTTAGGTAACGGGTCTAAATGACACCACTTGAAAATCTGTGCATTAGTGCATATAGAAGAACCTGGTTGGTCTATTCATAAAAAATAAAAAGAGCTTATCTGTGACCGTGCAGGCACGCGCGAACACAGAGATTGAAACCAATCTGTCAATTGATGAGAAGACTTACCTTAAGTACGAGAACGAATGTCACGCATAGCGATGCGGCCTGGCACCGCATCCTATGGACATTTTCGTCACGACAAGAGATCTGGACAACAGTAACAGTTACCAAGCGGCGATGCGGCACGGCACCGCATCCCGCATCCATCTTGGTCAGAACAAGAACGCGGAAACAACATTAGGTACCCCAAGCAGCGATGCGGCCCGGCACCGAGTCGTTTTCGCCTTATATGTTCAGATCAGAGACATCCGAGCACCTGGACGACATCTTAGTAGTGAGAAGAAATTATAATTAGTAAAAAAATCTTACTCCCAATCAACAATCAAACCGAATAGAAAAGATGAAGAAAAGAATTTAGATCGAATAACTCTCAATCTTATTAATCAGAAAATAACTCAAAACTGATTACGGACTCTTAAACCATAGCTCGGTTTCTCTCTAGTCTTTTCTCTTAACTTAATAATGTCTAACCCAACCTTGGTTTATATATGCTTACCCTAACTTGGTGACCAAGACATTACCAAATAACCCGTGATCAAGACATTTACCAAATATAATTATAACGTAATTAGGAAACTTAACCAATTATGACCAACTTGTCAACATTGATCCCTCAGTTTCACCGACTTGTGACTTGAACTCCTTTGTCCCGCTTTTCCATCACTGACTTGTGATGAGTCGGGAATTACAGCCAACATATATGAAGTTTCAACATATTGTTTGTACCACTATAGCACCGAATGTGTACATATTGTCTTTTGGGAAGAAGAGGATGAGTGCAGCTTGAAGTATTCACATTATGGATTTCCGGGTGACAAATATTTCAGGTTTGATGGTGTGTGAATGGAGAAAAGAAATGGAGGTGAGTGTTGATTGTGGTCTTGAGAAACAGTCAAAAGTAAAAGTAATTTACAGGTAGCTTTTATTAAGTGAAACTATTAGCTCTTGGGATAAACTCGTGGTCTATTTTTTCTTATTAATCACAAATTAATGAATTGTATGATAATTTCATAACCATTCAAATAAATCTGGTGGGGTTCAGTTTGATTTTAAAGCGTGGCGTAACCAAACCGTGATTAGTGGTTAATTAAAAAGGTAAAACAAAACCGAACCGTTGATTGTTAGTTTGGATGGGTTTATATTGATTCGGCTAATTGTTTCATCTCATCCTTAGGTAACAATGTGAAAATGCCCCCATTTGTAAAGGCATGTAAGACACTTCTAAAAAACCGCCGCGACGCGCAGGATAACCCACAAGTATATAACAATCAGAGTAGGATCTTAGGAAATACTTAGCAAGGTTTTACGACCCCCGCCCCGCAACGCGGGGGTTAAACACTAGTTAGCAATAAAAATGCATAAAGCAATGGGACAGTAGATCACCATAAGGATGACTCAATGAAATTGTATCTTCATTTGCTGCTGAAAAAAAAAATAAACAATATCAAATAAAGTGTCTTGATTAAAGAGAGAATGTTGATAGAGGCAAAAATGTGGAAACCTTGAGAATAAGGTGGGTCCATCCATGGATTCCGGAGATAAATCACCTGAATTATATCAACAACATTCAGAAACAGAAAAATGATAAAAACTGGAGTATCACTTAAGAAAGAATCTAACATTAAGCACACTAATCAATTTCGCAAATGACAGTTATCTAACATTAGTAGTAAATTAAACAGAAAACAGTAAGTATTACAGACATTGCTACTGAAAAAAAAAACCTTGAGTGGCAGGCAATACATGATCATCATTCATTCAATTGCATATTTACGCTACACAAACTGATGAAACTCGCATCGAAGTAATGAATGAAAACGATTATTCGACACAAGAAATACCTAACTAGAAGAATTTAAAACATTTACATTGTTGTGAATAATCTGAGTGACTCCCCCGCTGCATCTTCATTTAACAGTGGAATCAACTTCGCTGGCGGGTCATCATAGACAACAAAGTCTTCAACGTGTGTTCTCCCAAGCCGTGCCATTAGATCAGCACAACGGTTTTTATCTCGCTTTACATGAACCATATAACATTTTAGCTGTGCCATGTCGTTCTTGCACGAGTTTATCATCGAGCTTAGTGGATCAGATTCATCCACACCATGCACCGTGATTAGTAAAAGCGCAGCCTGAGAATCTGTTTCAATGACAACATTGTTCAACCCCATGACTCTGATGAAACGCAACCCCATCATTATTCCCCAAATCTCAGCAGCAAGACTTGTATTATATCCAATATTTCCTACGTAACCACAAACCCATTCACCATGAGTATTCCTTACAACACCTCCATAACTTGACTGCCCTGGATTTCCTAATGAACTACCGTCCGTATTGAGTTTGAGCCAGCCCGAATTAGGCGGATCCCAATGAACTTTCTTTGATCGAGACGCCATATGTAGAAACGGATTTGAAATAATATTTCTACGTGTAGTCTTACTTTTGAGTTGCACTCTTTTATATAGATATGTAGTTGATGTAATTCACCGACTTATTTATGATATATAAAAGTGATATTATCTGCATCCATCCTATAATTTCGTTATCAGACTACGATAAATTCGATTATATTATATTTTTATACATCACTAATTAATTCATTATCTATTACTGATACTTTCATTATCTATTACTTATACCGATTTCGATACCTGCCTAAAATATTTGTATTATGTATTTTGTATATTTTATAATTCTCTGATTAATTAATTTGCTAAAAAGAATAATTTAGAGGATCATATAAATAATAATGCCATTAAATATAACTTATTTAAAACGATAGCTTAGTTTGGTTTTATTAATTGTTACAAATCAAAATAGCTTTTATTTTCATTTTACGAAAAGATACTTCAGAATGCACAATGAACTTGTAATGCCACGTGTTATTTTCTCCTTCACCTATATCAAAAAATTAACAATAAATATTTGTACCCTCAAATATATATTGAATTTTAATAATAATTAGTATCTTCAGTATAAACTTCGTAACATTTTAATTATGGAATTCTTATAGCTATCTAAAATACCTATTAATTCTCCCCAAAAATAGCTTGAAGGATATTATAATAAAAATATAATAATAATAATAATAATAATAATAATAATAATAATAATAATAATAATAAACCTGGTGCTAAAGGAGTAGAGATATTCAATCGCGTATATGTAACAAGTAGGGGTGAGCAAAAGGAAAAACCCGACCATTACCTGACCCGACCCGAGAACCGATCAAACATAAAATACAGAACCGACTCACTACCCTAAATATAGGGTCGGTTCTGGTCCGTAGGTCCAAGTCGGGTTTCACCATGAAAAGAACCGAGAACCGACCCGACCCTATTTTATATGAAAAATTGGAACCGATTGAAGAGGTATGGTTCCAATTCCACATCTACATGGCAGGGACCACACCACTTTTCCGTCTACATGGCGCCCACATCAGCAAATAAATCCAGAAGCTTCTGGAAGACGCCAAGGTGACACCAAAGATGCTCCTTCCGACAGAAAGGACGACACGTGTCACCAATAACCGAGCGCCATATAGACCTGCAACAGATCCTGGGAGCAGACCGACAAGAGCTGCACGATTTCTCCAGCATTGACGAATATAGGCGCACCACGTGTACCACCATCCTGACCACAGCAGAGGGGACCAAGAGGATATTCCCCTTGGTCGGACAACTGGCGCCCTATAGTAGCTGGAAAGGTTGCTCCTCCCTCCTTCACCCTCCGGCTATAAATAGTACCCTTCATCATTCAGGTTAGACTATTTTTTATTCTCCACCCTCTCACTCACAACACACACTGTTTTCTTCCTCATAGCAGTACTTATTCTCACGCCGGTGCCCGGTTAAGATGGGAAACCCCCACATTCCCCTCTTAACAAGCTAACGGTGTTGCTGTTTTGCAAGACCTTAGTCATTCGGCGAGTTGGAAAGGAGATTGAACCCATAAAAGAGACAATCCAGCTAGTTAACCATCAGTATTAACCAGTGTTTCATCATTGGTGCCCACCGCATTCTTTGCAAACCACTTTCATCTCCTTTTTCTTCAAAAAACTCCCTAAAATGACTGAACCACAAGTAGACGAAGAAGTCTCTTCCTTTGAACTGATTTCGAACACGGCTCACGTTCAAAGAGTCCAAGGGAACGAGACCATCCGAGAAGGGCGGGGAAACAACGATTTTCCTGAGATCTTTGGAAGCGCTTCCAGAGTTGTCAACCAGACAACAAACGGAGCAGCTTTCCAAACTCCACCAGTAGGAGCTAATCAAACACCTCCAGAAGTTCCAACACCGAACCATGGAGCTAGCCCCTCAGCTCCATCGGGCCAAACACAGTTGAACTTCTCGGCACTTTTAGGGCTACCCGGAGGAAAAAATCTGGCTTCCTGGTATGCCGAGCAAATGGCGTCTTTGAACCTTGTTTATACGCAGCTCAACGCGCAACAAGCCGTGCTCCAAGCACAAGCCAATCAGTCCGCTTTTGTTACTCCACCGCAAAGGCCTCCAAGCACCCACGTGCTTCAACAGACCAATGCGTGGAACTTAAACCATGAGAAAGCAACCAATGTAAGAAGGCAAAGTGTGCACGACACACTTGACACTTATGGCGAAACGGAAAGTGTAACACCCTCACTATTATAAAAGGGTTTTAGTACTAATAACGACAATTAATTGTGTTCTTACGAATACACGTACATGTAAAATACGGTTTTACTAAAAACTTTTACAGTTTAAAAGTTTGACAACATATTGTATATAAGTTCGTCGTTTAAAAGTTACGACACAACGCAGTGCGGAAGCTTGTATCTTGGTCGTGTTCGGTTCTTCGTTGAGCTTGATCTTCGTCCGGGAATCCTTGAGATTCACCTATGACCAAAAAAGTTAGCTTTGGTAGTTAAATAACAAGTTTAAACAAGTTATATGGGTCAAACAAACAAAATTAAACAATTTTCGGATTCAGGAGGGGCTAGACGCTACGCCTAGGGGCTAGACGCTACACCTAGCCCCTTTTTTGACAGCAAGCTGCTTATTTGTTGCTGCACTTTCCAGCTCAACCTTTTTATCAAGTCCAAACTTAAAATCACCATAACTTTTGATCTGTAAGTCCGTTTTAGGTGATTCTTTTTCCTACGCGTCCGTAATTAAATTACCAATGCATCTATCAAGATTATTATATCAAAAATTGGATGTACAGACTGAAAGTCTATAAATACCTTATGTATTTATTTGACCCGTTTAGCATTTGCATTAATTTAACCACTAACAAATTTTATATCCGCAAGACGTATTTACCCAACATCCGGGGCTTATGATCACCGGCGTTTCATTACCAAATCTATGGTTTCACGCACTTGTAATCTGTCATTGCCAAATGCTATTCTAAACACACTTTTACTACTTACTAAACAATTATTCGACCCGTTTGGCTCATTTATGGAATCCTCCATTTCTAATGACTACCAAACGCTTTCTAATCTAATTTTAACTCATTAAATCAAGTAGTGAACACTGTTACTTCAACTAATACCAATCTTTATTCTAAAACACAACTATGAACGATTACAATATCTAATTTCCATAATGTAACGAAACAAGTTACATACCTTCATAATTCATCAACATTGCTTTCTAACCATAATTACCCATTCCCGGGCTTATCAACCTCATCGTATCCCTTCAAATCCATGGTTTACGCTTTTATAACTCAAATTTAACGAGTGACGTTCGAGTCACTTCGAACACTACCATTTCGACCATTATTTTAACCTGTTCTTTATCTAGTGAATTACATCACTTTACTTACTTTCCCATTATGACTAATTAAACAATATTATCAATAAACATATCTAACCAACTATTTATTTTGACCCGTTTGGTTTGTCGAGTGAATCCCATCACTTCTTGGACTCACCAAACGCAACTATTTTCGCTATAACAACATTAAACATATCTACAACTAGGCTTGTCTACATAAATTTAACGAGACAACAAGTCGCGTACCTTCAAAGTGTTCCTTTCAAGTGCGTGCCCGCTTGAAGACTCGGCTCCCTATAAGTTCAATCAACACTTCGTTTAGAACTCCATTCATGTCTTATAACGCATAATTCATCTTATCATTTAAATATGCGTTTCGTTCGAAATCACCATATCTAGCTTTCTTTTAGGCATTTCAACAAACACCTAAAGGACATAATTTCACTAAATCAACAATCAAGTTCATGACTACTTATTTAGCCAAGATTTTAACACCTTTTACTAGTCAATGAACTAATTTATGGTTTCTCATATTGTGCCTTACGAACAAATATTCCCTCCTCAGTATCTACTGAGTACTTTGAGGAATTTGATTAGGATGAGGATCCCTTATCTTTTGGTGCACTATCTAATTGACGATAGATCTCCGAAAGCTTTTGCTTACCCATACTTTAACTAACAAGTAGTCAGTTAACAAACACATAATCACAAAATGGCAATCAGTAAAATTAAGTATTTCTTAAATACTTAATAGGCTTAAATCAGTGGCTCTGATACCACCTTTTCCTGTCACGGTGTAACACCCCAAAAACGGGTTTGGTAATCAAACCACGTTAATACTAAAAGACGGGTAAAGTATCGTTAGTGGTAAAAGTAACCCAGTAAATATTAGGATTTAAATAAATAATCCTAATATTAATAAAAAAGAGAATAAGAACTTTCAAGAGAAAATAAAGTTATGAAAGGCCCGAGTTAACGGGACTTAAAATATAACGGGTTATAACTTCCCGAACCTATTGAGTTAACTAGGGATAATTAACCTAGTTACTAGTATGTGGCTAAGTGATAAATGGTAAGTTGTAGCTTCAATTGATCAAAGTAAAACATGAGGGACTAATACTTGCCAAGTGGGAAACTTGTTTAATTAAAACAAGTAATAACACACAATACACACACTAAGGGTGTGTGTGGAGATCGACCAGGGGAAAGCTCCCCATGGAGCCAAACCCTAACCTTCAACAAATCTATCAAATTGAAGGATCAAATAAAGCCCAAATTCACAACCGAGCGTGAATTAACGATCACCCGAACAAGAGGATCGTAAGGTATGTAAAATCTTGATGATTAGTGAAGTTGTGAAATATGGATAATCATCCTAATCATGAATTAGGCATGGATTAGAGAAGCTATGGCTAGATTAGTGATGTATACTTGCTTAGGAACCAAACCCTAAGTGAAAATCATACATGACATGCTATGAATTGAAGGACTTGATGAGTTAACACACTTAGATAAGTGGGTTTTGATGTTATGATAAAATTTATGATATAACTATGCTTAGAATCAACATGCATGATAACAAATAGAAAGTGTTTGATTAAACCATGAAATTGGGTACAAGATCATACTTCTCATGAAATGGGTTTAGTATGATATAAAAGAATTGATGTTAAGATCGTGATATAGATGCTTAAAATCATGTTACCTAGTAGTTGGTGTGTAAAATTTGAAGTTCGTTAAGGGTTCGGACGAAATGCCTAAGTGAAATTCAATAAAACAAATGTGCATTGAATAAGTCGATAAGTCGATTGACTTTAAAAAGTCAAACCGACCAAGTGTATGATCGAATGATAAATTCGACATAAAAGCGTAGGATGGTTTAGCTGTAAATGATTATGACTAACCTAACCATCTTACAATTACAATGATAGTTTGACGCTTGGCAAGCTAAGTGAAAGCTTGGGGAAGGAAGCGGGTCAAACGAATCAAGAATGAAGGAAAAGCGTAATTCGGATGCAAGGTAAGTATAGCTTACACTAGTCTTAAATTGTGGAATATTCACTTATCATATAAATTACGAATGAGATAACTAAACAATTGAAATATGATGTTCCGTTGTGTAGTCGTACGGAACAAGATAATCAAAGATGAAAGAAACCATAATAATGGTTAAAAAGAAGTAAATCGATAATTCGGTCATGTTATGACGAAAGGAAAAAAATGAACTTTTAATGGTTCCTTTTTTATGGTAAGCCAAAACAAATAATAAGGGCAAAACGGTAATTTAGTCACACGTTGACAATAACCGTTAGTTTTAAAAAGACACTTTTCCGCGTAAGACATAAAGAGTCAAAAGTGGTAATAAACGGTTTATAAGTAAAATGACCGTACGGTGTTAAACGGAGCGAGTCATCTAGATGAGATGATAATAAATATCATCTCGCAAAGATAAACGGTCAATTCGGCCAAACGGGTCAAAAGGTGTAGACATCACCTTTTGACAATATCGACTAATATTTTTTGTCGATTTATATGCTTACAGGAATAGATATCCAATGGGTACTCGCATCTTTCTTAATTAGCGATTACAAAGCAAGGTATTAAAACTGGGTTAATAAGTTGATCCGAGCCAGGTGTGTATAATAGATCAACTCATCATTTAGAACTTGAAGTTCTATGAGAGTTAGGCAAAGTAAAAGGGACATTCGGTTACCTTAAAAGGTAAACCGAAGGATTTAAATTATAGACAGAGTGTTTTGAAAACAAGATTTGGTTAAAAATGAGATTTTGGGCGTGCATGGCTTAAGTGTCACGGCCCCCGACCCGGTTTGACCCGTTTCAGGAGCCGCGGAACAGAAATCCCGTGGTATTTAATTAACAGCGGAAGTTTCATCAGGATCTTTTTAAAACTGAAATATTTCCCGTTTATTTATTTCACAATTCGGGATAAAACCCGGTAATTTACAATATTGAGATTTCACGAAGAAATCTTTTATTTTACAAAACATGTTTCTTTATTTTATACCGAGCCACTTCCTTAAGCTGATAGTGCTTCACGGCACTTTTTCCTGGATCACAACAGATCACCTGAAACATGTTTGAAAAAGGTTTTGTCAGCGGGAAATACTGAGTGAATCATTCTATTTACATAAAACGACCTGTTTGTTATAATTTACAGTATTAAGAGCGATTACAATGTCTCTATCTTTTAAATTAACTGATCCAGTTGTCACTTGACCAGACTTGTGACTGTGGACATATCACTTGTTGGGTCCGTTCACCCACAAATGATAAATAATTAGTAGCTATGTGCACATCCCCCCACATACTGGCAGTAATTTCAGATTACATAGACTTAATCCCTGTAATTATAACCTTTGAAAATAAACATGCTTTTGTAAATAGATTTGATAAAAAGAGAATGACTCACATTGCAGATCTAACAGAGCTTATCCTACTGATTAGCCTTGATAACCTAGTTTAAATAATCATGCACACAAACTAGGTTAGTAACTTAATACAGCATTTACGATAACTCATGAGATTACAACCTTCACAACGAATGACAAAGTGCGATACTTAAACATCCATCGATTTAACGACGAATGACAAAGCATAAACCCTAATGTGGGCAGCACTTAAACATCCATTGGATGGTTTAATCGATCAGACATTGAATCGTAGCAGCGATCGAGTTATTACCCTGAATTGTGACAGGACTTCGTGACCAGTGTGTGTTTTGTAGACTGTTTATGCTATAACTTCGTGTACGAAACGAATTTATAGCTGGAAAATCGTCCCCCTCGCGCCACGCGAGGGGTCCTCTTGTTCCTGTCGCGTGGCACGACAGGTCACTTCTAGGGTAGAGTAGGCTCGTGTCTTTTATAGCTTTGGTGAGTCAGATTTCGACGTAATTCAATTCCTACAGCAAACTGTAAGGATATTACCAATTAGGGTTTACCCCCCCCCCCCTGAGTTTTAGGGGCCCTGTTCCTGATTCCGAGTGTTCTGAAAATTTTAGGGTTTGTTCAGAATCACTTGGGTTTCTCAATTAAGGTTTCCTATTGGTCAAATTAAAATAATAAATATAACTTTTGATGAGAGTTGTTACATTCTCCCCACCTTAATAAAATATCGTCCTCGAGATTTATTGGAATAAGTGAGGATACTTTCGCTTCATTTCCGATTCCATCTCCCAAGTATATTCAGCTCCTCTCTTTGAATCCCATCTGACTTTGACTAAAACTAGTCGTTTATTTTTGAGAAACTTGATCTTTCGATCCTCAATTTGAAGAGGTTTCTCAACAAATTTCAGCTTTTCGTTTACCTCTATATCTCGAAGAGGTACTACCAGTGATTCATCTGATAAGCATTTCTTGAGATTGGATACATGAAATACATCATGTACTCCTGCCAATTCTTCTGGTAGTTGTAAACGATAAGCAACTGGTCCTATACGTTGGATCACTGAAAATGGTCCTACGTACCTTGGACTTAGCTTTCCTTTCTTTCCAAATCTAACTACTCCTTTCCAAGGAGAAACTTTTAATAGTACTTTGTCTCCAACTTGGAATTCTAACGGCTTACATCTATTGTCTGCATAACTTTTCTGGCGATCTCGAGCCGTCTTCAGTCTTTCCTTGATTTGTGTAATCTTATCAGTCGTCTCTTGCACTATTTCAGGACCTGATAATTGACTTTCTCCTATTTCTGCCCAACAGACTGGAGTTCTGCACTTTCTTCCATATAGTGCTTCAAATGGGGCGGTTTCAATACTTGAATGATAGCTATTGTTATAGGAGAATTCAATTAATGGTAAATAATCATCCCAATTTCCACCAAAATCTATTATACATGCTCTAAACATGTCTTCTAGAGTTTGGATCCTCCTTTCACTTTTTCCGTCTGTTTGGGGATGATATGCAGTGCTCATATTTAATCAAGTTCCCATAGCTTGCTGGAAACTTTTCCAGAAATGAGAAGTAAAACGACTATCCCTATCCGAAACAATGGAGAGTTGAACTCCATGTAAGGATACAACTTCATCTACATACAATTTTGCCAACCTTTCCATACTAAAGGATTCTTTCATTGGTAGAAAGTGAGCTGATTTGGTTAATCGATCCACAATTACCCAAATTGCATTATTACCTTTTTCTGGTTTTGGGTAACTTAGTAACAAAATCCATTGTTATAAGTTCCCATTTCCATACAGGCATTTCTAATTGTTGTAGTAAACCTGAGGGTTTCTGATATTCTGCCTTAACTTGTGAACAAGTGAGACATTTACAAACATATCGTGCTATATCCTTTTTCATTCCTATCCACCAAAAGTTCTTTCTTAAATCTTGGTACATCTTATTGTTTCCTAGGTGCATAGTATACCTAGATTTATGAGCTTCCTCTAAAATCTTAGGTCATAAGTCTCCATGCTTAGGTACCCAAATTCTACTTTTGTGGAATCTCCAAACTCCATCTACTCCTTGTTCTAATTCCTTGATTCGTCCTTTCATTCCTTCAGCATCATCCTTGATTGCTGTAGCTTGAACATTCTTCAATTGTTCCATTAAATCGATTTGTAGATTTAATCTGAGAGCACGAACCCGTCGTTGTTTCTCATAATACTTACGACTTAAGGCATCTGCAACTACATTTGCCTTTCCTTCGTGATACTGAATATCACAGTCGTAGTCACTTAGGATTTCCATCCATCTTCTTTGTCTCATGTTTAACTCTTTTTGCCCAAATATATATCTTAAACTTTTGTGGTCTTTGTAGACAGTAAATTTACTTCCGTAAAGATAATGTCTCCAAATCTTAAGGGCAAAAATTACGGCTCCTAATTCTAAATCGTGAGTCGTATAATTTTCTTCGTGCTTTTTCAATTGCCTTGAAGCATATGCAATCACCTTTTTGCGTTGCATAAGCACACATCCATATCCTAGTTTTGAAGCATCACAATATACCTCAAAATCTTCAGTTCCTTCTGGTAAGGCTAAGATTGGTGCATTTGTTAATTTCTGCTTTAATATTCTAAAGGCTTCTTCTTGCTTTGGTCCCCATTCAAACTTAACCGCTTTACAGATTAGCTTAGTTAATGGTACGACTATTTTGGAAAAATCCTTAATAAACGGTCTATAATACCCAGCTAAACCTATAAAACTTCTAATTTCCATTGATGTTTGTGGAACCTTCCATTTGGTAATTGCCTCTATCTTAGCAGGATCTACGTGAATACCTTCGTGATTCACCATGTGTCCTAAAAATTGCACTTCTTGCAACCAAAATTCACACTTCGAGAATTTGGCATAAAGCTTTTCTTTTCTTAACAAAGTTAAGAGTGCATGAAGGTGTTCACAATGCTCTGTCTGACTTTTGGAATAAATAAGTATATCGTCTATGAAGACAATTACAAATTTATCCAAATATGGTTTACAGATCCTATTCATCATGTCCATGAATGCTGCAGGTGCATTTGTTAACCCAAAGGGCATTACTGTAAACTCATAATGACCATACCTAGTTCTGAAAGCAGTTTTAGGTATGTCTTCTTCTTGTACCTTCAATTAATGATATCCGGAGCGTAAATCTATTTTAGAAAAATATCTAGCTCCTTGAAGTTGATCAAACAGATCATCAATCCTAGGTAATGGATATCGATTCTTAATTGTAACCTTATTCAGTTCTCTATAATCGATACACATTCTCATTGAATCATCCTTTTTCTTTACAAACAATACTGGCGCTCCCCAAGGGGATGAGCTAGGTTGTATGAATCCTTTACTTAGTAATTCATCTAATTGCGTTTTTAGTTCTAACATTTCTGTGGTGCTAACCGATAAGGTGCCTTGGCTATCGGTGTAGTTCCTGGAATTAGATGAATCCTAAATTCTACTTCCCTATCTGGGGGTAATCCTGGTAACTCTTCTGGAAATACATCCGGATATTCTGAGACTACTGGTATTTCCTTAAGATCTTTTCCCTTAGTACTAATGATTACCGAAATCATATACACTATTCCTTGTTTTCGTTCATAATTAGCAACTTTCATTACTGATATGAACTTCATGGGCTTACGTTGTTTATCTCCTGTAATCCTAATTACTTCTCCAGTGGGTGATTGAATTTCTATGGAATTCTGATCACAAAGGATTCTAGCATGGTTGGCTAGTAACCAATCCATTCCTAATACAACATCAAATTCAGCTAAATTCATCGGCAATAGTTTTGCAGAGAATTTATGTCCTAAAAGTTCTATATTTTCTTCCTGCAAAACTTTATCGATTTTAACTGAATTTCCGTCTGCCGTTTCAACTATAAAAATCTGCCTAATATTGGTTAAAGGTAAATGAAGAGCTTGGCAGAATGAATTATTTATAAAACTTTGGTTCGCACCAGAGTCAAATAATACTTTGGCGTAAATGTTGTGAACTAAGAACGTACCCGCTATCACATCTGGGATGAGTTCTGCTTCTTGAGTGTTTTGCTGAAATACCCTAGCATTCTTCTTAATAGTTCCGTTGGTCGCCTTAGTTTTGTTGTCTGCTGGTTTGATTAATTTAGGACACTCTGTTTTGAAATGTCCTGCCTCTCCACAATTGTAACAAATTATGGATTTCTTCCTGCAATTTTCTTCACGATGCCCTACAGTTTTGCAAAAATTGCAATATACTTTACATTTTCCAAAATGTTTCTTTTTGCAATTTTGACAGAACGGCAAGGTTGAAGATTGCCCTGTTCCTTTTCTCTTGAAGCTGTTATTATTACCCGTACGATATCCTTGCGTAATTTTATAAGCCAGTTCCTTCTTTCTGTTTTCATCTTGTGTGCGTACCAATTCATCGGTTAGGGTATTAGCTAATTCCACAGCATCGTCAATAGTGCGAGGTCTCACAGCTTTAACGATATTGCGGATTTCACTAATCAGTCCCCAAATGTAGCGAGAAATGAGTACCGGTTCTGGCGAAGCCAGTGTTGGTACCACTCTAGCATATTCAAAGAATTTCGAAGTATAACTGCGACAATCTACACCCATCATCCGATGATTTAGGAACTTATTTGTCATTTGTTCCTTTTCATACTCGGGACATAATTTTCTTTCTACAAAACCCTTAAATTCTTCCCAAGTCATGGCATAGGCTATTATTCTTCCTTTTGATTGTAACACAGTGTTCCACCATTCGAGTGCTCCTTCTTTGAAGAGATTTGATGCGTACATAACCTGATCATCTTTAGCACATTTACTTATTGCAATGACTGCTTCGGTTTTCTCTAACCAACGCAGTGATGCAGTTGCTCCTTCATTGCCTGCAAATTCAGTGGGTTTACAAGCAAGAAATTCTTTGAAAGTGCAACCAGGCGTTGCAGTTTTCATTTTCTTTGGTAATGGAGCTTGATGTGGTTCCCCATTATGATTAACATGATCATTGCCTCCGTTTACACTATTACTGAAGTTATCTTCAGAAATACGTTTACTAGGAATGATTTGTTACGGTTCGATTGGATTCTTTACAGCAGCAACGATGGCTGGAATAGCATTAGCTATCCCTTGAGTAACAATATTTTCGATATCTTGTCTAGTCATATATTGATCTCCTGGATGTTGCTCAGACTGATTAACCTCATTTACTGGTTCATTACCAATGTTTGCCATCTGATAATTAATTTTATATAAATAATTAGTATAAATACAAATATAATAAAACAGTTTGCACATAATCACATTAACATGTATAACCAAAAATTATTGATTTCACAAGTTTCATTATATTATGCCTCGTACACACGATTATCATACAACGTTTTATTGTTAAGTTATTACACATACTGGTTATTATGATTATTTATTAACAAATATTCCTGCAAACTCCCATTATCTGGTCAGCTAATTTCTTAAAAACGACGCTCCCTTTCGTCATACTTCCAAGTAACTCTTTCTCCAATATCCCTAATCCTATTTCCTGCATCAATTAACTCTTCGCCCCAAAGACGAAGTTCAGTCAGATTCTCCGGGCTCATAGTTGGATATAGTGGAGGTTCTGGGTCAACTTGTGGGAAAAATGTATCAGGGTTGTTTAAAAGATTTTGGTATTGCCAATCAGTTGTCCACCATTCATCTAATTCTACTGGTAGTGGTTGAGGTTGGACAATAGGATCTGGAATAGCAGGTTCCAGATTGATTGGTATTGGAACTTCTAGTGGGTAACTAAAAAGATCTTCTTCAGTAAATATAAGGTTTGGATTAGCTGGTTCAAGGTTTCCATCGGCAGGTCCGATGAGGTCACTCATTACTAATTTATGATCTAAAACTTCCCAGGGAGTCATTTTCTGTTTCTGTCTAGAACTTTCTCCGACTTCTTTTTCTATTTGCTTAAAACTCTTCTCAGCTTCTATCTCTACTTGATTAACATTTTCCTCAATTTCTACCCCTTTTCCTTTGTCTTTTGGTTCTTCAGTTGTAGTAACCTTTCTTGTTGCTGGCTTTTTCCTTCGTACACGCCTCCAGCCCACAAATCTGCTTCTTTTCTTGGGTTTAGGTTTTGCCAGTGGTTTGGATTGAAATTCCATGGGTTCTTCTTTATCAGCGAAGTAACCGGTGAATTCCTTGGAAACTTCTATCTTAACGGGATAGAGGTAAAGATTTTCTAAACCTTCTGATATCTCATTCATGCTGTTTAGCATATATGCAAAATACATACCAAATGTTAAAATAAAATAACAAAATTTTATAGATAACCCGTAAATATTATTGCATACATAAAACAACTGACAAGTAAATTATACTACGATTTACTGTAAACTCATTTATTTACTAAATAAGGTTTCTGGAAAAAAAAAGTGCTAAAACTTTTTGAGTATTTAGAGATTTGCATTTTCTGCTACTGTGGCTAGCATATAAAGATTTGCCCATTTCTCATCTAATTTGTCCTCCCAAGGTGATTTATTGATTAAGTCCTGGTTTTCTTGTTTAACTTTCTTCTCTCAGTTTTTTCTTATTTCCTCCTGACTTTTCCTAATAATCAAACTTCTTTTATTAGGAGAAAGTGGTTCCTCGTAATGTGCCTTACGGACAAATATTCCTTCTTCAGGAATTACATAAGGTTTTGTTTGGGATGAACTTCCCTTCTCGTTGGATGACCTATCTAGTTTAAGATAGATGTTTGACAGCTTTTGTTTACCCATACTGTAATTAATAAATAATTAGTTAATAAAACACATAATCACATACTTGCCAATCAGTAAAATTAAGTATTTCTAAATACTTAATAGGCTTAAATCAGTGGCTCTGATACCACCTTATTTCTGTCACGGCCCCCGACCCGGTTTGACCCGTTTCAGGAGCCGCGGAACAGAAATCCCGTGGTATTTAATTAACAACGGAAGTTTCATCAGGATCTTTTTAAAACTGAAATATTTCCCGTTTATTTATTTCACAATTCGGGATAAAACCCGGTAATTTACAATATTGAGATTTCCCGAAGAAATCTTTTATTTTACAAAACATGTTTCTTTATTTTATACTGAGCCACTTCCTTAAGCTGATAGTGCTTCACGGTACTTTTTCCTGGATCACAACAGATCACCTGAAACATGTTTGAAAAAGGTTTTGTCAGCGGGAAATACTGAGTGAATCATTCTATTTACATAAAACGACCTGTTTGTTATAATTTACAGTATTAAGAGCGATTACAATGTCTCTATCTTTTAAATTAACTGATCCAGTTGTCACTTGACCAGACTTGTGACTGTGGACATATCACTTGTTGGGTCCGTTCACCCACAAATGATAAATAATTAGTAGCTATGTGCACATCCCCCCACATACTGGCAGTAATTTCAGATTACATAGACTTAATCCCTGTAATTATAACCTTTGAAAATAAACATGCTTTTGTAAATAGATTTGATAAAAAGAGAATGACTCACATTGCAGATCTAACAGAGCTTATCCTACTGATTAGCCTTGATAACCTAGTTTAAATAATCATGCACACAAACTAGGTTAGTAACTTAATACAGCATTTACGATAACTCACGAGATTACAACCTTCACAACGAATGACAAAGTGCGATACTTAAACATCCATCGATTTAACGACGAATGACAAAGCATAAACCCTAATGTGGGCAGCACTTAAACATCCATTGGATAGTTTAATCGATCGGACATTGAATCGTAGCAGCGATCGAGTTATTACCCTGAATTGTGACAGCACTTCGTGATCAGTGTGTGTTTTGTAGACTGTTTATGCTATAACTTCGTGTACGAAACGAATTTAAACGTCCAATTAACGCAGAAGTTCTAGTCCCACAGCCTACTATTTATAGCTGGAAAATCGTCCCCCTCGCGCCACGCGAGGGGTCCTCTTGTTCCTGTCGCGTGGCGCGACAGGTCACTTCTAGGGTAGAGTAGGCTCGTGTCTTTTATAGCTTTGGTGAGTCAGATTTCGACGTAATTCAATTCCTACAACAAACTGTAAGGATATTACCAATTAGGGTTTACGCCCCTGAGTTTTAGGGGCCCTGTTCCTGATTCCGAGTGTTCTGAAAATTTGAGGGTTTGTTCAGAATCACTTGGGTTTCTCAATTAAGGTTTCCTATTGGTCAAATTAAAATAATAAATATAACTTTTGATGAGAGTTGTTACATTAAGCAAGCCCTTCGTCGTTAAAGAAGGGTTAGAAATGACCAAAACGCCCTTGTAAATGAAATTAATCAAGCAACCCTTAGAGGTCGCTTGAAAACGAGTTTTATAATCAAGTCAATACTTAGAATAAGTATAAAAGCGAAAGATGTAAATCCTTGGTCAAAAGACTCTATATGAGTCTTTGTCGTAAAATGATAATCCGAGTGGTAAAACTCGGATTATATAGATCGCCACATTAAATCCATCACAAATATAGTTGTGATGGAAGATCATTTGATAAATAATGTGGAAATCAGATGCTAGGAATAAACGAGTGTGAATTATGCGTAAAAGTGCTTAAATGCCCTTAACGGGTCAATTAAACATCTAAGTAAAAACGGGTTTAAGAATGTATATAAACCCGTGATTTGAATCTAATATGATAACAACATGGAAATGATGAGAATTTAGAATCAAACAACATGTTTGTTTGATAAAATCATGAACGGGTCAAAGTTTGGTAAGAGGGTAATAAGCCGAAGACTTAAAAGTCTTAAATTTTGTTAATCCAGATGTTGGATTTTAACTCCATATAATGGAGGATCAAATTACAATCACGTAGGAAGAAACGGTAGGTCAAACGGACAAGCGGATTAAAAGTTATGAAAGTTTCCGTTTTAGAAAACGGCAAACTTGGAAAATTCCGTAGAGGCCACCGTAAGTACCGTAACTTACGGTAGCCTATAAGTATTTACGCCATAAACCCCCTGCTTTACGGTGGGAAGAATCAACATTCCGGGTCTATCGTAAATTACGGTAGGCATCCACCGTAATTTACGATAGACCCTGTAACATAATATATTTTAATCAGTTTCGTTTCCCGGACTCGTTTTGACACGTTTTAAACCCTGTATGACTAAAGAATTTCATGTTTATGAAATGTAGGTACATTTTGGATGCCGGAAGACGATCAAGCTCATCGAAGAACTGAACACTATAAAGATACATGCTTCCGCACATTGCCCGTCGTAAATTTTAAACGACGAATGCGATCACGTTATGTTGAATAACTATGATTTGCAAAGGTTTTAATAAATTCATATTTCCGATGTATATGAAATCTTAATTACATGATTGTTTTCGTAAAATATACGTTAAACCTTGAATTATAAGAACGGGTGTTACAAGTTGGTATCAGAGCCCTGGTTTAAGAGATTCAAGTATGGTGGGAAAACTATGCTTGGACTTAAACCTTATGCTCTTAATAAAGATTAGTGTTCGGTTCGATGCTTGATCGCAAATCCGGTAAGTGTATGTATGTCAATCGTTTAGCGTATTAAAGTGTTGTAAACAACACACAGGGTTATCGTGTAATACACGTTACCCCAATTAAATGATAGAAATAGCTAACAAAATTTCATGCGTTGACACCTATAGTAGAAAAGCCTTGTATTATGATACAGGCATTTAGTAAAGTTGACATTACTAACTTTTGTGAATGTCTTGATTGAAGGACACTTGCATTTAAAGATGACAAGAGTTGAACAAATTAAGGATATGATAGAGGGACGGTCCGAAGTATGACAAGAGGAGCATGCTCACCAAGGGCTAAATCGCATAACGACCGCGAACAAGGTTAATGGCAGGGAACGCCCGACGAGGCAAGCATTACCAGGTGCACGCTTTTAAATATAATCGCATAAATAGCAATATGCAATAAACAAGTAGAGAATGATTGTTGCATAGATAAATTAGAAACTTGGAAAACCTGAATAGAAATACATATCCAGGATATTGTTTCCAAGAAAACTAAATAAAGACATTACTTACATAGGGCGTATTGTGAAAACTATAAAAAGGTCGTGTATGTCATGTGTTAATCGCTTACTCTGGCCAAGTAAGTAGTGGCATATGATACCATGAGTTTCTTATAGCGGACACATTTACATCCGATGTAGTAAGGGCGGAGTGAATGGGACTAACATAAAAAGTACCCAAATGAATCAAATGAGCAAAATATTTGATAATAATGTAAACGCACAACCGGGTGACGGAAGCGTATTACATTAGGATAATGAGCCCGAAAGAAGGGACAAAGAAACATGTAAAATAATTAAGGTACGCATTGGGAGGGGGTGTACTTACACTCAAACCCGGAAAATGCAAACATGTAAAATGATGTAGACATGTATTGGGAGGGGGTGTACTTACACTCGAACCCGAAGAATATAAACATGTAAAATGATCAAGATACGCATTGGGAGGGAGTGTACTTACACTCGAACCCGGAAAATGCGAATATATCTCTAAACGGGTCGTTTTGTAAAACGTCAAACTCGAGGACAAAGTCGGAATATAAAAATGAAGCGAGGTCTTAATGCATACCAGGAGGGTTGCAATAATAACGACTTCGTAAAACACCCGGTTGATGGGTAAGAATTAAACACATGCGTAGACCGAGAAACGGGAACTCGGATGGAAAGTTAAAAGACTCGGGTTTTGGGTCATAACTAAAAGATGACAAAATAATGTGAATAAAAATTGTGAATAAATTATGTTCAACTATTTTAAAGTTGAACGGGTCGATTATAATATCATGCTGGACGGCATGAGTAAATACAAGCGGGATAATAGTAGCGTTAAAAGCAAAAGAATAATGAGCCCGGTAATGGGACATAATCGAATACGGATATATGTAAACTGGAGAATGGTGAGCATAAGATGAACCGACGCATAAATGACATGAGAATTCATAAAGTCGGAAAATTTTGCCCGAAAATAAACACATGAATCCTTAGACTACGGTCAAGGTCAACTAAAGTTCAAAAGCGGAAATATACGATTCCAAACATAACAAGACATGCTTTGAAGCTATATATGCATATATACATTTGAATGTAGATACAAATAAAAAAGATGAATCTGTGGGATCATCGTAACTTACGGGAATGCGATTAGTGTTAAGGTCTACGGGACCAGGATGACCCTCGGGTCACGAAAAGAAAGGGAAATAAACCTTAGGGTTCCCATTAAAAAGGGGGTGAAGTGTCACGGCCCCCGACCCGGTTTGACCCGTTTCAGGAGCCGCGGGACAGAAATCCCGTGGTATTTATTTAATTGAGTTTAACAGCGAAAGTTTATCATCAGGATCGTTGTAAAGCTAAAATTTACCCGATTATTTTATTTCACAACTCGAGATAAAACCCCGTTAATTTACAATATTATGATTTCACGGAGAAATCTTTATTTAACAAAACATATTTCTTTCTTTTACAATGAGCCACTTTCTTAAGCTTGCAGTGCTCCGTAGCACCTTTCCTGAATCACAACAGATCACCTGAAACATGTTTGAAAAAGGTTTTGTCAGCGGGAAATACTGAGTGAATCATTCTATTTACTAAAACACCCTGTTTGTTATAATTTACAGTATTAAGGAAGATTACAATGTTTCTGATATCAACCAACTACCCACAGTACTTTGTCACTTGACCCATTGGCCCATTCGTCCAATGGTATCTGTGATTATGGTCATATCACCCCTTGGCTGCCCCAATGGTGAAGATTATCAAGTAATGTATACAAAACCCCACATACCGGCTGTAACTTGGTGATTACATAAACTTAATCACTGTAATTATAATCTTTGAAAATAACATGCTTTTGTAAATAAATTTGATAAAAAGAGAATGACTCACATTGCAGATTTAACACGGATAGAGTCTAGTCTATGGATTAGCCTTGTTAACCTAATTTAAACAACAATGCACACAAAACTGGGTTAGTAATCAATACAACATTTACGATAACTCACGAGATCAAACTCTCACAACGAATGACAAAATGCAATCACTTAAACATCCATCGGATTCACAACGAATGACAGGGTATTCCCCGAGTTCGGGTGGTACTCAAACATCCTGTCGGAATCACGACGAATGACAAAGGATAACCCTAATGTGGGCAGCACTTAAACATCCATTGGATATATTGATCGATCGGACAATGAATCGTAGCAGCGATCGAGTTATTACCCTGTTTTGCGGCAGCAATTTAGTGATCCGTGTGTGTTTTGATAGTATACAGAATGTAACTCGGTGTGTATTTCGAATTTGTTCGTCGTTTTAATTCCAGAAATCAAGTGCCAAACCCTGCTATTTATACATGAATTTGGACTAGCTTACGGACCGTAAGACTCAACCCTTACGGTCCGTAAGGGTCACAGAATCTTCATAGGGTTGCCACGACTGGGACTAGCCTTGCTGACTTGATGATTTCGTAAATTTCAATTTTGACAACATTTTCTATAGATAATCATCACTAGGGTTTACCCCCCCCCCCTGAGTTTTAGGGGCCCTGATCCTGATTCCGATTGTTCTGAAAATTTTAGGGTTTGTGCAGAATCACTTGGGTGTCTCAATTAGGGTTTCCTATTGGACAATTAAAATAATTATTAAGACTTTTTTATAGGAGTTGTTACATTCTCCCCACCTTAATAAAAATCTCGTCCTCGAGATTTACTGGAATAAGTGTGGATACTTTCGCTTCATTTCTGATTCCAGCTCCCAAGTGTATTCAGCCCCTCTCTTTGAATCCCACTTGACTTTAACTAGCACTTGTCGTTTGTGCTTGAGAAACTTCACTTTTCTGTCTTTTATCTGAAGAGGTTTCTCAATAAATTTTAATTTTTCGTTTACCTCTATGTCTTGAAGAGGTACTACCAGAGATTCGTCTGCTAGACATTTCTTGAGATTGGATACATGAAATACGTCATGTACTCTAGCTAACTCTTCTGGTAGTTGTAAACGATAAGCAACTGGTCCTATACGTTGGATCACTGGAAATGGTCCTACATACCTTGGACTTAGCTTTCCTTTCTTACCGAATCTAACAACTCCTTTCCAAGGGGAAACTTTCAACAGTACTCTGTCTCCAACTTGTAATTCTAACGGCTTGCATCTATTGTCTGCATAACTCTTCTGGCGATCTCGAGTCGTCTTCAGTCTTTCCTTGATTTGTGTGATCTTATCAGTTGTCTCTTGTATAATCTCTGGGCCTGATAATTGACTTTCTCCTATTTCTGCCCAACAAACTGGAGTTCTGCATTTTCTTCCATACAATGCTTCGAATGGGGCAGTTTCAATGCTTGAATGATAACTATTGTTATAGGAGAATTCAATTAATGGTAGGTGATCGTCCCAATTTCCACCAAAATCTATTACACATGCTCGCAGCATGTCTTCCAGAGTTTGGATTGTCCTTTCACTTTGCCCATCTGTTTGGGGATGATATGCAGTGCTTAAGTTTAGTCGAGTTCCCATTGCTTTCTGGAAACTTGTCCAAAAATGAGAAGTGAACCGACTATCCCTTTCTGATACAATGGAGAGTGGAACTCCATGTAGAGATACAACTTTATCTACATATAACTTTGCCAGTCTTTCCATGCTAAAGGTTTCTTTCATAGGCAGAAAGTGAGCATATTTGGTTAATCGATCCACAATTACCCAAATTGCATCATTACCTTTTCTGGTTTTGGGTAACTTAGTAACAAAATCCATTGTTATGAGTTCCCATTTCCATACTGGCATTTCTAATTGTTGGAGTAGACCTGAAGGTTTGTGATGTTCTGCCTTAACTTGTGAACAAGTAAGACACTTAGAAACATATCTAGCTATATCCTTCTTCATACCTATCCACCAGAAATTCTTTCTTAAATCTTGGTACATTTTATTGTTTCCAGGATGCATGGTATACCTAGATTTATGAGCTTCCTCTAAAATCTTATTTCTTAATTCTCCCTGCTTTGGCACCCAAACCCTTTTTTTATGGAATCTCCAAATTCCATCATCTCCCTGTTCTAATTCTTTTATTCGTCCTTTCATTCCTTCAGCAACATCCTCTATTGCTGTTTCTTGAAAATGCTTCAGTTGTTCATTTAAATCTAACTGTAGATTTAATCTAAGAGCACGAACACGTCGTTGTTTCTCATGGTACTTACGACTTAAGGCATCTGCAACTACATTTGCCTTTCCTTCGTGATACTGAATATCACAGTCGTAGTCACTTAAAATTTCCATCCACCTTCTTTGCCTCATGTTTAACTCTTTTTTCCCAAATATATATCTTAAACTCTTATGATCTGTATAGATAGTAAATTTACTTCCATACATATAATGTCTCCAAATCTTAAGAGCAAAAATTACGGCTCCTAACTCTAAGTCATGAGTCGTATAATTTTCTTCGTGCTTTTTCAATTGCCTTGAAGCATACGCAATTACTTCCTTGCGTTGCATTAGCACACATCCTAATCCTAGTTTTGAAGCATCACAGTAAACTTCAAAATCTTCAGTCCCTTCTGGTAAAGCTAGGATTGGAGCATTTGTTAATTTCTGTTTCAAGATTCTAAAGGCTTCTTCTTGCTTAGGTCCCCATTCAAACTTAATGGCTTTACAGGTTAGCTTAGTTAATGGTACAATTATTTTGGAAAAATCCTTAATAAACCGTCTATAATACCCAGCTAAACCTATAAAACTTCTAATTTCCATTGCAGTTTGTGGAACCTTCCAATTGGTAATTGCCTCTATTTTAGCAGGGTCTACATGAATTCCTTCATGATTTACCATGTGTCCTAAAAATTGCACTTCCTTTAGCCAAAATTCACACTTTGAGAATTTAGCATAAAGCTTTTCTTTTCTTAACAGAGTTAAGAGTATATGCAAGTGCTGACAATGTTCGTCCTGACTTTTTGAATAAATAAGTATATCGTCTATGAAAACAATTACAAATTTATCCAAGTACGGTTTACAGATCCTATTCATCATGTCCATGAATGCTGCAGGTGCATTCCTTAACCCAAAGGGCATGACTGTAAATTCATAATGACCATACCTAGTTCTGAAAGCAGTCTTAGGTATGTCTTCTTCTTGTACCTGCAATTGATGATATCCGGAGCGTAAATCGATCTTAGAGAAATATCTAGCTCCCTGGAGTTGATCAAATAGATCATCAATCCTAGGTAATGGGTATCGATTCTTAATTGTAACCTTATTCAATTCTCTATAATCAATTCACATTCTCATCGAACCATCCTTTTTCTTTACAAACAACACTGGTGCTCCCCAAGGGGATGAACTAGGTTGTATGAATCCTTTACTTAGTAATTTATCTAATTGTGTTTTCAGTTCTAACATTTCGGTAGGAGCTAACCGATAAGGTGCCTTAGCTATCGGTGTAGTTCCAGGAATTAGATGAATCCTAAATTCTACCTCCCTATCTGGTGGTAATCCTGGTAACTCTTCTGGAAATACATCTGGGTATTCTGAGACTACAGGGATTTCCTTAAGTTCTTTGTTCTTAGTATTAATGATTACCGAAATCATATATACTATTCCTTGCTTTCGTTCATAACTAGCAACTTTCATTACTGATATGAACTTCATGGGCTTACGTGGTTTATCTCCTGTAATCGTGATTACTTCTCCAGTAGTTGCCTGAATTTCTACAGAATTCTTATCACAAAGGATTCGAGCATGGTTGGCTATTAACCAATCCATTCCTAACACATTATCAAATTCAGCTAATTTCATAGGTAACAGATTTGCAGCAAATTTATGACCTGAAAGTTCTATTTCTACTTTTTGCAAAACCTGATCTATTTTAACTGAATTCCCATCTGCGGTTTCGACTGTAAAAATCTGCCTAATGTTGGTTAAAGGTAACTTAAGAGCTTGACAGAATAAAGTATTTATAAAACTTTGGTTTGCACCAGAGTCAAATAATACTTTTGCGTATACGTTGTGAACTAGGAACGTACCAGCTATCACATCTGGAATGAGTTCTGCTTCTTGAGTGGTTAGCTGGAATGCTCTGACATTCTTCTTAGTAGCTCCGTCTGTCGCCTTGGTTTTGTTGTCTGCTGGTTTGGACAATTTAGGACATTCTGTTTTATAATGCCCCGCTTCTCCACAGTTAAAACAGATTATGGTTTTCTTTCTGCAGTTTTCTTCACGATGTCCTACAACTTTGCAAAGGTTGCAGGTTACATTACATATTCCATAATGTTTCATTTTGCAATTCCTACAGAAAGGCGGATTTGAAGATTGCCCTGTTCCTCTTCTCTTGAAGTTGCTATTATTACCCGTACGAAACCCTTGGGTAATTTTCTGAGCCAGTTCCTTTTTCCTGTTTTCATCTCTTGTGCGTACCAATTCATCAGTTAGGGTGTTGGCTAATTCCACTGCATCGTCAATAGTGCGAGGTCTCGCAGCTTTAAGGATATTGCGGATTTCACTAATTAATCCCCAAATATAGCGAGAAATGAGTACCGGTTCTGGCGAAGCCAGTGTTGGTACCACCCTAGCATATTCAAAGAATGTCGAAGTATATCCTCGACAGTCCACATTAACCATCCGATGGTTTAGGAACTTATTTGCCATTTGATCTTTTTCATACTCGGGACAGAATTTTCTTTCTACAAGACTCTTAAATTCTTCCCAGTTCATGGCATAGGCCACAATCCTTCTTTTAGCTTGTAATACTGTGTTCCACCATTCTAATGCCCATTCCTTAAAAAGATTGGAAGCATACATAACTTGATCTTCCTCAACACATTTACTTATAGCAATTACTGCCTCAGTTTTCTCTAACCAACGTAATGCTGCAATAGCCCCTTCATTACCTGAAAACTCAGTTGGTTTACAGGCAAGGAATTCTTTGTAAGTGCAACCAGGTGTTGCAGCTTTCATTTTCTTGAAAATTGGGGCTTGCACATCATTACATGATTTCCGCCTCCATTTATACTATTACTAAAGTTGTCGCCTTGTGTACGTTTACTAGGAATGATTGATTGAGGTTTAACAGGTTTTTGAACAGCAGCAACGATTGCTGGAATAGCATTGGCTATTCCTTGTGCAACGATGTCCTCTATATCTTGCCTATTTAACAATTGTTCTTCCTGAATTGGCTCAGATTGATTTACTTCATTTACTGGTTCATTACCAATGTTTGCCATCTGATAATTAATTTATAGATAAATAATTAGTATAAAATAAGAAACAATCCAATGTCACAATTAATTACACATAATCACGAAAACGAATATACAAACAAAATTGTAAATTTTCTAAAATTCCATTTGTTTTATAGATTATATCATGCCTCTATATACAACCGTTTTATTATTTATTTTTACACATACTGATTTTACTATTACTATTACACACCCACAGTTTCACCAACCCATTATCTCTCGTCATTTGTCTTCCTAAAAACGAAGTTCCCTTTCATCATACTTCCAGGCAATTTGTCCCCCTATCTCCCGGATTCTATTTTCCGCATCCATTAACTCTTCACCAAAATGGCGAAGTTCAGCCATATTCTCGTTACTCATTGGTGGATTTGGTAATGGTTCTGGATCGAATTGTGGAAGAAAGGAATAAGGACTGTTGACAATGTTTTGGAATTGCCAATAATTTGTCCACCATTCATCCATTCCTAAAGGTTGGGTATGGATTATGGGTTCTGAAATTGCTGGTTCAAGATTTATAGGGATTTGGGTTTCAATAGGACGAGTAAAAACATTTGTATTGACAGGCTGAATAGTATCACAGCTTGCCAATATAAAATCTATTTCCTCCTGAAATGTCATTTCTTGGTTTCGTTTAGAACTTTCTCCAATTTCCATCTGAGTTTGTCTAGTACCTTTTCCAACCTCCGTTTCTATTTCCTTAGAGTATTCCTCAAATTGTATTCCCATTTGCCTAGATTCTTCCCTGACTTCAGTCTCCAATTCCGGCTGTCTAGAACTTTCCCCAGTTTCAATTTCTTTTCCTTTTTCTAAGGGATTATTTATTTTAGGAAGTCTTTTAGCTGGCTTTTTCTTACGTAGACGACTTCCCCACACGTATCTCCTTCTTTTCTTTGGTTTTGGCTTTTCCAAAGGTGGAGCGTTGAATTCTATTGGTTGTTCCACATCAGGAAAGTACCCAGTAATTTCTTTGGAAACTTCTATGTTTACGGGGTAAAGGTTGAGATTCTCTAGGGCTCCAGATAACTCATTCATACTGTTTATGTAAAAATAATAAGTTAAAATTTTATAACAAATTTTCAAAAATAACCTTTACTTATGATTGCATACCATATTATTACAAAACAACTGAAATTTAAAACACACTTATACTTTACTGTAATTTATTTATTTACTGGATAGATTTTCTAGCTTGTAAGTGATATGGTTTGCTAATCAATTTAGTTAGAGATCTGAATTTACTGCTACTGTAGCTAACATATAAAGATTTGCCCATTTTTCGTCTAACTTGTCTTCCCAAGGTGATTTACTGAGTAATTCCTGGGTTTCCTTTTTAACTTTCTTTTCTCGGGATTTCCTTAATTTCTCCTGACTTTTTCTAATAATCAAACTTCTTTTATTAGGAGAAAGTGGTTCCTCGTATTGGGCTTTTCGAACGAATATTCCTTCTTCAGGAGTTTGGGATGAACTTCCTTTTTCATTTGATGATCTATCTAATTTAAGATAGATATTTGAAAGGTTTTGCTTACCCATACTGTAACTAACAAATAGTCAGTTAATAAAACACATAATCACATAATAGTAATCAGGAAAAATTAAGTATTTCTAAATACTTAATTAGCTTAACTCAGTGGCTCTGATACCACCTTTTTCTGTCACGGCCCCCGACCCGGTTTGACCCGTTTCAGGAGCCGCGGTACAGAAATCCCGTGGTATTTATTTAATTGAGTTTAATAGCGGAAGTTTATCATCAGGATCGTTGTAAAGCTAAAATTTTCCCGATTATTTTAGTTCACAACTCGGGATAAAACCCCGTTAATTTACAATATTATGATTTCACGGAGAAATCTTTATTTAACAAAACATATTTCTTTCGTTTACAATGAGCCACTTTCTTAAGCTTGCAGTGCTCCGTAGCACCTTTCCTGAATCACAACAGATCACCTGAAACATGTTTGAAAAAGGTTTTGTCAGCGGGAAATACTGAGTGAATCATTCTATTTACTAAAACACCCTGTTTGTTATAATTTACAGTATTAAGGAAGATTACAATGTTTCTGATATCAACCAACTACCCACAGTACTTTGTCACTCGACCCATTGGCCCATTCGTCCAATGGTGTCTGTGATTATGGTCATATCACCCCTTGGCTGCCCCAATGGTGAAGATTATCAAGTAATGTATACAAAACCCCACATACCGGCTGTAACTTGGTGATTACATAAACTTAATCACTGTAATTATAATCTTTGAAAATAACATGCTTTTGTAAATAAATTTGATAAAAAGAGAATGACTCACATTGCAGATTTAACACGGATAGAGTCTAGTCTATGGATTAGCCTTGTTAACCTAATTTAAACAACAATGCACACAAAACTGGGTTAGTAATCAATACAACATTTACGATAACTCACGAGATCAAACTCTCACAACGAATGACAAAATGCAATCACTTAAACATCCATCGGATTCACAACGAATGACAGAGTATTCCCCGAGTTCGGGTGGTACTCAAACATCCTGTCGGAATCACGACGAATGACAAAGGATAACCCTAATGTGGGCAGCACTTAAACATCCATTGGATATATTGATCGATCGGACAATGAATCGTAGCAGCGATCGAGTTATTACCCTGTTTTGCGGCAGCAATTTAGTGATCCGTGTGTGTTTTGATAGTATACAGAATGTAACTCGGTGTGTATTTCGAATTTGTTCGTCGTTTTAATTCTAGAAATCAAGTGCCAAACCCTGCTATTTATACATGAATTTGGACTAGCTTACGGACCGTAAGACTCAACCCTTACGGTCCGTAAGGGTCATAGAATCTTCATAGGGTTGCCACGACTGGGACTAGCCTTGCTGACTTGATGATTTCGTAAATTTCAATTTTGACAACATTTTCTATAGATAATCGTCACTAGGGTTTACCCCCCTGAGTTTTAGGGGCCCTGATCCTGATTCCGATTGTTCTGAAAATTTTAGGGTTTGTGCAGAATCACTTGGGTGTCTCAATTAGGGTTTCCTATTGGACAATTAAAATAATTATTAAGACTTTTTTTATAGGAGTTGTTACATGAAGACCTAAGGAAATAGCCTACGAGGCTACGTGAGAGAACCTACGGGTTACTTAAACAAAGCGAGAGAACCAGTTGAGAATCCTCACGTAAAACAAAGACTGTAAAAGAGTAAATGTCAAGTCGTCAAAATTTCTTGACATAAATTAAAGATAAAACGTTAAACTAAAACTTCAGTTTTAGTAAGAAATAACGTTTTTACAAATATAAATTCTGATAGGAATTTAAATAGTAAGCATGAAGGATACAAGTCTTGACACTAATAGGCGCAAGACGATATATTCGAAAAAGTGATGTTTTCGAAATGAAAGGTTGATATGAATTAAAAATGATGTGACACGATCACGGTCAAGAAATGCAATGTAAGGTAGAATAACATTATAACCAAGTGAGCGGTAAAAGTAACTGGACTAATAAGTCTAGTTAGTGAGACCGGTTAAGGTCAGCAATTCAAATCGAGAAATTTGGTTTGCTTGTAAGCGGTAGGTTCGGTATAACTGAACCGAATAAATAAATTTGAAGACAAAAGAATTTGCTGCTAAAAGTGAAAGATTTCACTAAAGACCTTTAAACGGGTCAAAGTAACGGATTCATAAAGAATTCGATAGTATATGAAAGCGATGGATATCGCTAAGTTAACTAAACTAGTGGAAATGATGAGATTACGTTATTTCAAGTTGCATTATGTTATATAAGATACGTAGATGATTAATAACCAAAAAGATATTACCATACTTTTCTGGTAATACTAACAATTGGTTAAAAATATGAGCAATGCTGAATCGATTATCGAGAACAAATGCATGGAGTTAAACTCGATAAATTATGTAAGAAAAGGTTTCGAGGACTAAACCTCTTTAAGGGGGTAGACTTGTAACACCCCAAAAACGGGTTTGGTAATCAAACCACGTTAATACTAAAAGACGGGTAAAGTACCGTTAGTGGTAAAAGTAACCCAGTAAATATTAGGATTTAAATAAATAATCCTAATATTAACCAAAAAGCGAATAAGAACTTTCAAGAGAAAATAAAGTTATGAAAGGCCCGAGTTAACGGGACTTAAAATATAACGGGTTATAACTTCCCGAACCTATTGAGTTAACTAGGGATAATTAACCTAGTTACTAGTATGTGGCTAAGTGATAAATGGTAAGTTGTAGCTTCAATTGATCAAAGTAATACATGAGGGACTAATACTTGCCAAGTGGGAAACTTGTTTAATTAAAACAAGTAATAACACACAATACACACACTAAGGGTGTGTGTGGAGATCGACCAGGGGAAAGCTCCCCATGGAGCCAAACCCTAACCTTCAACAAATCCATCAAATTGAAGGATCAAATGAAGCCCAAATTCACAACCGAGCGTGAATTAACGATCACCCGAACAAGAGGATCGTAAGGTATGTAAAATCTTGATAATTAGTGAAGTTGTGAAATATGGATAATCATCCTAATCATGAATTAGGCATGGATTAGAGAAGCTATGGCTAGATTAGTGATGTATACTTGCTTAGGAACGAAACCCTAAGTGAAAATCATACATAACATGCTACGAATTGAAGGACTTGATGAGTTAACACACTTAGATAAGTGGGTTTTGATGTTATGATAAAATTTATGATATAGCTATGCTTAGAATCAACATGCATGATAACAAATAGAAAGTGTTTGATTAAACCATGAAATTGGGTACAAGATCATACTTCTCATGAAATGGGTTTAGTATGATATAAAAGAATTGATGTTAAGATCGTGATATAGATGCTTGAAATCATGTTACCTAGTAGTTAGTGTGTAAAATTTGAAGTTCGTTAAGGGTTCAGACGAAATTCCTAAGTGAAATTCAATAAAACAAATGTGCATTGAATAAGTCGATAAGTCGATTGACTTTAAAAAGTCAAACCGACCAAGTGTATGATCGAATGATAAATTCGACATAAAAGCGTAGGATGGTTTAGTTGTAAATGATTATGACTAACCTAACCATCTTACAATTACAATGATAGTTTGACGCTTGGCAAGCTAAGTGAAAGCTTGGGGAAGGAAGCGGGTCAAACGAATCAAGAATGAAGGAAAAGCGTAATTCGGATGCAAGGTAAGTATAGCTTACACTAGTCTTAAATTGTGGAATATTCACTTATCATATAAATTACGAATGAGATAACTAAACAATTGAAATATGATGTTCCGTTGTGTAGTCGTACGGAACAAGATAATCAAAGATGAAAGAAACCATAATAATGGTTAAAAAGAAGTAAATCGATAATTCGGTCATGTTATGACGAAAGGAAAAAAATGAACTTTTAATGGTTCCCTTTTTATGGTAAGCCAAAACAAATAATAAGGTCAAAACGGTAATTTAGTCACACGTTGACAATAATCGTTAGTTTTAAAAAGACACTTTTCCGCGTAAGACATAACGAGTCAAAAGTGGTAATAAACGGTTTATAAGTAAAATGATCGTACGGTGTTAAACGGAGCGGGTCATCTAGATGAGATGATAATAAATATCATCTCGCAAAGATAAACGGTCAATTCGGCCAAACGGGTCAAAAGGTGTAGACATCACCTTTTGACAATATCGACTAATGATTTTTGTCGAGTTATATGCTTACAGGAATAGATATCCAATGGGTACTCGCATCTTTCTTAATTAGCGATTACAAAGCAATGTATTAAAACCGGGTTAATAAGTTGATCCGAGCCAGGTATGTATAATAGATCAACTCATCATTTAGAACTTGAAGTTCTATGAGAGTTAGGCAAAGTAAAAGGGACATTCGGTTACCTTAAAAGGTAAACCGAAGGATTTAAATTATAGACAGAGTGTTTTGAAAACAAGATTTGGTTAAAAATGAGATTTTGGGCGTGCATGGCTTAAGCAAGCCCTTCGTCGTAAAAGAAGGGTTAAAAATGACCAAAACGCTCTTGTAAGTGAAATTAATCAAGCAACCCTTAGAGGTCGCTTGAAAACGAGTTTTATAATCAAGTCAATACTTAGAATAAGTATAAAAGCGAAAGATGTAAATCCTTGGTCAAAAGACTCTATATGAGTCTTTGTCGTAAAATGATAATCCGATGGGTAAAACTCGGAATATATAGATCGCCACATTAAATCCATCACAAATATAGTTGTGATGGAAGATCAATTGATAAATAATGTGGAAATAAGATGCTAGGAATAAACGAGTGTGAATTATGCGTAAAAGTGCTTAAATGCCCTTAACGGGTCAATTAAACATCTAAGTAAAAACGGGTTTAAGAATGTATATAAACCCGTGATTTGAATCTAATATGATAACAACATGGAAATGATGAGAATTTAGAATCAAACAACATGTTTGTTTGATAAAATCACGAACGGGTCAAAGTTTGGTAAAAGGGTAATAAGCCGAAGACTTAAAAGTCTTAAATTTTGTTAATCCGGATGTTGGATTTTAACTCCATATGATGGAGGATCAAATTACAATCACGTAGGAAGAAACAGTAGGTCAAATGGACAAGCGGATTAAAAGTTATGAAGGTTTCCGTTTTAGAAAACGGCAAACTTGGAAAATTCTGCAGAGGCCACCGTAAGTACCGTAACTTACGGTAGCCTATAAGTCTTTACGCCATAAACCCCCTGCTTTACGGTGGGAAGAATCAACATTCAGGGGCTACCGTAAATTACGGTAGCCACCGTAATTTACGGTAGACCCTGTAACATAATATATTTTAATTAGTTTCGTTTCCCGGACTCGTTTTGACACGTTTTAAACCCCGTATGACTAAAGCATTTCATGTTTATGAAATGTAGGTACATTTTGGATGCCGGAAGACGATCAAGCTCATCGAAGAACCGAACACTATAAAGATACATGCTTCCGCACATTGCCCGTCGTAAATTTTAAACGACGAATGCGGTCACGTTATGTTGAATACTTATGATTTGCTAAGGTTTTAATAAATTAGTATTTCCGATGTATATGAAATCTTAATTACATGATTGTTTTCGTAAAATATACGTTAAATCTTGAATTATAAGAACGGGTGTTACACACGGCCCTAGCCCCGGTTTGACCCGGTCAGGAGCCGCGGGACAGGAACCCGTGGTATTTATTAAATGATGCGACAGCGGAAGATCCAACAGGTTCTTTTAATAATTGAAAATGCCCGATTATTTTATTTCATAATTCGGGATAAACCCCGTAATTTACAATAGAGGAATTTAACTAGGAAATTCCCTGATTTTTCAAAACATGTTTATTCATTTTATTGAGCCACCTCTTCAAGCTTGTTAGTGCTCCGTAGCACGTTTTTCTTGATTTACAGCAGGTCGCCTGAAACATGTTTTAAAAATATTTTGTCAGTGGGGAAATACTGGTGAATCATTCTTTTTGCACAAAACGACACATAGTTATAAATTACAGCATAATAGTGATTACAATGGCTTTTATCTTATTTTTATCTTGCGTCGTGTCACCTGGTGACGATGGTCATACCACTATTGGGTCTTTCCCCAAGTAGTGACGTTTATCACTGTTAGGATTTATTAGCCTAACTCGTGAGAAATTAGTAATGTGCACAATACCCCACTAGCCAGTGATTCAAGATAACCACGACTTAATCCCTGTAATTATAACATTTGAAAATGGAGTATTGTAAAATATTTTTTGATAAAAGAGAATGACTCACATTGCAGATTTATACGGGCAAAATTTAGCCTACTAATTAGCCTTGTAACCTAATTTAAATAACAATGCACACGAACTAGGTCAGTAACTAATACAGCATTTACGATAACTCACGAGACTAAAACCCTCACAACGAATGACAAAGTGCTATACTTAAACATCCGTCGAATTAACGACTAATGACAAAGTATGGCCCTAATGTGGGCAGCACTTAAACATCCATCGGATAGTTTTACATCAATCGGACATTGAATCGTAGCAGCGATCGAGTTAATACCCTGTATCGTAGCAGCGCCTCGCTAATTTGAGAGTGAAATTCGACCTTTGGACAGTATATTTTCGTTTTTGAAAGTTGGTTTCGACACAGAATGAAAGCTCCTGAGCTAAGCTATTTATAGGTGAAATTGGAGTCTGTCGCAGCCCGCGTGAACCTCCGGCCGATCTTTACGCGGCCCGCGTGGAGGTCTAGTAGTAGATTAGGGCATCCGTGTCATGCGTAGGTGTGCCACGTGGTCGACACGTGGATCTGGACGCTTATCTGGTCAAACTTGATGTTGACGCGGCCCACGTAAGACTAAGCCAATTCTTACGCGGCCCGCCTGAAACTCAGAAACTTGGTTTTCTTAGTTTTTTATGTACAGTAAAGTTTCAGGGGTCCAGGTTTGTACTTACGGTTCAATTTAGGATACTTTTTGAGAGTCCTTACACGCGACGGGCCCCTTTTCCAGATTTTCTTCGTTTTTAGTTCCCGTTCAGCTGCGTCACATGACGCGGTTCTCGTTGCTAACTCCTTTCAACATATTTTCTAGCACTTTCCTAACTTTCAGCAACCAAGACCTGCATTTTATCAAACAATCAAAAGTAACTAATTCTAACTAGAAACTAATGAAAATGAAACGAAAACTATATAAACTTTACACGATAAATGTATGTATTTTGCAATACATTATTCTTCCTTCCCTCTTTTTTTTCTCAATTTTCCCAATGTAGCCTATTGGGAAACAGAATCAAGCAACAACAGTGGTCGCAAACTGTTGGTCGACGATTCAAAACTGATTAAGAATCATCAGAGATCTCATGTTGTTGGGCCACACATTCGCTAAAAGTATTAAAGATTGTCTATGTTGTCGAAGTAGAATTAGTGATTAACATACATAATAAGCAAGGTGAAGAGAAGATGATAACCTGGTACCTGATTCCAATTGAAGGAGACAACTGCTGGAAAAAATGGTGCGTGACGGAGATGCACTGAGGTGATCACAACGGTTTGGTTCTGATTCGTTTGATTTTTAATCCCTTAGATTTTTTATAGTTACAAAATATACCTATTAGTTTATTTTGAATTCCAATCGACCCTAATCTATTAAAATACTATTAATTATTCATAAATTAAAAAGCAATGTTATAATTATAATTAGTATTTACCTATTTGTTTATTAAATAAAAAAATTACAATTAAAGGAATCTAATTAGAATTTTCATTAATAAGCTTGTATGATTTATTGGGTTGTACTGAACTAGTGTGATTCGTTGCGCGTTGCGGTGGACATTCGATCAGTATGGTTTTGGTTTGTTACAGCAACGCATGTACAATATCAACACACGGTATAACAACCAAAAAAGATACGCCCAAAATGATATCTACACGTGTTTTATAACGATCGATCGAAAACGATAAAATGAATAACGGTGCCAATTAGAATAATACCGATACTAGTACTGATGACAAATCTGGTTCATAAAGCATTTAACTATATTATAAAAATAACTAGAAGTGTAAACCGCGCCAATTTTTATATAATAAAACAACTTTTATTGAAATGTAAATAAAAGTAAGCACGTTGCAATGGTTATTAGGAAATTTATAAAGCATTTAACTATTTTATTAAATAACGAAAATTAGTCAATTGCGTCAGTTTATATAAAAAACTAAACCGCGAGACAACTTTTATGACATATTTGTTCGTGTTTCGATTACGTGTATATTATTATTATTTACAACCCGGTTTTAAGTAAAATTTATATTGAGACATAGAGAAAAATAAGAATATTGTAAGAGCATAGTCAAATATTAAAAAATATCGTATTTTAAAAAGTTTGAGATTAAAATTCTCTAAAAGTAATTATGATACTAAAATAATATTAAATATTGATATCGTTGAACTTGTTAATTATAATATTGTATATAAAGCTTAGTTTGAATTTAAAAAGAAAAGTAATAAATAAAGAGGACTATTGCCCAAATCAAAAACTCTCAAAAAGTTGTGGTAAAAACAAAATTAATTAAAAGAGTAAACCGCGCCAATTTTTATATAAGAAAACAACTTTTATTAAAATCTAAATAAAAGAAAGCACGTTGCAACTGTTATTGGGAAATTTATAAAGCATTTAACTATTTTATTAAAATAACGAAAATGAATCAACTGCGTCAAGTTATATAAAAAAACTAAACCGTGAGACAAGTTTATGATGTATTTGTTCGTGTTTCGATTACGTGTATATTACTATTATTATTTACAACTCGGTTTTAAGTAAAATTTATATTAAGACATAGATAAAAATAAAATATTGTAAGAGCATAGTCAAATATTCAAAAAATATCGTATTTTAAAAAGTTTGAGAATTAAAATTCTTTAAAAAATAATTACGATAATAAAATAATATCAAATATTGATATCGTTGAACTTGTTAACTATAATATTGTATATAAAGTTTAGTTTGAATTTAAAAAGAAAAGTAGAAACTAAAGAGGACTATTGGCCAAATCAAAAACCCTCAAAAAGTTGTGGTTAAAAACAAAAATATCAAGACTTGTTTGTGGAAAAAACAAAAATATCTAGAGTTCTTTGTAACTAAAGATGATATTTAATAGTAATACTAATACTAATAGTAATTTGTATATAAGTAAACTAGGTTAGTTCCCGGCGTTTAACACGGGTTGAACAATCCAAACTATATAATAAATATTTCTTGTAAATGCAAACCAAAGATGGAGACGTTTATATACCAAATTGACATAAATGAGTTAATATAAAGATGATGTATGTTACTATTATAAAATTCATCAAAAAAAACATGTAATCATTGAAAATGATACAAAAATAAATATATTTTATTCTATAATACTTATTATTGTATTTACGTATTACATTATATTAGTGAGAAATAAAAAGTTGCAATTATAATTCGCACATTACCGAAAATAATTTGAATCCAAAAAATATTTACATAATTATTCGATTTTTAGCTTGATTTTAGCGACGTATTGCAACATTTTGTTATATATATATATATATATTCAAAGTTAGATAGTAATAAATTATGTAAATAATATGTCGAGTAAAGTATATGGATGATCCCTGTGATTTATCAAAATTTTGAATTTAATCTCTAATTTTTCAAAAATAAACGAACACTATAGGTGGTTAGTAATAACAATCAAGTTCTATATTTAGTTATAATAATATGACAAACAAATTAAGGACCTAAGTACGAACAATCAAGTTATATATTTAATTTAATAATAATAATATGACAAAACAAATATTGAACCTAACTATGTATAAATTTCTTAAAATAAACTAATAGACAATAATTAAAATCCCCATAATAAATAAATAAGATATTTGAGTGTGTTCCCTTTTCATCAAACAAATTTTAAAATTTATGGTTAGATATTTTATTAAAAAAATATGTTTCGTTAATAAATAATTATGAATTTTTCTCTAGAAGAGATTAAATTAAAACTAAACTAAATAATAACTATCCATAAGAGATTAAACTAAATAATATTTAATAGGAGGGTTATCTATAATTAATTAGAAGAGATTAAACTAAATAATAATTATTCATAAGATACGAGGACTATTGCCCAAATAAAAAACCCTTACCTCTACCCCGTAGCAAATAAAGAGGCTGCTTCCAGTAAAACTCCCGGCTCGATTATAAGTTCATGGGAACCGGAACATATATGTTGATTGAAGGTTTAGCTGGAAAAATTTAGGTAAAACTAGGGATTTAGATTTTTATTAAAGTTACCAATCATTAGTTTTGAAGGTCATGATATCAAGAAAAGGGAGAAAATAATTTTGTTCTAGGAAAAAAAAACTAACTAACCAAGATCTATAGTTTTTTTACTTGATTCGTTTAATTGGTATAAAAAAAAACCCCTAACTGATATGAAAAAAATGGAATTCACTTGAATCTACAATCTTCTACAGGAATATATATTCATACAGATACAGAAGTAAACAACCGATTAGATAATAACCTCTGAACAGTTATTTTGTAACTGCCCAAAAACAGTTATTTGGTGGGGCTTGTATATCTGGTTTTATAACACTCCCCCTCAGATATACATATTGTTCATTATACACTATTAACAACATTCTTCAGGATGATGTTAAATCGATACTTCAGGATCTATATGATATACTGATACTGCTGATCGGAGTGTCGCGCTCCGGTCAAAGATAATATTTATAGCCCAAATTACCCTTAACAATGTGTTAGTGGTAGTAAGGGGTCGAACCACGAAGAGTATGTGGTTTGTGTGTGGATTCGAATGAATTAAAACAATTGTCACAATTTATGAAGCTTGCTAAAGTATTTTTGTATTTTCGTTTAATGGAGAGATATGATTTTTAACTAAATGAATTGATGCGAATGGTTAACAACTACTAAGTAACGATTGCAAGAAAAATGGTTACTAGAACAATAATGATAAAAAGGAATCACACCCGGTTTCGGTAATTGTTAACCTAGGATTTCTACAAGTTTTAGTTTCAACTCAAATGCATTCGATTAACGGATTTAGTGTACCGTGACTTAGGTGCTACTAGCTATCAACGCCCCGAAGAACGGATAAAAAGACACTTTGTAATCAACACAAGTAAATCCTAACAACGACAATGTACAATTACATATCACCGTTTCGCAAAGTCATAACTTTTAACATCGTTCGACAATTCACGAATTCGTAACAAATGTAATACTATTGTCAAAAGTTTCAAAAACCAAATACAAATTGTCACTAAGATGAAACAAGAACAAATTGAAACCCTAAAATTAACAACTACCTACACCGGAGTGAAACCGAGATGATTAGCCGCTCATGGTTGATGCAACTTGATCACCGGATGCTTGGAATGCGGATGGAGTCATCTTGAAGCTTGTAGGATGAAGGAATAATGGAGAGTTAGGGTTTATGGAATGATGATGGTGAGAAGGATGATGGATTGGATGAATTAGGGTTTTGATGGTGAATTGGGGATGAATGATTGTGATTCGGGTTGTAGAGATGATGTTGGATGCAATGGTAGGTGAATGATGGATGGTAATGGCTCCAAGATCACTTTCAAACTCCAAAACAATGTGTAACCGCCGAATGCTTGGTCAAGATTCGTTTTAATTCGTCAAAACCACCAAAAACAACAAACTTGCGCGTCTGCAACTTAGAGGGACCGTCGCCGACGGGCCTAACCACCGTCGACGACGGTGTGTAGATGCTGACATTCATCCGACGGCCAAACTTGCTGTCTACGGCCAAAACAGACGACGAAACTTTGCACATACCGTCGGCGACGGCCCTTATGGGCGTCGGCGACGGTGCCCGGAATCCCATCTTTCTGTTTTTCGCGTTCCGTGCTCCCGGTTGACCCGTTTCGCGTTCCGGTGGTTCCGTTTTCACTCCGGTGACCCGTAAAGCTCCCGAAAAGCTCCTTAAACTCTGTTAGACCTGCAAAACAAGTATCTAATCAAAAGTAGGCTATTCAAAATTAAAACTTGCGTAAAAGCATCAAATTAAACAATTACAAGCACCGGTTTTCGACCACGTATCACATCCCCACACTTGTCTTTTGCTTGCCCTCAAGCAAATCTGTTTTTCATTTTCACGTGGGTCGAACAACGAATACACTCCCCATTCCCGAGATGAAGGTTAAGGTCCAATGTCATGCTAAAGTTCAAACCCTTTACAATTTTCAATATATTTAACAGTAAAATGATTTCACATACAAAAATGGTTACCCAAGATTAACCCGCCCGTGAAACCAACAATTCATGCACATCCCTCACAATGTTCTCTCCACTCGGCTTATAAATTGGCTAATATTTATAATGTATTAGCACTACAAAGAATATTCACTCGAAACCGATTAGAACACATACCCGTATAAGCTTGCAACTCAATCATTCTCCACCATTGATCACGAATATTAAGCACAAGTCAAAAGGGCTTTGAAGGGTTGTAATGGGGCTAGGCGAAGGGTAGGAATTATGATATTTTAAAGTGGCTAAGGTGATGAAAATTCGATTTTTATTACAAAAGATTATTCAAACAAAACTAACTATAAACACCGAATATGAGGCAACAACATTCGCCTTTTATTCAACAACTACCAACACTTCTTTTTGTGTTTTTCTTCAACGATTTTCAATTCTTTTTCATAATTTTTTTTTTTACATCTATGCAAACAAACAAGAACAACTATACAAAAACGACTCCTATAATCGAATTTCCATCACACGGGTTTAAAAGAAAAAGGTTTAAGGGTTATGGGCTATAGGGTGGTCAAACGAAAGGTTTAGGCTCAAAATGGGCGACTAGGGGATTATTTGGGTAAGGATAAATAAATGGTTTTAAGAGAAAAGGTTTACCTAATGCCTTAATCATTCTCGTGCTTGTATTCGGTCTATAGTCTCAAACGTATCAAAAGTTGCAAGTTCTACAATATATGACTAATGGTCCACTCAAACAAAGAAACATAGGTATGTAATCTATGATATAAAAGTGGCTCAAAACCTCACATATCTAAAAGGGTATGGTATGTGACATGCATAAAAGACTAGTTTCTTAGGCGGATTATTCCCAAATAACCACCCGTTAAATACCCGTCATGCTATTAATTTGAACTTGACCATGACAAAAGACCAAATGGGTTGTGACATCCCTCGTTGACTTAGTTACTTGTGCTTTAAGACCGCTTTTGAAACAAGACATTTTTGAAAAATTTTTGAAATTTTCCCCCATCCCCACACTTGAGGTAAACATTGTCCTCAATGTGTAGTATTTAAATGAACGGGTCAACATCTAAAATTTTTACTACTCCCCCATCCCCACACTTGAGGTACATATTGTCCTCAATGTGTAAGAACTAGAGTTTTAAAACGCACAAGGGATGTGACACGACTAACCCCCCCAAAATTTCACCCCGAAAAATAAAATACAATTTACAATCCACTTATTACTAAACTAAGAATCAAGGTAAAAAAGAAACGTATGCACCTGATTTTGGAGCTCATTCCCCGTGTGCTCTTCTTCTCTTCAAGAAAGCGGTTGTCCCACGAACCTGATGTACCTACAAATCTTAACCCTTGTGTAGAAGCATGCTTCTCACAACCATTAAAATTTGTTAGTTACCTAGGTCTACCACTTTTATGAAAACATTGCCAAGCTATACGTTATTTCACTTTGATTTATGTGGAAAATAATTTACAACAACAATAAACCTAACTCACTTTTGTAGGAATCACGGTTGCATTTAGCTTATGCAACAAGCCCTTTTTAAACCCCCCAATAGCTTGGGAGGACGAGAGGTCTCGTGAGGGTTATATAGGGAACACACCCACAACGTTCATTTAACTAGGCGAGAATTTAAATAACAAAATGAAAATAACGAAAATAAAAATAATATACAACAACAACAACAAAAGACATACCTCGCCTCTACCGCTGATATCTCTCATTAGGGTTCACTGGCGGGTTCGGCTGGTACGGATAACCAGTGAGGGCCTCAAGCATATCCCTATAGTTATCTAATGGGCTCGACTCTCCTTGTGGCGGCGGTTGGTACGGCATCGGAACAAAACTTGAGCCAACGGCTTCGGGCCAATGAGGGGTTGGATCAGATGGGCCTTGCGGATGAGGAAGATTGGGGTAATCGGTCCACCCCGAGTGTTCAACATATGGGAGGCCGACTTGATAATCTCTTTGATGGCGCTCTTGATCATGGAGCACCTTGAAGTTGTTAATCGCCGTTTGGTTAGAGAAAGCCAATGCTCCCCATCGGCGTTGGTCCAACTCTCTTTGTGCGGTTTAGCGCCTAACCTCATCTTCTTCCCATGCCTGTCTATGGGCCCTTTCTTCCTCTTGCAACTGTATCATGCGTTCCATTTGTGACTGTTGTAACGCATGTTGTAGCTGTTGTTCCTCCAACTGCTTTTCCACCCTCTCGCGGAAAGATGCTTGAAAACCCCATTGTTGCTGCGAATACGCCCCTTGCGCCTCTTCCCATTCGTTCCTACTAGCATGGTGTTCTCTTGCTTCACCAATACCCGCCGACACATTGTCGTAAATCGCTTGATCTCCACGGTTCCACAACCGATACGCCGGTATTTGCCTTTGATTCACAAAATCTGCCACATTAGCAGAGATTTCCCTATGCTTCTTCCTGTACCTACGCCTCGGTCCCCGTGGACCGGAAGGATCAATTTCCTCCTCAACATCGGCCATCTCCTCATCGCCCTCTTCTTCATCACCTTCTTCATCACCCTCTTTGTCATTAAACCGATAACTATCCCCTTGCTCATCTTCAACTGTATGCAAATTCCCAAAAGCTTTCACAGTTATTCTCCAATGTCACCTCATAGAGGCGAAGTTGAATTGATCAATGGGCTTAGACACCCACAATGAGTCTTGAGGTAATGCATTCTGTTGGAGAATCATGGCGCTAATCAACCTTGCATAAGGAATCATCTTTCGTTTAAACGATTCCCGCGTATCCCATGTGTTGATCATAACAATTTGACGCCACGAGAGCTTGGGCGTCCCATATAACAATGCATGCAAAACCCGACAGTCGGGTACCTTCACCGTTCCACGGTCTCCGAACCGTACCAAAATATTCTCTAACGAGATACCTTGAAGTATCTTTCCCATCAAAGACAAATCAGCCCTTGAATCACCTGCACCCCCAGAACCTAGTAGGGTGTCCTCTAAAAGCCTCACTGGGTCAGCATCGTTTTTCTTGTTGTCCAAAAACTGATCATACCCATAATATTCATACGCGTCGACCCCAAGCGAGTCAAACCTCGCTATAGCATTCATATGTTCGAAAGACATGACCATTTGACTTCTTCCAATGTTACCAATCAACTTCCACCTATGAGTCGGTCTATCAGAGTGTTCAAAACGAAGGGTGGATAACCACTCACAAACTGCCCCCAAGTATACCCGAGTAGTGATATCATCACACCAGTCAATCACCCGTTCCCAGCCAAGTTTCTCAAACCTTTTCACTATACCAATCTTCCTAAACTCTTCAACATCTACCGTACGTTCACAAACCGCCCTGTCGGGTACGGGTTTTGAAATACCCGTAACCATTTTCATCTTCCACATCTTGGCTTCTAACCTCTTATTGTTGTAACGAGAAAGAGCCTTTGTTTTCTCTTCCTTCCATGCCGAAGCCGATCTACTAGTTTTTTCTTCTTCCCAATCCCAATCCTGTCGAATAAGTTGCCCATCGCCCTCTTGTATGTTACTTAGTTGTTCCCAATGTCTTTGATATACCCCGGAGCCCGACCCGGCTCCCGAAGATGAACCTTGACCGGAGGTCTTTGCTTTCTTACTTCCTCGGAACATGGCTACAATCACAAGACAAAGACAACAACAATTAGTACACTCCAAACCTTCAACAATCTCAAACTTTGAACATGGTATGCAATGTTGAACTTCAATCAAATTAGATGTAAAATCGCCTTTTTAAACTTCCAAAGTTGCACATCTTATCATCTATATCAATTAAACATGTTTATTCACAAAATTTTCTCAAAAATTCATGTTTTCAACAATATTCAACATCACAACTATGTTCAATCATGCACAAATCTAGTGTAATCACATCACCAAGACTAAAGCATGCTCAAATCCCACCCAAATCAAGCAAACATTCTTAAGTTTATGCTAAAACATCCTACATTGTGATAAACAACCTACTCTTAAACAATAAGTTTAAAATTTCAGAAGAAATCAGCAACACATAAGAAAATCATGCATAATTTAAGTGAAAGTTCATACCTTTGGTGAAGATTGACAAGAAGAACTAAAGAAAAGTGTAAAATAAGAAGCTTGGATGAACACTCTTCAAAACCCTAAAACGCACACCCAGAAATCTTGCAAACGAGCAAGAATTGATGGAATTTGTTATGGGGGTTTTGTTCCTCTTGAAAAACTACACACTTTAGGCTCAAGAATCAAAAGATTTGGCTGAGAATTGAGAGAGTTACAAGAAGAGGAATATTAGGGTTCTTGAAGGTGTTTGTGAACAAGATGAAGAACAATGAGAGAAGAATAACGTATGGCTCTGGTCAGTTAGGGTTAATTGAATGTGTAACTGTTGTGACATGGAATTCAGGTCGCATATTAAGTTAAAATGGAGTTTGGAGACAAGTTTGGTGGTGAGAAATAGTTTTAGGTTCGATCCTTGGCTCTTAACCCGGTTCTGCGTCGGAGCGATTTAGAGCGACCGTCGGCGACGGTCAGACATGCCGTCGGCGACGGTGAGTGTAATTGTAATGCGGGCCGACGGCTAATGTTGCTGTCTACGGACACAAGTTGGCGACAGAGATTTTTGGTGGGCCGTAGGCGACGAAGAGTCCAGCCGTCGGGGACGGCTCTTCTATCTTCACTTTTTTTTTTTTTTTTGAGAAAAATAGGAGGATTTTTATGAACTTTTAATAAAGGGACTATGTACAATCAAAAATCCTAAAAATTATTAAAAATCTTTTTGTGATTTTTTATAAGTTAAATTTTAAAAACGCGGAAACCGTTAACGGCCCTACCACCCCCCGAAAAGTCGTGTATTGTCCCTAATACACACAAATAAGTCTTAAAACATACCTTTTTGTCTTCAAAACCTATTCGTGATATCCGAACTTCACATAATCAAGAGGATTAGTACGAGACAAAAAACGATTAAACACAAGAACACACAAACAATTAAATAGATGGTACATAACTTTACAAAATTTGTTATCGGTCCTTTTCATTCGACCTCATAAACCGGGATGCTTACCACGAAGCTCACCGATTCCTTGCTTTCCTCTACCTTCTCGTTACCATCAAGAAACGGTTTTAGCCGATGACCATTTACCGTTTGTCGTATCCCATCCTTCGGGTCCTCGATGGTAACATCACCCAATTGTCCGACCCGGGTGATCACATAGGGTCCCATCCATTTGCTCCGGAGCTTTCCGGGAAAGAACTTGAGCTTCGAATTGTAAAGCCACACCTTTTGGCCAACCTCGAACTCTTTCTTTCTCAACTTGGCATCATGCGCTTTCTTCATTCCATCCTTGTAGTTGGACGCGCATTCATATGCCATTTCCCGTAGCTCCTCCAACTCGCATAGCTTGAGTTTCCTTTCCTTTCCTGCATCATCATATTGAACATTAACTTCCTTAATAGCCCATAATGATTTATGCACAAGTTCAACCGGTAAATGACAATTTTTACCATAAACCAACCGGTAAGGTGTAGTGCCAATAGGTGTCTTATGTGTCGTACGGTAGGCCCATAAAGCATCGTTCAATTTAATTGACCAATCTTTACGGTCCGCCCGCACGGTCTTTTGCAAAATCTCTTTGATTTGCCTATTTGACACCTCAACTTGCCCGCTTGTTTGCGGGTGATAGGGGGTAGCAATCCTATGGTCAACACCAAACCGTTTAAGAAGTTTCCCAAACCGAAAATTTTTAAAATGAGATCCTCCATCACTTATGATGACCCGAGGAATTCCAAACCTTGAAAAAATATTGGTTTGGACAAAATTACACACCACGGAATGGTCGTTCGTCTTGGTGGCTATTGCTTCGACCCACTTTGACACATAGTCAACGGCCACCAAGATGTACAAATTGCCATAAGAATTTGGGAATGGGCCCATGAAATCAATTCCCCATACGTCAAAAATGTCAACTACAAGGATTGGTTGCATGGGCATCTCATCCCTTTTTGAAATACCCCCTAGTTTTTGACACTCTACACAATTTCTAGAAAATTCATTTGCGTCTTTAAAAATAGTAGGCCAATAAAGGCCACTATTCAACACTTTATGACCCGTTTTGTGACCACTAAAATGACCACCACACGCAAACGAATGTAGATGCTGTAACACGCTTGGAATTTCTTCATCATCTATGCATCTTCTTATCACTTGATCCGCACACTCCTTCCACAAATGCGGTTCTTCCAACCGATAGTACTTGATTTGGGACATGAAGTGTTGTCTCTTCCGTCTATCCCAATGTGTCGGCATATCACCTGTAACAAGATAATTGATAATGTTAGCATACCATGGCAATTTATCTAATTTCATTATGTGCTCATCTGGGAAAGACTCATTGATCTCTACAGTTGTAGGATCTTCTTCAACCATCAACCGGGACAAATGGTCCGCCACAACATTTTCGGTACCCTTTTTGTCCCGTATCTCCAAATCGAACTCTTGGAGTAACAACACCCATCGGATTAACCTCGGTTTTGCATCTTTCTTCTCCATGAGGTACCTAACTGCAGTGTGATCAGAATAAATAATCACTTTACTACCCCATATATATGCCCGAAATTTATCCAATGCATATACCACCGCAAGTAGCTCTTTTTCGGTAGTAGTGTAATTCAATTGTGCATCCAAAAGAGTCTTACTCGCATAGTATATGGCAACGGGTTTCTTATCGACCCGTTGTCCCAACACGGCCCCCACCGCATAATCACTCGCATCGCACATAATTTCAAAAGGAAAAGACCAATTTGGCGATTGCAAGATTGGGGCCTCAACTAACTTCTCTTTTAACTTGTTAAAAGCGTTTTGACAATTTTCATTAAAATCAAACGGTTGATCTTTTAACAACAAGTTACATAAAGGCTTGGTTATGTCACTAAAACCCTTAATAAACCGCCGGTAAAAACCCGCATGACCTAGAAATGACCTAACACCTTTAACGGTCGTGGGATACGGTAAAGTAGATATGACTTGTACCTTTGCACGATCAACCTCTATCCCACGACTTGACACCACGTGTCCCAACACTATTCCCTCTTGAACCATAAAATGGCTCTTTTCCCAACTTAAGACCAAACTAGTTTCGACACACCTTCTTAACACTTTATCTAGTTGATCCAAACAAGACTCAAAAGATGACCCAAAAATTGAGAAATCATCCATGAAGATTTCCAAAGACTTCCCCACCATATCTGAAAAGATACTCATCATACACCTTTGGAAGGTGGCGGGGGCGTTACATAATCCAAACGGCATTCGCCTAAATGCGAAAGTGCCATAGGGACAAGTAAACGTGGTCTTTGCTTGGTCTTCCGGATGGATGGCGATTTGGTTATAACCAGAATAGCCATCTAAGAAACAATAAAATTTTTGTCCCGACAATTTCTCAACTATTTGATCAATGAACGGTAAAGGGAAATGATCTTTGGAAGTTGCGGTATTCAACTTCCTATAATCAATACAAATTCGCCACCCGGTTACCGGCCGAGTAGCTACCTCTTCACCTGCGTCATTTTTGACGACTTGTATGCCCGCTTTCTTGGGAACCGTCTGTGTTGGGCTCACCCATTGGCTATCCGAGATCGGGTAAATGATACCCGCATCGAGCCATTTCAGCACCTCTTTCTTCACTACCTCCCGCATATTCGGATTTAACCTCCGTTGTGCATCTCGAACGGGAGTCACATTCTCTTCCGTGATGATTTTGTGCATCACCACCGAGGGACTAATACCCTTCAAATCAGCAATGGTCCATCCAATCGCCGCCCGATTAGTGACCAAAACATCCATCAATTTATCCTCTTGCTCCACGGTTAAGTTTGATGCAATGATAACCGGGAGCGTGTTGCCTTCACCAACATAAGCATACTTGAGATGCTTAGGCAACGCCTTCAATTCAACCTCCGGAGGCTCTACTAATGACGGCTTCAACTTGGTGTCGATGCTCTCCGGTAAACTCTCAACTTGGTGCGTCCATGTCGGTTTTCCCTCTCTAACCGCAAGCACCTCCAAACTTCTCACTTCCTCGTTTATGCTCTTATCCATCTCCACCTGTGACCTGTCAAACATATAACAATCCTCCATTGTGTTTTCCCCATCTATGATTGTGTCGCAAAGAGGTATACACGTGTCAACGACGTCCGCCATATAGCATTCATCATCAACTAGAGGGTTCATAAGTCCAGAAAAAACATGCAACCTCAACCTTCGGTTTCCAAATGTCATGTCAACCGTTCCCGTTTTGCAATCAATTTGAGAATTCGCGGTTGCTAAGAACGGTCGACCCAAAATCACCGTAGGTTGTTTGGTTGGGTCCTTGGCCACATAATCAAGCACTAAAAAGTCCACCGGATAGTAGAAATCCTTGATTTTCACTATCACATCCGAAACAATTCCACGGGGTAGTTTAGGTGTCAAATCGGCTAACACCACGGTGGTGTTAGACGACTGAAGTGGACCAAACTCGTATTGGTCATACAAACTACCCGGTAGAATGCTCACGCTAGCACCAAGATCTAGAAGTGCCCGGTTGATTTTAAAATCGCCTACTTGAATTGAAATGATAGGCGCACCCGGATCTTGGAGCTTAGGTGGAAGTGCACCCGAAAGAATCGAACTCACGTTTTCGGTTAAATCTAATTTCTTTGGAAATTTGTGAGTGCGTTTTTTGGGTACACAAATCTTTTAAGTACTTAGCATACGACGGTACTTGTTTGATTGCATCCAAAAGAGGTAAATTTATTTTTACTTGTTTACAAATTTCCAACAACTCTTCTTGTTGTGGACCTCTTTTGTTTACAACTTTTTTCACGGGTCCCTTCAATGCTTCGGGATAAGGGGCGGTATTAGCCTCCACACCCTTTTCCTTAGCCTTGGGGACGGGGATGGTCACAACGGGGGTATCATTGTTCTTTTTCAAGTCATTTTTCTTTTGACCCGTTTGACCATTCTCATTCTCATCTTCACTAGCATCCTCCACTACCCCTTCAACAAACTGGGGTGATGGTGTTTTGACACCATTATCAACGGCTCGACCACTACGTAAAGTAATTTTATTAATTGGTACCTCACGTGTGTTCCTTGAGTTTGACCCTTGATGCTTAGGGTTCACCGCGGTGTCACTTGGGAGTCTTCCCGTGCTTCCTCTCATCTGAGCCATTTCTTCCGCAAGTTGGCCCACTTGCTTCTCCAGTGCCTTATGGGATTTATCTCGTACCTCAAACTCTTTCTTCATCTCTTGATTTGAATGATTGATAGCATTCATAATAGCATCAAATTTCGAATTGATCGAGTCATCACCTTGAGAGTTTGAAGCATTACTCCCATTTCCGCCTTGGTTGTAACCTCTTTGATAATTACCTTCACAGTTTTGATACCCTTGGTTACCCCCTTGATTGTAATTCCTTTGGTAACCCCCTTGGTTACCACCTTGACGATTGTTGTACGAAGACCCACCTTGACCTCCTTGGTTACCCGATTGAAAATTCGGGTTCATTTGGTTTGAAGCATTACCATACCGGAAATTAGGGTGATTTCTCAAGCCCGGATGGTAAGTGTTGGAGTTCATGTCATATTGCTTTCGGTCCCCATACACTTGATTAACTTCCTCGGTGTAATCACCCGACCCTGTTGGACATTGTTCCGCTCTATGTCCAATATCACCACAACCTTCACACACTTCAAATTGAACCGCGTTCACTTCTTTCTTCTTCATTCGAGCCATTTCCCGCTCTAAAGTAGAAATCTGATCTTTAGAATCAAGATCGGGAAGTGACCGGGAAACGGGATGCTTCTTGGCTCGGTCGGCCGATTCTTTCTCTTTCGAACTCTTGCTCATTCGTTCCAAAAACTCCCAATCATCGTCTTCATGGTTGCTTAGGAGGGTCCCATTGCTTGTGGATTCAAGTCGGTTCCATGTATTGTCATCTAGACCTCGTACAAAACATTTAACCAACTCCCACTTCTCAATTTGATGATGAGGGCATCTTCGCATCATTTCTCTAAATCTTGTAAAGGCCTCATGTAACGGTTCGCCCGATAATTGGCGAAAAGACCTAATTTCATCACGAGCGTCATCGGTCTTCGCCATTGAGTAGTATTCATCAAGGAATGCTTGTTGCATTTCTCCCCAAGTGCGAATACTATTTGCGGGAAGTGTGAGGAACCATTGCTTTGCCTTATCCTTCAGTGAAAATTGGAATAGTTGAAGTTTGACCTCCTCTAAAGCAAAGTTGTGACCCCCGATAGTGCTGCAAACCGAAGAAAATTCCGTCAAATGTGTATACGGTTCGTCGTTAGATCTTCCATTAAAATGAGGAAGTATGTTGATGTAATGTAGTTTACAATCAAACATCCTCCTTTCACAAACGATTGGTGAGTCGTTCTCGGTGACAACCGGCCTGAAACGATCATTCACTCCCCGTGGAGGTCGTTGATGACGATGAGGACCATTAACTTCTTGATCGACAGGTCTTCTATTATCCCGTCTTTCACCTCTTCGATCATCTCTTCGATTATCCCTTGGGTTACCACCTCCCACGAAACGAGGAATCCGATTAGGGTTTGCATTGTTGTTGTTATTATAAAACCCATCATTCCGGTTCCGTTGGTCATTGTTTCGTGGTTGACGGTTGTTCCCATAACCATCATTTCTTCCACCTCCGTAACCGTATACGTCGTCCCCAACGTAATTGGCATTTTGATAGCCAAATTCCTCATCATCATATCTTCTTGCATTGTAGACGTTTCCCCTATTCACGTAGCCCCAATCTTCGTCATCGTTAGCCCTATCATCATAATATCCCCCGTCATCTGAATTTTCCGTATGAACACTCACATGTTCCGGCGATTGATAACCGGGAACACTATACGGTTCATCATCGGGGATTGCATTCCTCAAGTCATCGATGTTGAAGAATGGGTCTTCATTTGCGGGATTGCCGCGATCACGATTTCCCCGACGGTCAGAATTGACATTCCGGTCATCTAGGTTAATGGGTAGGGAGTTGTGTCTATGAAGGTTTTGTTATTGAGGTGTTCTTTGATTGTTGTTGGGATTTTGGTTTTGGAAAGGTGGTGTAGGTGGTCCATTGTTGTTGTTACCACCCGCTTGCTCTTGAGGCATGGGTTGAACATTTTGAGCGGGATAAAAGGTTCCTCGGGATTGGAATTGGTTTTGGTTGAGGTTTGGGTGATTGGAGTTTTGGTTTGCCATTGAATCAGTTTCAATGGATGGTATATGTTGTGGTGTTTGGTTGGTTTGATTAGAAGCAAGTGTTGCTTCTAACCGGCTTGCTAGGTTTCTTCTTGCAACTCATTCGATTTCCGGTTCGTAGACTAAAGGTGAAGTCCTCCCGGAGTTCCGCGTATGCATGCACTACCTGTAATCTGCACAAGTAACACACCCCGCGTAACAAGGAAAAAGACAAGTACAAAAAGAAAGCTAAACAAATTAAACAGATAATCACACAAATTCAAACAATATCCAAACACAAAGCGCACGCACTCCCCGGCAACGGCGCCAAAATTTGATCGGAGTGTCGCGCTCCGGTCAAAGATAATATTTATAGCCCAAATTACCCTTAACAATGTGTTAGTGGTAGTAAGGGGTCGAACCACGAAGAGTATGTGGTTTGTGTGTGGATTCGAATGAATTAAAACAATTGTCACAATTTATGAAGCTTGCTAAAGTATTTTTGTATTTTCGTTTAATGGAGAGATATGATTTTTAACTAAATGAATTGATGCGAATGGTTAACAACTACTAAGTAACGATTGCAAGAAAAATGGTTACTAGAACAACAATGATAAAAAGGAATCACACCCGGTTTCGGTAATTGTTAAGCTAGGATTTCTACAAGTTTTAGTTTCAACTCAAATGCATTCGATTAACGGATTTAGTGTACCGTGACTTAGGTGCTACTAGCTATCAACACCCCGAAGAACGGACAAAAAGACACTTTGTAATCAACACAAGTAAATCCTAACAACGACAACGTACAATTACATATCACCGTTTCGCAAAGTCATAACTTTTAACATCGTTCGACAATTCACGAATTCGTAACAAATGTAATACTATTGTCAAAAGTTTCAAAAACCAAATACAAATTGTCACTAAGATGAAACAAGAACAAATTGAAACCCTAAAATTAACAACTACCTACACCGGGGTGAAACCGAGATGATTAGCCTCTCATGGTTGATGCAACTTGATCACCGGATGCTTGGAATGCGGATGGAGTCATCTTGAAGCTTGTAGGATGAAGGAATAATGGAGAGTTAGGGTTTATGGAATGATGATGGTGAGAAGGATGATGGATTGGATGAATTAGGGTTTTGATGGTGAATTGGGGATGAATGATTGTGATTCGGGTTGTAGAGATGATGTTGGATGCAATGGTAGGTGAATGATGGATGGTAATGGCTCCAAGATCACTTTCAAACTCCAAAACAATGTGTAACCGCCGAATGCTTGGTCAAGATTTGTTTTAATTCGTCAAAACCACCAAAAACAACAAACTTGCGCGTCTGCAACTTAGAGGGACCGTCGCCGACGGGCCTAACCACTGTCGGCGACGGTGTGTAGATGCTGACATTCATCCGACGGCCAAACTTGCTGTCTACGGCCAAAACAGACGACGGAACTTTGCACATACCGTCGGCGACGGCCCTTATGGGCGTCGGCGACAGTGCCCGGAATCCCATCTTTCTGTTTTTCGCGTTCCGTGCTCCCGGTTGACCCGTTTCGCGTTCCGGTGGTTCCGTTTTCACTCCGGTGACCCGTAAAGCTCCCGAAAAGCTCCTTAAACTCTGTTAGACCTGGAAAACAAGTATCTAATCAAAAGTAGGCTATTTGAAATTAAAACTTGCGAAAAAGCATCAAATTAAACAATTACAAGCACCGGTTTTCGACCACGTATCAACTGCAGGACCAGTTATGCTGTGTCGCAACCCCCGATCCCTTATTCCCGGGAACGGGCAGACGCGATCTCAGAGTTTGGTGGTATCAGTTTATTTAGTCTCGCAGCGGAATTTACATCAGGACCGTAGTTAGGAAACGTTTATCAGAGTAAAACCACCATACTTGATATTAATAAATACATGGGCAAAACCCAAGTTTCTTATTACAATACATTTATAGGGACAAACCCTATTTTATTGAATTTAAGACATCGTTTATTTGGTAACTTTTATAGCCACATTTTTCCCAAGCCTTCAGTGCTCTCCAGCTGGCTTTTTACTAATTGGCTTTCACATTGGGTTACCTGAAACATGTTTTAAAAATATTTGTCAGCGGGAAGTACTGGTGAGTGAATCCCAGTTTAATCAAGTTTAAAGTCACAGTGAACAGTATTGAGAGCGATCACATTGTTTATGTCTACACAATTACTCCATTTGGTACTATCAATCCTGACTTATGGGTCATATTACCCATTGGCTAACTCATTGTCCAATGGTAACGTATTGTCATCCCGAATTACTACTCGCAAGTAGTACAAATTTTGTATACAAAACCCCAACATACCGGCAGTAATTGAAGAACTACAAAGACTCAATCACTGCTAAATTTCATGGTAAAACATTTAAGGTTTGGTAAAACATTACCAAAACGATTATCAAAAAGAGGATAAACTCACATTGCTGTCTTAGGCTTTTCGTAAGGGTTTCCTGGATATAATCTATAATTTATACAAATGTACATTGATTAGTACCATAACCCTTTGAAATTATTAATGATACCCTCCCCGAGACGGCATTCCAACAACTACATCGGGCAGAACCACGACAGTTGTTACGGAACCCTATATCAATCGGGCAGCGTAACTATTATGAAACTGGGGTTATAATACTTACAACGGAGCAGAACCTCGCTAATTAGGGGTATAATACCCGACTATAATGCCTCTAATTCAGAAAGTGAGATTGAGAAATGAAAAGTGAGCGACGGAAAACGAAGTCTGATGGCCTTCTTATATAGTCGTGTAATCTGACTTCCAGGCGGCCCGCGTAAGGTAAGGCTAAGCCTTACGCGGCCCGCGTCAACACCGGTCAACATAATAGCTTAGCTGGGTCAGCTACTAGACTCGACACGATGTCGACACGTGTCATCACCGAATGCTTCCGCGTTTCATGATCTGTCGCGGCCAGCGTCACCTTAGACGAGGTCTTACGCGACCCGCTTGAACTAAAGAAGTCAGCGGAGTCAAAGTCTGGTCTTGATACGGCCCGCGTGAGCTTGAGGTGAGGTCCTACGCGGCCCGCCTCAACTCTATATTTCTTATTTTTATTTTATTTTAAATACTATAACATAATTTGGGCTCGGTTTTCACATACGGGGTGTAATATAAGACATATTGGAATATTTTAAAATATAATAGAGTATTGGAATTATACTAAGGGTGTCGGTTTTACCAAGGGTTGTTACATTCTCCTCACCTTGTTTTAGAGCTCGTCCTCGAGATCTACTGAAACAAATGCGGGTATTTCTTTTGCATTTCTGACTCAAGTTCCCATATGTATTCCGGTCCTCTTTTGGAGTCCCACTTCACTTTGACTAGAACTAGTCTCTTATGTTTGAGATTCTTGACTTTCCTGTCTTCAATTTGTAGAGGTTTTTCTACAAACCTGAGTTGTTCATTTACCTCTATATCCTTAAGAGGCACTATCAATGATTCATCAGCTAACCACTTTTTAAGATTAGATACATGAAACACATCATGTATTCCTGCCATTTCCTCTGGCAGTTGTAGCTGATAGGCTACAGGTCCTATTTTTCTAATAATATTGAAAGGTCCAACATACCTGGGACTTAGCTTTCCCCGTTTGATGAATCTTACCACTCCTTTCCAAGGAGAGACTTTTAATAATACTATATCTCCTACTTGAAACTCCAATGGTTTTCGCCTGTTATTAGCATAACTTTTCTGTCTATCACGTGCTGCTTTCAGTCGTTCCTTGACTTGAATAATTTTATCAGTTGTTTCTTGTACTATCTCAGGTCCAGATAATTGCTTTTCCCCAATTTCTGCCCAACAGACTGGGGTTCGACACTTTCGTCCATAAAGTGCTTCAAATGGTGCAGCATTGATACTTGTGTGATAACTATTATTATAAGAAAATTCTATTAAAGGTAAGTGATCGTCCCAATTACTTCCAAAATCAATTACACAAGCTCTAAGCATGTCTTCCATTGTCTTAATTGTTCTTTCACTTTGTCCATCTGTTTGAGGATGATAAGTCGTGCTTAGCTTTATCTTAGTTCCCATTGCCTTTTGGAAACTTGACCAAAAATGAGATGTAAATCAACTATCTCTGTCAGAAACAATTGATAAAGGAATGCCATGTAAAGAAACAATTTCATTTACATACAATTTAGATAATTGTTCCATACTAATTGTTTCTTTCATTGGTAGAAAATGAGCTGACTTGGTTAATCTATCTACAATCACCCAGATTGTATCATTTCCTTTCCTAGTTTTGGGTAATTTAGTAACAAAATCCATTGTTATTAATTCCCATTTCCAAACTGGCATTTCTAATTGTTGTAACAAACCTGGGGGTTTCTGGTGTTCAGCTTTGACTTGTGAACAAGTTAAACATTTAGAAACATAGATTGCTACGTCCTTTTTCATTCCTATCCACCAGAAATTTTTCCTTAAATCCTGGTACATTTTATCACTTCCTGGATGCATTGTATATTTAGACTTATGGGCTTCTTCTAATATACAATGACGTAGATTTCCTAATTTAGGTATCCACATTCTCTTTTCATGGAATCTCCAAATTCCATTTGTTCCTTGTTCCAATTCTTTTAACATACCTTTTAATTTTTCAGAATCATCCTTGATTACTGACTCTTGTGCTTTTCTTATTTGATCATTTAAATCTACTTGCAGATTTAATTTAAGAGAACGTACATTTCTTGACTTTTCATGATACTTTCTACTTAAAGCATCTGCCACTATATTGGCTTTTCCTTCATGATATTGGATATCACAATCATAATCACTAAGAAATTCCATCCAGCGTCTTTGTCTCATATTCAATTCTTTCTGTCCGAAAACATACCTTAAACTTTTGTGATCCGTAAATATGGTAAACTTACTACCATAAAGATAATGTCTCCAAATCTTAAGAGCAAAAATTATAGCTCCTAACTCTAAATCATGGGTTGAATAATTCTCTTCATGATTCTTAAGTTGTCTAGATGCGTAAGCTATAACCTTTTGGCGTTGCATCAATACACATCCATAACCTAATCTAGAAGCATCACAATAGACTACAAAATCTTCAGTTCCCTCTGGTAATGCTAATATAGGTGTATGGGTTAATCTTTGCTTAAGAATTCTAAAGGCTTCTTCTTGTTTAAATCCCCATTCAAACTTAACAGATTTACAGGTTATCTTAGTTAAAGGGTAATTGCACGGTACCCCTGACCGCGGAAGGGATCTCCCTTCCCAGTTCACCACCCGACAAGGATCCCTGGCGGCAAATACCCATAGCCATCAAAGAGGGGTAAGAAACATGTTTCGAACCCGAGACCTCGAGTGTCCTCGGTCCGGCTTTAAAGCGGGTGTCGGTGGCCACCAAAGTGGCACTAATGGGAATTGAACTTGGGTCTCCATTGGAGAACCCAAGTCACTCCACCACTAGGCCACTTGTGGTGGTTTGGTTATCTTAGTTAAGGGAATGGCTATTCTAGAAAAATCTTGAATAAACCTTCTATAATAACCGGCCAATCCTAAGAAACTTCTAACCTCAGTTGGTGACTCAGGGGTTTTCCATTTAGTAATTGCCTCAATCTTGGTTGGATCTACATGAATTCCTTCATAATTGACTAGGTATCCAAGGAATTGTACCTGTTCTAACCAAAACTCACACTTTGAAAACTTAGCATAAAGCTTTTCCTTTCTTAATAAACTTAAAAGTGCGTGCAAATGCTTTGCATGATCCTCTTTACTCTTAGAGTAAATTAGAATATCATCTATGAATACGATTATGAATTTATCCAAATATGGCTTACATATTCGGTTCATCATGTCCATAAATGCAGCTGGGGCATTGGTTAAACCAAATGGCATGACAGTAAATTCATAATGACCATACCTTGTTCTAAAAGCAGTTTTAGGAATATCCTCTTCCTGTACTTTTAATTGATGATATCCTGACCTTAAATCGATTTTAGAAAAAAATCGAGCTCCTTGTAGCTGATCAAACAGATCATCGATTCTCGGTAATGGGTACCGATTCTTAATCGTGAGCTTGTTTAATTCACGGTGGTCAATGCACATACGCATTGATCCGTCCTTCTTTTTAACAAACAATATCGGCGCTCCCCATGGCGACGAACTTGGCTGTATGAATCCTTTTTCCAACAATTCATCTAATTGTTTTTTCAATTCTTGCATTTCTGCAGGTGCCAAACGATAAGGTGCTTTGGCAATTGGTGATGTTCCTGGTATTAAATGGATTCTGAACTCAACTTCTCTATCCGGAGGTAGTCCTGGTAATTCTTCTGGAAATACATCTAAAAACTGCGATACTACTGGAATATCTTTTAAATCCTTTCCTTTCGTGTTAGTGATTATAGAAATCAAATACACTATAGAACCTTTTCTCATACAACTTGCAGTTTTCATCACATAAATGAATTTTGTGGTCCTAGAGGTTTTATTTCCTTTAATTGTGATCATTTTTCCTTTTGGTGAATTTACTTGAATTAACTTTTGATCACATAAAATACTGGCTTTATTAGCTATTAACCAATCCATTCCTAAAACAACATCAAATCCTACCAGATTCATGGGATAAAGATTTGCAATAAATTTCTGATTTGAAATTTCTATACTTGCTCCCTGCAAGATTTCAAAAATTCTAACAGTTTCTCCATTTGCTGTCTCTACTAAGCATTCATGTGGTAGTTTAGTTAATGATTGATTTAGAAATTTGCAAAACGATGTATTAATAAAACTTTGGTTTGCACCAGAGTCAAATAATACTTTAGCAAAAACATCATTAACTAAAAACGTACCAGCTATGACATCTGGAATCATCTTGGCTTCTTCTGCAGTCAGAACAAATGCTCTAGCATTTTTTAGTATTCTTGTTATCTGCAGCTGGGGTCAATTTTGGACAGTTTGGCCTGATATGACCTTTTTCTCCACAGTTGAAGCAAAATCCATTACTGGTTTTCTTCCTGCAATTCTCTTCCTTGTGTCCTGGCATCTTGCAATAATTACAGAGAGTGGAGCATTTTCCTGAATGCTTTTTCTTGCAGACCTTGCAGTATGTTGCAGAGGTAGAACCCATATTCCTATGATTGTAATTTCCAGAACGGAATTCCTGTGTAAGCCTTTGGGTTAAGTTCCTCTTCTGATCTTCTTCTCTGGTACGGACTAATTCGTCAGTCAAGGTATTTGCTAGTTCTACAGCTTCTTCTATATTTTGAGGTCTAGCGGCCTTGACTATGTGTCTAATCTCTCCAATTAATCCCCAAATATAACGGGAAATTAACACTGGTTCTGGTGAAGCAAGAGTTGGCACTATTCTAGCATATTCAAAGAATATTTTAGTGTATCCCTTACTATCCACACCAGTCATCCTAAGGTTTAGGAATTTGTTTGCTATCTGTTCTTTTTCATTAGGAGGGCAGAATTTCCTTTCTACCTTGTCCTTAAACTCTTCCCATTCCATATTATAGGTTCTATCACTTCCTTTTTTTTGGAGGATAGTGTTCCAACATTCTAGTGCTGCATTCTTAAACAGATTAGAAGCAAACAATATTTTATCTTCTTCAGCACACTTACTTATCCTTAAGACTGTCTCAGTCTTTTCTATCCAGCGTAGGGTTGCAATAGCCCCTTCATTGCCAGAGAATTCCATTGGTTTACAAGACCAGAATTCCTTATAAGAACAACCGTAAGGCACGGTTCTTCTTCTTTTGGGAATAGGCATTTGAAGTACAGGTCCATTGTTCACGCTGTTTTCTGGTTCACTTGGTCGCTTACTGCTATGCTTACTTTTATTATCAGCATCTTTAACAGTTTAAAGTATAAATGGCATTGCATCTATAATTCTTTGTGCTACAATGTGTTGTATAGCACTATTATCCATTTGATTGTTATTGTTATTGATGCTTGGATTCTCATTAACCACGTTAATGTTACTCTGGTTATCATTATTCAGATTTCCTTGATTTTCTTCGTCGGCCATCTGATTTTCTGTCGCAACCCCCGATCCCTTATTCCCGGGAATGGGCAGACGCGATCTCAGAGTTTGGTGGTATCAGTTTATTTAGTCTCGCAGCGGAATTTACATCAGGACCGTAGTTAGGAAATGTTTATCAGAGTAAAACCACCATACTTGATATTAATAAATACATGGGCAAAAGCCAAGTTTCTTATTACAATACATTTATAGGGACAACCCCTATTTTATTGAATTTAAAACATCGTTTATTTGGTAACTTTTATAGCCACATTTTTCCCAAGCCTTCAGTGCTCTCCAGCTGGCTTTTTACTAATTGGCTTTCACATTGGGTTACCTGAAACATGTTTTAAAAATATTTGTCAGCGGGAAATACTGGTGAGTGAATCCCAGTTTAATCAAGTTTAAAGTTACAGTGAACAGTATTGAGAGCGATCACATTGTTTATGTCTACACAATTACTCCATTTGGTACTATCAATCCTGACTTGTGGGTCATATTACCCATTGGCTAACTCATTGTCCAATGGTAACGTATTGTCATCCCGACTTACTACTCGCAAGTAGTACAAATTTTGTATACAAAACCCCAACATACCGGCAGTAATTGAAGAACTACAAAGACTCAATCACTGCTAAATTTCATGGTAAAACATTTAAGGTTTGGTAATACATTACCAAAAAGATTATCAAAAAGAGGATAAACTCACATTGCTGTCTTAGGCTTTTCGTAAGGGTTTCCTGGATATAATCTATAATTTATACAAATGTACATTGATTAGTACCATAACCGTTTGAAATTATTAATGATACCCTCCCCGAGACGGCATTCCAACAACTACATCGGGCAGAACCACGACAGTTGTTACGGAACCCTAAATCAATCGGGCAACGTAACTATTATGAAACTGTGGTTATAATACTTACAACGGAGCAGAACCTCGCTAATTAGGGGTATAATACCCGACTATAATGCCTCTAATTCAGAAAGTGAGATTGAGAAATGAAAAGTGAGCGACGGAAAACGAAGTCTGATGGCCTTCTTATATAGTCGTGTAATCTGACTTCCAGGCGGCCCGCGTAAGGTAAGGCTAAGCCTTACGCGGCCCGCGTCGACACCGGTCAACATAATAGCTTAGCTGGGTCAGCTACTAGACTCGACACGATGTCGACACGTGTCATCACCGGATGCTTCCGCGTTTCATGATATGTCGCGGCCCGCGTCACCTTAGACGAGGTCTTACGCGGCCCGCTTGAACTAAAGAAGTCAGCGGAGTCAAAGTCTGGTCTTGATACGGCCCGCGTGAGCTTGAGGTGAGGTCCTACGCGGCCCGCCTCAACTCTATATTTCTTATTTTTATTTTATTTTAAATACTATAACATAATTTGGGCTCGGTTTTCACATACGGGGTGTAATATAAGACATATTGGAATATTTTAAAATATAATAGAGTATTGGAATTATACTAAGGGTGTCGGTTTTACCGAGGGTTGTTACATGCTGCCTCGTTAAAAACCTTACTAAGAAAATCCAATGGGACAAAACTTAGTCAAGGAAAAGAGTACAGCGTGTATAATGCTCCCCCTCAATTTAACTAACGTCTTTTAACCTACGAAGCCCGATCTTATGTGATAAGTGCTCGAAACTGCTTCTAGGTAAAGATTTTGTGAACAGGTCAGCTAAATTTTCACTTGACTTGATTTGGCGAACATCAATTTCCCCTTCCTTTTGTAGGTCATATGTTGAGAAGAACTTTGGTGAGATGTGCTTTGTTCTATCGCCTTTAATGTAGCCTTCTCTTATTTGAGCTATGCAAGCAGCGTTGTCTTCATAGATAATCGTTGGGTCTTTCTTGATTTGTTCTAATCCGCATGCTTCTTGTATGTGATTAATCATTGATCTCAACCACACACATTCTCGACCAGCATCATACAATGCTATCAATTCGGCATGATTTGATGATGTTGCTGTAAGTGTTTGCTTAGTCGATTTCCAAGAAATTGTTGTGCCACCGTATGTGAATACATAACCTGTTTTAAATTTTTCTTTGTGAGGATCTGATAGATATCCGGCATCAGCATACCCAACCAGTTGGGACTTTTGATCTTTCTGATAGAAAAGTCCTACGTCTTGTGTCCCACAAATGTACCGGAATATATGTTTTACACCATTCCAGTGTCTATGTGTTGGATTCGAACTGTATCTCGCTAGTACATGAACTGCAAATGCAATGTCAGGTCTTGTGTTATTTGCGAGGTACATAAGGGCACCGATCGCGCTTAAGTATGGTACTTCCGGACCAAGTACTTCTTCGCCTTTTTTCTTGAGGGCGATAAGGATCCTTGTGTGGATCTAGCGATCGGACAACCATAGGTACGCTAAACGGATGTGCTTTATCCATGTTGAAACGTACTAACATCTTCTGGATGTAGTTTGATTGATGGACAAATGTACCATTGCACAGATACTCAAATTGTAGTCCGATGCATAATTTTGTCATACCAAGATCTTTCATTTCAAATTTCTTCTTTAACAACTGAGCAGCTTTCTCTATCTCTTCAGGAGATCCGATGATGTTGATATCATCAACATAGACTGCTATTATAGTGAAATTTGAGAGTGATCTTTTAATAAAGACACATGGACTAATTACATCAGACTTGTATCCTTCTTTTTTGAGATATTCACTAAGTCGATTGTACCACATACGACCAGATTGTTTGAGACCATATAAAGATCTCTGGATCTTTATAGAACACATATCTCGAGGTGTTGATTTTAATGCTTCAGGCAATTTTAATCCTTTAGGAATTTTCATGTAGATGTCATTTTCAAGTGTCCCGTATAAGTATGCGGTGACGACATCCATTAGTCTCATATGAAGTCCTTCAGAGATTGTGAGGCCGATTAGGAACCTAAGGGTTATCGCATCCACTACAGGGGAATACGTTTCCTCATAATCAACTCCTGAGATTTGGGAAAACCCTTGCGCTACAAGTCGAGCCTTATATCGTACAATCTCATTCTTTTCATTTCTCTTTATTGCAAACACCCATTTATAACCTACTGGTTTGACGTCTATGGGTGTTCGGACTACAGGTCCGAAAACATGTCGCTTTTCGAGCGAGTTTAATTCGGAATTTATGGCTTCTTGCCATCTTGGCCAATCATTTCTGTGCATGCACTCTTTTAACGTTTTAGGTACGTAATCATTTTCATTGATTACATCCGTTTCTATAGCATCTGCGAATATATCATCAACACGTGTTTTATTCCGGTTTCACATTGTACTATCTTGTACATAATTAATAGAGATCTCATTTTCGTTCGGTACTGGTGTTTCTTCTGAAACTTCATTTTCCTCTGGAATTATAGTCTCTTCCGGGACATTTACCTCTACCGTGGTTTCATTTATAACCTTTTGTGAGTTTTCACCAACTGCGTTACTTTGCTCTTTTCGTTTCCGTGGGTTTTTGTCTTTGGAACCGATTGGCCTCCCACGCTTTCGTTGTATAGTAATCGCTTCTGGGATTACTTCAATTCGAGCAGGTGCATTTAATGTTGGTACATGTGACTTTGCCACTCTATACGTGTCTGTGAATGCATCTGGTAATTCATTCGCTATTCTTTGCAAATGTATAATCTTTTGGACTTCATATTCACATTGACCACTTCGGGGGTCGAGATTTGATAGCGATGATGCATTCCACGTTATTTCTTGTGTTACCAGTCTTTCTTTGTTCTTATCTCCCCCTAAGACTGGGAACATCGTTTCATCATGTAACACCTCGAAAATTCACGTCCTATAATGTGTAGACACGTGTCAAATGTTTAAACGTGTGAAAGAAATATTATAGAAGGACTAAAGTTGACAAACATGGAAAGTATGTGAATATACGTATTCTAAGTGTCAACTGTGAATAAATATAATGTACATTAACCCTACACGATGCTCATACCTTCAAACGAATAAATCATGGATCATACGAAGCTAAAAGTGAGTGATTTCAAACTACAGGGACCAAATGTGTCAACATGTTTAATTTATACCTTTGAGTGACCTTTTGACAAACCCGAAGCTTTGTAAATATTAGTTATGCTCACTAGAATGCACGATTAAAATTTCATAAAGTTTCGTTATCGTATGAGAAAGTTATGATCAAATTCGTGTGTGAAGGGTTAAAGCGTAAACGTTGAAAGTTAGGACTTTTCGGGTAACAATTAAGTTAACCGGGGACCTAACAAAGTGGGTATATGTTTTAAAGCCCTTATAGATCAATTGTGAGGGTTCATAATGCAATAAACAAGTGCCTATTCGAAATTTGAAGAGCCAAGGACCAATGCGCAAAAATCAAAAGTTTAGATTTGCTGCAGGTAGGCCTCGCGCCACGCGAGGGGTCCCTCGCGCCACGCGAGGGACTGCCAGTTCCTGAATTTTGTTTTTGGCTGCCTTTTTGCAATCTGCTCGATATTATTCGATTTTCCTCATTCTTCTTGGCCCCTAGGCACCCCCTAAACACTAGGAACAGGTGTTGATCAGTTGTGGTGAGTTGTAGACACACATGTCAAGGATTTGTGGTGGATTAAACACTATATAAAGGCATGTTATGCAACCATTGTTCTTCACACCTTCAAATGCATAACTGATCAATTCTGGAGCTCCCAAGCAGGTCCAACTGATCATAAGTCGTGCATAGGACTCTTGTAAGTCTCCTAGTCCTTCTTTAATTGAGTTTAGCTTGTTAAATTAGCTAAAAGTCAAACCGTCGTAATTACGGTTTGACTTCGAGATTAGTCAATAATGGCTCAGTCATATCTCGAATTGAAAATAGTTATGAGTTGGTATTTATGTGGGTAATAAAACCTCAAAAGGGTTTCCCCTGATCACCACTCTAACCAGGTCAAAAGTCGGGTCAAACTGTTATTTAAAAAGTCAACAGGATGCTTAAAATGTCATTTATGCATAATTAGCTATCTAGAACATATATAACCTGTTCGATCATTGTTATAACATAGTAATAAGTATAAGAACATGTCCAAACATGTTCAACCCGACTATTTCCTGTTTAGACCCGGTTCGGAACCGAAAGTCACATAGTTTGACTTTCACTTTGACTTTCAGTTCTGACCCATTTAGGTATGTTTTATAAATGCCTCAGAGCTTAAATTGGATTAGGATACATGTTAGAACAACCCTCTGTGATTACACACCTTGGTTCACTAGTTATCCAATTAATATGCATATTTCCGTTAATTGCTCATATGTTGACCGTTATGCCCTTATTACCTTAAAACGTGATTTATGAAAATGTAAAAGTGTAGAAACCTTAGTTACTGATATATAAACTTGTATGCAAAGTTTGACATCAGTTTGACTTATAGATTAAGAGTTATGCTCAATATCGCAAATCTAATGCTTTATGTTAATAAAACGGCGTAATTAGCGTATAGCCTAGTTAAGCCTACTTTTTGGTATCAAACTTAATAACCACTGATATAATATGTTATTTTGGGATTTTTAAATATTTTTAATTAATTTTAGGCTGAGCATAACTAGTAGTCGTAGGCTTAATCCGGTAATTGTCGGTTTTGCCCTTACGGGCCATAAAATGAGTTTTACTTATCTAAACGACTCCAAACCTTTTGCTACTGATCACATATGATAAATAAATTATTTTAAGCCTCCTAGAAATATAAAAATATCAGATTTACGTATTGAACCCGGAAATGGCCTTTAATCGCCATAATTAGCGTTTTAACGCATAGTATGTCTTAAAATCATATTGGACATACCCGGGTTGATACCTACTGATATATGAGGCAAATTATGATATTTTAACAGTAAGCAAAGGTTGATAAACTCAGACTTCAGTTTTGAGCTTTACGGCTTATGTGAAATTACCAAAATGCCCCTTCGGTGCATAGTTTGGTTATAAGTGATAAATTTCACATATATGCTTTAGCCTACTGATATAACTTATCAAATTGAGTATGTTTGCTGTTTACATCAGATCTGTAACTCAGTTAAACATTTAAACTCTTTTACAACCTTTAAAATGACCAAACTACCCCTACGGGGCATAGTTTGTGTTTAAATTCATTTCGGGCATAATGAAAGACATCCTACTGATGTCACAACATATTTGAAGCATATTAACTTAGGAAACCTGTATATAGCTCTTACGGATACCCGTTACGCTTATTTCGCGTTCGGTTCGGTTTATGTAACAAGTTTACATAAATTAGCCGAAACGGGTCAAACCTTATCGGTTTTATCTCAAAATCCAGAATGTGAATAATAAACCCATATTAAAAAAGTCTACAAACTTGTCGGGTCTAAATCACATTCTATCCGGTCGTCGCTTGATCGTGCGTACGAACCGTATCTTTGAAACTAGCCGGTCTAAGCTTAAGCTTAATTAAAGACCCGTTAGGATTCTAATAGGTTATTAAAAACCTTCGTTCCAGATTAGGAGCCCAGTAAAAGCTATCTGTACTTGCTGATTTGATATACGGCTAGGATTGAATTTATATTTAGCTCAGGTAAATACTTTTAACTTATTTTCCCTATACGGGCTTGGGTTACGGTACATAGCGTACCGCTTGATCGGGCATCAAATCTCCACGCTTAGTGGGTAGTTGAATAATTTGATCGGCTCGTTTTAAACAGATTTGTTTACTTTACAGCCTTTGGGGGGTTAATGACCATGTCCCGGATATCCCTGGCATCATCTTACGAGATTGGCCACGACCTGAGCACGGGGTGTAGGCGTACACCGTCCGTGTATAACTCATTATAGTGGTGTGTCTATTAATCTTTAACCCGGATACGTTCCGGGCTACTGAACGCATAAGTAACATGTAATTCGTTCACAAGATTATCATATTAAATAATTCTCCCAAGTTAAAAAGATTAATTTTGCCTCTGTGCATTTTAATCAATGTGTCAAGATATTTTGTGCCACGTGCATTCAAAACAATTTACAAACTCTTTTTCCAAAATGAGTCAGTTGAATGTATTTACCAGTGTAAACTGACGTATTTTCCAAAAAGGCTAAATGCAGGTACTATACGAAATTGGCTGGATATGTCTCCTTAGCATCAATAGAAGTCTCGCAAGCTTAAGATGCCTAAAAGTCTGTTGAACTATTGTTTCCATTTTATGTTCGATCCTTCTGTGGATAAACTTCCGAATATTGTGACAATTGATATTACAATAATAAATTCGGTTGAACTATATTTTCAATTGCTTCCGCTGTGCTTAATAATATTGTGTTGTTTGACTATTACGTTGCCAACCATGACGTCACGATACTCCCCACCGGGCCCACCGGTGACACGTGGAATTCGGGGTGTGACACATCAAAATGACAGTCAGCATACCGTGCTGTAAACATGTCTCCCGTCATTGGTTCTAAATATTTAATAATGGATGGGGAGTTAAACCCAATATAGATACCCAGTCTTTTTTAGGGTCCCATTGTAGTACATTGTGGTGGCGGTATTGGTACATATACCGCACAACCAAAAATTCTAAGGTGGGACAAACTTGGTTCTCGTCCGGAGACCAGTTGCAATGGGGAGTATTCATGATCAGCAGTTGGTCTCAATCTAATCACTGCAGCAGCATGCAAAATAGCATGTCCCCATGCAGAAGATAGTAGTTTACATCTCATTAAAAGTGGTCTAGCGATTATTTGTAATCTTTTAATCAAAGATTCAGCTAAACTGTTTTGTGTGTGAACATAAGGTACTGAATGTTCAACATTGATCCCGATTGACATACAATAGTCATTAAACGCTTGAGATGTGAACTCTCCCGCATTATCCATCCGGATGTTTTTAATTTGATTGTCGGGGAAATTGGCTCTCAATTGTATGATTTGAGCTAAAAGTCGGGCAAATGCTACATTTCGAGTAGCTAAGAGACTCACATGTGACCACCTTGAGGATGCGTCAATTAAGACCAAGAAATAGCGGAATGGTCCACACAGAGGATGAATAGGCCCACAAATATCCCCTTGGATTCTTTCTAAAAATGATGGGGTTTCATGTATCAATTTAGTTTGTGAGGGCCGAGTTATAAGTTTGCCCAGAGAGCATGCTGCACATGATAAGTCTTGTGGTAGCAAAACTTTTAAGTTTTTGAGAGGGTGCCCGGTTACACTTTTGATTATTCGTCTCATCATTATGCTACCAGGGTGACCTAGACGGTCATGCCATATATTAAATATGTCTTTATCTAATAGCTTTTGGTTACTCACCATGTATGATTCGATAGGATTGATATTAGTACAATATAATCCAGAGGATAAGGCTTCTAATTGTTCAACAATGGTTTCTTGGCCATTTTTGTTTGAAGTAATTTGAAGATATTCAATATTATTTTCAGATATTGTTTTTAGGTGGTAACCATTTTTTCGAATATCTTTAAAGCTAAGTAAATTTCTTTTGGATTTACTAGAAAATAATGCATTATCAATAGTTAATTGGGTACCCGAAGATAATGTTATGTGTGCTCTGCCGGAGCCTTCGATAAGGTTACTGACACCAGATATAGTACCAATCGGTGTCTCTGCCGGAGACAACTCAGAGAAAATTTACATATCTTTGAGAATGGTGTTAGTACTACCGCTATCTACCAAACATTCATCACCAATAATAGCTCTGCTTGAGCTGGTATACATATTTCTTCTGGAAATAATAAAACGCGTTAAATATAAGAAATTGCATGTTTGAGTATGATAAAAAAACATCAAACAACTATGAATCAAACATCACTAGGTTTTAAATGAAACATAATACTAGTTTCAACAAAAATACCGTCTAGAAAACATTAAATAACGGGTCGCATTAACGTGATAAAATTGATGTAAAATCTGGATTGAATATTTTGGAGATGGAGCTTGTTATTTTGCTCCGCGACCAACAAACATGGTATTAGATCGGTATATTTTGTAAATTTACGTTCTCTGTAATATTGCGCCAGGAGCATGTTTGATTAATGGAACGTTGAGAAAGTTTTCTCTATAGTAACAAAAAGCAATATCCCGAGTTTGACAAGATATTATATCTCGTATTTTATTATGTAAAAGAAAGAAGGAAAATATATAATTTAACAATAATGATGAAGGCTATAAACAGCAAGATATATCTAAAATGGGAGTATATATATATATTTTCATAGAACAAACCGTTACTAAAAAAAACCAAGTTTGAAAATATCACTTATATATCTAGTATTTTATATCACATGAAAACGGAATAAAAGGTCTCAAGTTACCTTCATCATGCATTGTTACGTTAAAAACGCAAGAAAATAGAGAAAACGGTTACGAATGTAAAAACTAACCTGTTGTCGGTGGCGACTCTATGGTTTTTCTGGGTGGCGTGCGGCATTAATTTTCAACCAGTTTTATTATATTTGAAAATTTTAGATTTTGACTAAGGGGCTGTTTGTTTACCTCTTAATGAGGCTTTTAATGGTTCAGACCTCTTACTGGTTCAGCACTTAATGGTTCAGACTGTTTGTTTCACGAGCAGATGTCTGAATGGTTACGATTATAGAGTCTGAATGGTTAAGACCTCTAATCTGAATTGATCAGACATTTGCCTTTTAACGGTTAAGCATTATACAGGCTGTTAATGGTTCAGACCTCTTACTGGTTCAGCACTTAATGGTTCAGACCTCTTATTGGTTTAGCACTTAACCATTCAGATGTTGCCAAACAGCCCTTAACACCTTCAAAACCATGTATGTCATTATTGACCTTTAAAAAAAAACAGAACTCCCAAAAAAAAACTTTAAAACGCTTACTGATTGAAAACGATTTTTCAGAAATAGATTGTTTCAAAACTTTAATCAATTTTAACCTTCTAAAACTATGGTGACCGTTCTGGTTGTTAAACGGATATATTCCGGCGAACGAACGTCGAACGGTGATTGGATCTAGTTTTCGCGCCAATAATACGGTTTCAATACAAATCCAAATAAAACAAAATTCTAGTGTTAAAGGGTGTTTAGATAACCGCTTTATGTTGATTATGTCCAAGTATGATGATCAAGAATCGAATAAGCCTTCGATTTGATCGAAAAATTTCAAAGAAAGATTCCGGCGCCGAAACAGAAAACAGGGACGACAACCTTACACCGGAATAACCCTTCTAATGTATCTGAATCTAACAAATCCTTTGATTCTCTATGTCCTTAGTGTATAAACAACAACAACGATCAAGTACACGCTTGATTGATTCAATAAAAAAATCATATTTTTTTTTTCTTCAAATTTTGATAAAACAGGGGATTCTTAAAACGTTTTCCGGCGACGGGTTTGAACAATTCCGTTCACAATTGTTCTTCGTTTCTAATTCAAAGTTATCAAATAAATCCTTTGATTACTTTGATTTTGGTCGAAATCTTATAGTTCAGTTTCTGTATTATGATTTCGAAGAATAGGGGTTTTCCAAACTTCAATCAGATATCTCCTCTGATTGCAGTTTTGTTGCAGAGATGATAAAACGGGAAAATGGAATCGCAACAGGCTTATGATAGAATTATAAAATGCATTTGAGAGATTTGATCGATGTGTACCAGGATTATGAGGGGCTGATGATTGTCTCAAGATGTGTTGTGAACCCTTTGCAAGTTACAACAACGATTATATATGATTTCTGGTAAATCTCAGCGGAGAGTCTCGTGCTGATAACGTGATATGAAAAAAATGGAATTCACTTGAATCTACAATCTTCTACAGGAATATATATTCATACAGATACAGAAGTAAACAACCGATTAGATAATAACCTCTGAACAGTTATTTTGTAACTGCCCAAAAACAGTTATTTGGTGAGGCTTGTATATCTGGTTTTATAACACTAACCAAGATTTATAGTTTTTTTTACTTGATTCGTTTAATTGGTCTATCGTTGCTCTTTTGAAATGTGTAGCTTCAATAAATCCCGTGTTTTTTTGTTTGTGGTAAAAACAAAAATATCTAGAGTTCTTTGTAACTAAAGATGATATTTAATAGTAATACCAATACTAATACTAATAGTAATTTGTATATAAGTAAATTTATCAACTTCATTAACTCAACCTCATTATATAACTTCATCAATGTATCTAAACTTTATTAACTTAAATTCATTAAATTTGTTTTAACATGTATCTGAAATTACAATTCTGCCCATCTAATATAGCAAGTATAGATTTTAAGGGTTTAAATTAATTTCTAAGAATTGAAAAGGATTAAAGTACGGATACTTGAATTTTTATAATTTCTACGGGCTGTTTAAAGGCCCAATACTCTGTTTATGTACACAGCTTTCAGCCCATTGTGGTCCAACTTCTAGCCTGGTCAAGCTGATAGATTCATAAGATCTTGGGCTTTCGGGCCATTTTAATATATAATCCGTAAACATTACAGATTCTTAGATTAAGGGGCTGTTTCACTACCTCATCTTCTAATTGGTGCAAAACTTTATATAGTAGTTGAGCAACAGAAACAACTTTTCCCCTTTCGTCAAATAGCTAAACCATACACGGTATACCACTTGGCCAAGAGTAATTCTTCACTTATTAAAAAAAAAATTATAATTGTATAATTAATAAATACCTTTTATGCTTAAAGTAAATAAAAATGTTTTTTATAACCGGTAATAGCCATCTTACCGGTTTAATTTTCAGAGATGTTCCAGAATTAGATGACCTAACAAGAAAAAATATCATACAAATACATATCTTAAAATAAAATATCAACGTATTTCATCTTTTTAGTGTGAGTTTGTAACATAAATAAAATATGAAGACTAAAGTAAACAAAATATAGTCTAAAGTAGTAAACGAATCGATCTAAGATTTTTAGATAAAAAATTGAAGCCCAGTCATGTTTGCTGATTCAAGTGGTCCAACTAGCAATTGGTTGATTCAAATGGATTCAACTAGACCGGTTAGGTTGCCCGTGCCTAATCTGGTCATGTTTTAAAACCGTGGTAACGAGTTAATTATTTTAAAATATGAATACGTAATTAGGGGTGAGCAGAAAACGGAAATAATCGAACCGTAACCGAAATAACCGACAAAACCGAACCGAAACAAAAACCGATGGTTCGGTTTTCGGATTTTTAATAACTGAAAATTTCGGTTCGGTTTTCGGATAACCATTTTCAATAACCGAAAAAAACCGAACCGAACCGAAACGAAAAAAACATATATTTTTATGTTTAAGTTTAAGTGTTTAACCTATGCTATTAGAAATTATTAATTTTATTCTTGAATATTAAATACTTATAATAAAAACATTAAGATGTTTGTTTATAGTTGAGATGATTTGTTTATTGCCTATAACAAATAACAAAATTTAATATAAAAATTAAACAATCTTCAAAGTATTATAAAAGAAAAAATCCTAATAAAAACTTTGAAAAAACATAAAAATATATTAGAATGTTAGGTTTATGTAAACTTTTTTAGTTAAAAAGATTAAGTATAATAACTTAAATGTAACCATATAAGAAAGATTCTTAAACTTTGAATTATACTTAAATCTTACTCTTTTTTTTCAAAAACCGAAAAACCGAACCGAACCAGTGTAAAAACCAAAAAAACCGAAACCGAAAAAAATCGAAACCGAATGGTTTTGAAAAACCAAAAACCAACATTTCGGTTTCGGTTTTGATTTTGCCCAAAAACCAAACCGAACCGTGCACACCCCTCTACATAATAGACCTTGGGGTATTGTTTTCCCAACGTGTATAACTTGGTACACTTTTTTTATCATTATATATGATGCACTTGTAATTTCTACCTCATAAAGAAATAATACGTATAGTGGTGGAATAACAAATTCTTTTGTCAACGTAATAATGTTTTTGTGTTTATATCTCTATATACATTTGAATATCAAAAAGATATACACAATAGTAATCCCATAAACAATATCCTGATTTAACTCATATTAAAAAAAGAGACGGTTTCACACGATATTTTTTTAACGGTAAATTTGGATCACTGACGGACCACTAGAGTATCACCGTGCTACCAGTGGAACCATCCGATCATATCCATCTCCGCTATGCAATAGCAAATACACCAAACCTAATAAATCCGAGGAAAAAAACCTCTTGTGAGAATCGAACTCAGGACCTAATAGTCCCTAAACTTTATCCTACATTCAAGATGCCACTAGTCTATAATGCCACAAGCAGTTTCAGACAGCCAACTTCACATATTTTAACCTAGACAACTTTAAAGTTTCTCTGATTTGAACTTACCGTCCAAAGATATGATGTTTAGGCTTTAGCTACTTTTTAATTGCAATGATGGAAGGGAGCGACTCCTAATATGATGAGTCCATTCTACGCCACCCAAACCTCTATAGCAAAAGCCCCACTTCAACCAACCTCTTTGCACATCACCAAGCAACCCACATTGCAACCTTTTGTCTTGTAATATATAATAATAATAATAATACTCCTACTCATTTGTTTTTATTAAATTCACAATTATTAAATTCGTTTCAATTATTTATACCATATTATCTGTTTTCCATTGTATCATATATTCCTATATAATTTTATTATATATATTCTAATATGAAAACTTAGATTTTCTTTTTTCTTAGAAAAAATCTTTTTAATCAAAATTGAGTTTGATAAAATAAGCACAAACAACTCCATGTATAACGTTAGTTAGCTTATAGTTGGTGACCCATCCATTCCTCTAATGCACCAAATATCCTCCATATCAATTCCATTTCCACCCTCTCACACCCTTCTTCACCGGAATCACCACCACCACCGTCGCCGGAATCCTCCACAACTCCGATGGAATCCACTATCAAAATCATCAGAAAATCAATCCACACTTTCCTCCACCACTACCATTACTTCACAACCACTGCCTTTTTAGCCCTCCCATTCTCCATTTCAATCCTCATCTCCTGTTCCCTCCTCCCTGATTCCCTTTCCATCCATTCCCGCCTCCGGTCACTCTTCGACGCAGCCGGATTCCCCCCGGAATCCGAATTCTTTTCCATTCTCAATCTCAAACTCTCTCAAACCCTATCCTCTTCAATTCTAGTCCTACCCTTTTCCCTCTCATTTCTTTTAATAGCAAAAGCAATAGTAATCCAATCCTTCACCACCCTCCACCATCCAATTCCATCGTTCACCGGAATCTTCAATTCCATCTTCCAAACACAAATTTGGAACACTTTAATCATCATCTCAGCAAATGCCACTTGCTTTTGGGTCCTTTTCATAGCTTTCAACTGCTTAGAAAACCTCCATATCCCCTCATTGTTGTTTACTATCGTTGGCGGAATCGTGTATTCCATTGTTATTACAAATGCAATGATCACATGCAACCTGGCTTTAATTCTCTCCGGAATGGAAATGAGTGGTGGGTTTATCTCCATTCTCAAAGCTTGTGTGATGATCAGAGGAAGAACGTCTATCGCTCTTTCGTTATCAATTCCGGTCAACATGGCGTCGGCCGGAATTGAATTCCTGTTCCAGTTCCGGGTGATCAAGGCTTATTCCGATTCCGGGGTGAGTCAACCTGGTTCAACCATGGTTTTAGAGGGGTTATTCATTGCTTATTTGTACTCTGTGCTCATCATAATTGATGCCATAATTGGGTGTGTGTTCTTTAAGAGCTGCAAAATCGCTTATGATCGGAATCGGAATGCTGCTGATGAAGAAGCAGGCAGGATTATAGAAGAAGAGGCTGAATTGGTAAAATGTTTAGCAAAAAATCTTTCTTGATTTTTTTTTTTTTTTTTTTTTTTTTGTGATTGAGGATTTGGATTGAAAACATAGGGTGAGAATGAGTTGATGAACTCTCATCTGGATTTAATTCATCTAGTATATAGTTTATAAACAGAATATAAAACAATGTACACTTCGTCGGATTCGGTATAATAATGGTTGAAAGAATTTACGTCGTGTAATTATTTGGTGTAATACAGGGTAGGAGTAAGCTTTGCCACTAAAAAAATTAGTGGTGACAAAAGCCGATTGATTAGGCATGTTGTATCACATGAAAGAATAAGTTCGGTTTAAAGTGAGTAATGTCTAGAATAATATCAAATCTAATAGCACATTTAGGGGAATAATGATGTTGATTGAAGGTTTAGTTGGAAAAGATTTGATATAATTTAGGGTTTGCTAGGGATTTGGATTGTCATTAACTTTATAAATCATTTCTTTGGAAGTTTATTACATCAAGAGAGTCGAGAAAAAATAGTTTTGTTCGAGAAACAAAACTAACTATGTGAGAGGAGGACTTATTGTCTTTTTACCCGATTTGTTTTAAGCCACTGACGAAAATATCCGCAAGTATCGTTGATCTACATACCGTAGCTTTTATAAAATACGTAACTTTCCAGGTTTTTTGTTTGTAATTGAAGATTTTTTTATCTGGACCACATATAAATAGAAGATTGTTTTGAAAATGTTTTCTGAAAACCTAATTGAAAAAAAAAAAAAAAAAAAAAAAACAGAATAATTTTAAAATTCGTTTACACCGGCGGATTCGTACCTAAATTTAAAACTAACATCAGAAGAGGGTGGTGTACCGTCTACAGTTGACTAATGATGTGGGTAAAGAAGTTAGTTGGGTATAACTTAGGAAACAAGCACTAATAATTAGGTCACTATCCAAAAACCATGTTTAACCGATTATTTTTATGTTTATTCTATATCAAAATTCGTGTAAAAAGTAGTTATGACTTTTCTTCATATTACTTAGAAGATTTCAAATATAAATAAACCACCACACATTGTTACTTTATTTTCATTTTATTAAGTGGTTACTATGATCAAATAACAAAAATTTATCATAATTCATCTCATATATTTTCTCTATGGTATACACGATTTATTTCTCTTATAGTGTTTGGTTACCGGTCCAATCCAGAATTAGAAAAAAACTTAGACCACACTAAAGAGTCTTTTAGCCATTTACGTTTCTTCCACATTAGCTCTTTATGTTGTTTTGTATCAAATCAGTGTCACTTTCAGATGAAACTGATCATACGTGATCAAGAATGCGACTAAAATCTCTGTACCCTCGCTAGAATGCTTCGTCGGTGTATAGCGAATCCACCTTTTTGCTTTTTTTTTTAATCAAGGAATGGTGAATACTTACTGAAAATAAAAAAGAAAAAAAAAATTCAACAATAGCCTATCAACTTAATTACATCCGTTTAGGTTTGTGGCTTCAACTCTGTTATAGTGATGCTTGGCTCAAAACCTAGCATTATTCAAACTTGAGATCTTGACTGATGGTTTATGGCTTCAGCTCTGTAAATAATGATGCTTGACTACTACATAAAAAAACTGACAAAAAATGCCGAAAAAAAGAGACTAAGGCAAGGTGCAGGGTATGAACCCCTGACCTCCAGAGAAAATGATAGAGCGAGGCGGATTAATCACAAGTGTATATATGTAAATTTGAAAAGAATCACTTGAAATATAGGAATATGGAAACACATGATTGCTTAAAGTTGGATAACAAGTAGCCATCTTAAATTTTAATAACTATAAATATAAAACGGATGCATAAAGCCTAGCTAATGGTCCTTTTAATAGATGACATGATACCTAATTCAACAAGAAATAGACAAATTATAAAAGGAAGAAACATAAATTCTGAAAATTACATAATGGACATAACATCAAACAATTAACGTTTGGTGTGCATCAAAAAGCACTGAGTAGTATGAATATAAAACTTGGAGCTTAAGTCCATTATGTGTGTGAGTAGTATGAATTCAAAGGTTATTAATCACATTATCGAAGGCAAGCAAACAAAACCAGGATTACGTATACGATATATGTAATTAATTACCACTAGTTTCAAACGCTTGCGCAAAACCCCAATTCATTAAACTAACGAAAGAAACAATAAAAATAGAAAACGAATCAAACAACCAACCCCATGATTCTCATGACCGGACAAATATTGAGGTTTTGAATGATTCGGCTGAGAATTTTCGAAGAAATACTTGAAATCGAATTGTAAAGCATTTAGACTACATGTTGTGGCATGTGGATCAACAAAAAACTAGGCCACATCAGTACCATGTAAGCGAGCACCTATTTACTAATTAACTAATACGTTATGGTTAACAAAAATTAACTAAAATAAAAAAAAGGTTGGATGGACCCCACATAAATTCAACCATTTGGGTGTTGTTGTATTAAGAGAGAAACGGGCTCTAATTGGCGCTTGGGCTTGTTGTGGGTTAACAGGCAACTTATTTGGAAGGTGGGACTCCACCCATTAACACCTACAACAAGCTCCCTTAGCAAAAGAAGATCTTTCTTGTATTATCTTTACGCTATGTTCCCGAGTTTAATAAAAGAAAGAAAAGAAAAGAAATAGAGTTTAGTAGAGAAAAGAAAGGAACAAATAAAAATTATTGTGTGTTCCAGAGTTTCAAGTAAAGGAAAGGAAAGAAAGGAAAATAAACATTTTTTTGCATTCCCGAGTGGAGAGGAAAAGAAAGGAAAGTGACAATTTTACTATTATACCCTTTTAAGTAATATTAAAATAAAAATAACCCACACATTCTCGTCTTCTTTAAAACATTATTTTATCTTCAATAACAAATTAAACTCCATTTCAACCAACCTAAACTTGTGTCCCATCATGCAAGAAAAGTGCTAGGGGTGCAAACGATCCGAGCCCGAGCTCAACCAAGCCCGAGCTCGTTTAACATATGAAAGTTCGAGCTCAGCTCGATAGCTTTGACTTTAAAACCTCAAGCTCGGCTCGTAAGTAATTTTTCAAGTTCGCCCTAGGCTCGGGCGCGACTCGTTTAGTATTTGTTAATTAATTTTATATTAATTATAATTATTTTTACACAATCTGAGTATGCTGATAGAGTTGCAGATGCTATTTTGTGCCTTTGACTACTATAATTCAGTTAGAGCTTTAATACGGAATTCTACATACATTCCTGGTGTTTCAGAGTAAGTAAAAAATAATAAGTGCAAAAGAAGTTTTGCTCCTGCATCAATTATAGTCTTGTAGAACAAGATCATAAAGCTCTAACTTTCCCATCAGGTGAAGCTGTTTTCTTCAATTTCAAATCGACCGGTGGTTAGTTCCTGCATATACGTATGTTTTATTAATTAAAAAATAATAATAAGTGCAAATTGAATGAAAAAGAAACAAACTGGTCTATAATTTATATCGAATATGCATCCGCCGCTAGGGGTATCAACGGGTCCGTGTATGAAGCACAACAGCCACAACGAACATATCAAATTGGAACTAGCATACCAGTTCAGCCGTAGACTGTATCTGCCTAGACCACTTGAACGACGCACCCCAGACTCCATCCGGCAGCGCGTAACGATTAGCGACAGCTGCCTTTTTGTTCCTCTTTAAACCAAACAGCAACAGGAATTTTACGAATTATCAATCTATTAATGCGATAAAAACCATATTTATCAAACACAAGTTAACATGAGTATTTGTGAAGAGCAGAACCTACAAAAGTATGGTAGAATCCACAAAAGCATGGTAGTACAATCAACTAATCAAACATAACTAACTATTCAAAACCTAAAACAATATTAATCATAATTCATGGCTGCACACAAGTTGAGCACTAGAGCTAGGCCGAAGTTCGGCGTAAGAAAGTTTCAATATTGATTCGCAAAACACATTAGCTCAAAAAACATTCATGAAAACTGTTAGATATAGAATACTTAGCTCAAAGTCAACACAACCAGTTATCATCATACTAAAAGATGCAGAAGGTTCAGCGCTACAAAAACTGCATTGCGTACAGCAACGCGCAAAAAAAACTGGAAAAATAGGGTCAAAAGCTGCAAAAAAAACTGTCTAAATCAACCTAAACTAGTCTAAAACTGGCTTTTTAAGCACCTTGCGCCTTAGGCCATGTGTAGTCATAAAGCCCCTAGGGGGCGTTATGCGACAAGTGGCACGCCACGTCATAGAGGGGCTTTTTGGGGCGTTATATCACTAGAGCGTGTAGTCATAAAGCCACCACCCATCATTACCTAATCATTAATTTTCATTTTTATTAATTATTAAAAAACACTTTTCTATTTTTTTCATTTAATCTCTAAATTAAATAAAAAACACTTTTATTAAATTCAAACAAAACCCACCACCGGTGTTCACCTCAGTTACTTTCTTGACCGTTAACCACCTCCGATAACCACTGTTACGCCGGTCATCATCTTCGTCGTCTTTTAATCACCACCACAGCCCCTCGTCTCCTCCAACCACCCTCCTCATCTCCGGCAGACCAGTCATAATCACCATCTCCGTTGACCAAATCACCATCCCCGTTCACCATATCACCAAATCACCCAACTCCAGCTGCCCTCACCGTCAATCGTCAACCCTCACAGAATGAAAACCTTCTTCCTCGCGCTGCTATGCTCATCACGGGATCTCCAAGTTTCTCCCCCATAGCGCCCCCTGTATTGGTGTTGGGCGGTGCTATGGGGCGCCATAGCCCATTTCACTCATTACACATGCTCTTAAGACTTTGACTACCAAGCTAGTAATTGCTTAGAACGCGTTTCTAGATATATCATACATTTAAAGTTGGTTGATGCAAGGTATTAATGGGGGCCATGAGTTTTCCGGTAACATGTTCTCACACGTAAAAAAGGTTGGTTGCTGAAATTGGAAAACACATAAAGCCCGTTCCTTTACGCACAATTTGCTCGAGTTCCTTTTCGCACAGTCGGCTCGTAGAAATAAAAATCTCCACTATAGATCAGGTCAAGTTTGACTTTTGAAGTCAAAACAAATTCCAGAGGTCAAAATAGGCCTTATTTTTTTTTTACTTTAATAACATGTATGCGCAGTTACCTCAATCAGTAACAGAGTAATATTCAAACGAAACTGAATGAGAACTAACCGGATACATACAACATCTTTTTTTTTTGACAAAATAGTCGAACATTATAATTATAAATTTATAACCAGCAGTTATTCAATTAATTATCTCCAATTTTACATACAAACGAAACTAACTGAAGTGAGTGCAGGGTTAGGCCTCATTCATACATACATTTCTCAAAGGGGAAATTCAGGCCTATGCTTCAAAATTTTCTGCTATAAACAATCAAAGCATTCTAACTTAATCAAAATTAAACTACTCAAGAAGCCAAAACCCAAATTGGACCCAAGACTTTAATCAAACGTCTCAACAGAAAGACCCACACAAAGGAGAAGGACGCTCAAAATTGGATGTGAAATAGGAAGGTGATGTTACCTGGGAGATGAACAGTAGATCGCTGAGGAGAGCAGGTTACAGAAACAATGATCAAACAGTTTTGCAATTGTGGGATAGAGAAGGTGGGTTGAAGATTTGGCGGGTTGTAGAAGATATACCCGCCATATGTTTTACGAGGGTAAGATAGGAAATGAATTAGGAACGTGGTCTTTAATTCTTCTCTTCTCTCACAATCATCCCGATTTGGAATGAAACAATTTAACACTAAAAAACCTCCCATGTCTCTTCTCTTCTCTCCCTTTCTTCCCATAATAAAATCTCTGGAACACCATTTTCCTTTTCTTTCCTCACAATTCATTTCTCTTCTCCAGTTAAGTGGATCTCTGGAACACAGCGTTAATCTTTTTCCCCTTAAATCACAGGGTGAATATGAGTTGATAAACTCTCCTCTGGATTTGAATCATGTAGTAAATAGTCGTAAACTGAATATAAAACAATGTACACTTCCTCGAATACACTGTCATAATGTTCGAAATGATTCATCTCTATATTCTACTTGTTGGGTACCTATAATATATACTTTAATAAATTTAAGAACCATTTGGTTATGATAAGCAGAGGTGATAAGGCGGGGTGGTCAGCGTCACGTAAAGCAATTCACCTCATTGGCGCCCCCTCTTTAACAATCAAGAAATAGGTTAAAGCCTCACAATAATGCCCCCTAATTTTCTTTTTGTTTTTAACATTTAAATTGATGTGGCCCCACAAATCATCCATTGTTCCTCACTAATGGGCTGGCGAATGGGTCAATGGCGCCCCTAATAGCGCTCAGGCAATGGGGAGGTGGGCGCTATCGGTTGTTATTGTGCTGAGGCGGAGAGGGGCGCTACACATACCAACCAGCCTAAAGCTTATAGGGCATAAATTTGAATCACATGTTAGAATAATTTCGGTTTAAAGTAAGTGAACTTTTTGTTGTTCAAAACAATTAGATTAATATCAAATTTAATTATAAGTTCATGGGAACATCATCATCATCATTGTGACAACCCTCAAAATTTCAGGTACTGTACAAATTAATTAATCTTAATTACGAACTTAATTAATGTGCTTAATTACAACTGATAATTTAAATTGCTCTATGATTCCATATCATATATACATGCATCATATTTATACAGTCACTCCATTCATTACATACCTACATTAGTGACAAACTTGATGCACTCAGCACAGTTGACACACTGAACGGTTGATTCAGAAATAATGCTGACAATGCCAGCACTTAGACAGACAATATTACTATGGCCAGTATGAGCCAGGGATAGAGTACTACACTGGTTTGTAGTGTAGGGAGGTGAGGACCATAAGACTGCGTCATTAGGTGATAGATATAATGCCGGGAAGTGCCTAAAACACACTTTAAATACGGAATTCAGCTTTCTTTTATTAAATTCAGCATTTTAATATACCAGTAGAGTACACAAATATAACAGAGTGGTCCTGTATACTTTCCTAAGTGTCAGGAATGTTTTCGTTACAAAAAGATACACAAAAGACACTATACGGTACTATTAAACGCTTTAACAGAACGATGCGAAACCGAACAACCAGACATTACCCGAGACATGAAAATATTGCTAGAAATATTATTTTATCATTTTAAATTAATTATGGTCACAAAAATCCCCATGCACCATGTAAACATGACATACACCCACTATACTTGGAAATACCCTTAATCTTCTAACTTAATACCCATTAGTTACCAAAAATTTACACTTTACCCCCCCCCCCCCCCCACCGAAAATCTGCCCAAATTATTAAAGATATTTTGTTTAGATTTTGTGTAAAGTGGATCTTGTTTCTATTGGCCAAAAGTTGGGTATGATTACCCTAGGATTAGAAGGGTGCATTTCCAAGATGATGATCATCATTACTTCAAAGCTTGCACTCAATCCCCTATCTCCTCTCTCTTATTTTCGGCTCACACCCCCCCCCCCCCCCTCTCTCCATAACCGAAAATCACCATCACCATCACTAACTCACCTTCATCTTCTTCATCCATGTCCTTTCCAAGCCTTGAAGATCATCCATAGTAGTTACAAGTTGAAGGACTCTCAAGGAAGCTTTGTTCAAGTCTCTAGCACCACCATCTCCATCATCTTTGCCCTAAGATTGTTACCCTAGCTTTGTGCTAGTAGTGAGTGTCTTCACACCCTTGTTCCATCTTGTTCTTGTTATGATTTGTTTAAATGTTATTGACACACACAAGCTAAAACACTAGATATATGAACTTGAAACTCTACATAAAAACCATATATAAAAAGGTTGTATGAAGTTGAAATCTGGATGGTTTAGGGTTGGTTAAAGCATGATTGAAGTTTTAACATTTGTTCATCGATAAACCATGGTTAGGGTCTTTGTTTATGCGTTTTTAGTGACTTCTACAATAAAAACAGCTTGCTGATTGAGATTTTCCAGCCCCTTCAACAGGCTGTAACTGGTTCATTTTTAATCGAAAAATTGAATTTCTGGAGTCTAAATTGTGTAATTTCGAATATCTGAACAAATGGAACTGGAATCGTAATTTTTCGAGGTCGTTTACTATTTTTAAAGAATTATTTTAAGACAGCAGCTCAAGCTGAAATTTTCCTGCTGAAAAAGTGTGTCGTAGTCGGAGTCAAAACTTAAAACCTGAGCAGAATCGGCTCGTGGGATTTTTACTGAAGATGGTCACTGTTGTTCCCGTGACCCTCCAACTGGAATTTCGACGATCCGACTTACGATTGATTTTTAGTGAATTTTTCCGTAAAACTGCAATCAGAATGTATCAAATCTGATTGCAGTCAAGTAAAGGAATTTTTATATAAAATTGGTAATGAACTGAGATCCGAAATTTTTACACAATAAACAGTGGATTATATATGACATCCTGTAAAAATTTGAGAATTTTTGGAAAATGTTAGCCATTTTATTTAAATACTTGAAAACAGTCCAGTATTAGTTAATAAATCGGAAAAGACGTAAATAGGACATTGCATGTATGTTTGTCGGGTTGGCTATGTGGGAACACTCTATGAGATATTTGTAAAAGAAAATGATATGCTCTTAAGCATGGACACCTCTATTTATAGAGGAGGCTATGGCGAAATTTTTCCGAAAATTATAACACTTAGTAAATATTTTCGGGACAAGCGTTTACTAGTATATTATAGACTATGTTTTTCAAGCATAAAACTCGCCATAATTTTTATAACGAAATACGAAGTATCGGAGGTTGGTTTTATACAGAAATATGGTTAAGTATGTATTCTCTAAAATGGGACTTAAAAATATAATTACAATACGAACAGACATATGTAAAATATCCCATCCTTGGGAAGGAAATACGAATACACAAGCATGAGAAGTATTATTACGAAAATATTGGAGACACTTTAAAACATAACTCAAAGGCACTAATCAATTCAAGATTCTTTTTCACTGGGTCGTACCTAAATATCAAAAGCATCGGATATGGTCAACGGTTGACTAACGAAGGGGGTAAAGAAGTTCGTTGGGTATAAGTATAACTTAGGAAACAAGCACTAAAATTAGGTCACTATCCAAAAACCATGTTTACCCGATTATTGTTATGTTTATTTAATATTTTTTTCGTATAAAAAGTAGTTATGACTTTTCTTCATATTAGATAAAAAAATTTTTTTGAGTGAAATGCTTATCATAACTTATCTCATATTTTTCTCTAATATGTCTCTTATATAAGCTGTGAGACACTAATACCGGTCGGTAGGAAATACTAAGAATTAGGGTGAGCAAAAATCGTGCCCAAATTGGAACTGGACAGGACCATTTACGAAGTTAATAGTCTGGTTAGTTTTTGGTTTCCGGTTTGATCTAGATTCAGAAAAAAAAATGAGACCGAACTAAAGGGTTGTTTGGGCATTTATGTTACATCCACATTTGCTCTTTATAAGGTTTAGTACCAAACTAGAATATCAAGATATAACCAATCATATGATATCTAGAGTGTGACTAAGACCTCTCTACCCTGGCTGCAATGCTTTGTGGGTGTGTAGCGAATCCTCTTTTTGCTAGTGTTTTCCGAATCGTGATTTTTTGTTGAAAATGCAAGAAATTTTCAACACGAGCCATATGAGCAGAAGTTTTTGACAAGTTCATATGATGAACAAGTTAGGAGTATTATTTTCGATTTCTACACTCTACAAACTAAACTCATGCTAAGGACCCATAATTTTCAAGGTTGTCACTAATGTTCACTGTTCGAATATCTATCAACTTAATTACATATTTTCGTTTCAGCCCCGGATTATTTTGGAAAGTCACAACCTAGCATTATTCAAATTCGAGATCCTAATCAAATAGATTTATGGCTTTAGCTCTTATAAATGATGATGTTTGGCTACCACATAAAGAAACATACACAAAAATGCCGGAAAAAATCAAGAGAAGGTGCAAGTTTCGAACCCCTGATCTTTGGAGAAAATGCAGTGGGGGCGGACTAATAACTACTGTATGTATCAATTTTGATATGAATCACTTGAAATATAGGAATTTGGTTTTGATTGCTTGAAGTTGGATCATAATTCATAGGTAGCCATCTTAATTCTTAAAAACCAGTAACATAATGGCTGGAAAATGGCCCTTTTCGAAGCTGACAAGATGCCTATTTCAACAATAAATAGACGAATTATTAAAAGGAGAACATAAATTCTGAAAATTACACATTGACGTAACATCAAATATTGTGCATCGAAAGGGAATATACTATAGGGCTTATATTAAGGGTAGAGTAAACGCATTCCTTTTTAAGTTACTGGGTTTTAGTCTCACAGTGACACTGGTGTAAATTTAAAAGTAGGTTTAAAGACTATGTGATTTCGTTGTTTTAAAAAATAAAGAATAATGTATTTTAACAATACTAACTATTAGCCGTTAGTCGATAACGGTCTCAACTTCAAAAATAACCAGTAGTGGTTCCACCTTTTTAGATACTGTAAACAATGGATTTTTACTAACAAAACCTTAATTTCTTTTTCTCATTTTTCTTTTTCCATTAGTAAGATCCATTGGTTTACAATATGCGAAAAAAATGAGACCACCAAAGGTTATTTTTAAAGTTGGGACCATTTCCCGCCAACAACTAATAGTTAGGATTATTTAAATCTATTGCTTTGTAATTGCTCTTTTTCGTGTGGAATGATATCAAATAAAATATATGTTTTTCAATCTATTGTTATTCCTTTTAAAAATAAATTAAAAGTCACATGAGTAGTATGATTTTAAACCTAAGAGCTTAAGTCCACTATGTGTATGTGTGTTAATAGTGACTATGCTAGTATAAACTCAAAGGTTAATGATCGCAATAATGGGATGGCGAGCTAAAGAAAAAAAAGGATACTATATAGTAAAAAGTTTAAATATTTGTGAAAAACCCAATTTTATTATTAAAAACTATAATTAAGCAATAAGTTTAGGCAATGGTTGGTTGTACCCTAGTCTTTGGGGGGGTTTTCAAAATAAAATGGATTGTGTGATTCTACTTCACACACCTGTCCACATATCTATCAATACACCTTATTTATAAAATTTTGTTGCATTATTAGTTGTAATTTTAACAAAAATGGTTGTACCCACTTGATTTTTTTTTTTTTGTCTTTAAAATTTATTTTGTCTTTAATTATTATTTTACTTTTAACCCAAATACTTTAATAATTTTACAACTTAATCACAACATCATTGGTTGTAACATGTGCTTAAGTGGTTGTACCTTAGTCAAATATATGTTGTAAGTTATGCTTAAGTGGTTGTACCTTAGTCAAATATATGTTGTAAGTTATAATAATGGTTTCATTACCTTACCAAATTGAATATGTTTTGTATGCATGTATGGTTTTAAATTGTGCTTAAGTGGTTGTACCCTAATAAAATAATGGTTTCATTATCTTACCATATTCAATCGGTTTGATCCATTCAAAGTTGTGTTATTTTATTTGTAAATTATTATTATTTATAATAATCTAATTAATTTAGCCAAAATCTTGTATGAATATAATTTGCAACATATTGATGCAATGGTTGTTGTAATGTATGCATTATAGTTTGTATAGTGGTAATGATATATATTATATATAGATTACAATAAACCTGTCAAACGGGGAAAAATAGATGCGGGTTCATCGTAACGCGCGAGTCCTAAATCAACTTGGTTATTTTATTATATGTTTTACGCTTCGGTTAAATTTCTTCGCATTAACACCGCAACTTCATTGTCGGTGGTCGCTGATAGTAGTGTGACATTAGTGCTCGCCCCCGCCGCAACGCGGGGGGTGTTTAATACTAGTTACTATAAAGAAGCAACAAATATAGGCATCAAGAGTTGTAATTTGTGCTTAGAGATTTTCTAAAAAAAAAAAAAAAAAACTTGATTTTTTACTTTTAACCTAAAAGGTTTTTATCTTTTGCAATTTTCACCCTACATGATTTGTTTTTTTAACTTTAACCCAAAACATTTCATTATTTTCAATTTAACTTTACAACTTTTGTCACTTATACTTTTCATCTTTCGCAAATTTTCGTTTTACGTATAGTTCTAAATTTTTCGAGTTAATACGACGCAACGTGCATGTGTGGTTCAACGTTTTTACCTCTATTTTTCCATGTTTGACAGGTTCGTCGCAACACGCATATCCTAGGTCGAGTCAGTGGTCGATGACGGTTGTGTGACATTAGTACTATTTGACACCGTTTTACGCACCGCCGCAACGCGGTGTGTGCTTTGGGGGGTTTTCAAAGAAAAAATGGTTATGCATATGGTTGTCGTAACGTTGGCTTTGGGGGTTTTAAAAAAATTGATTTTTTTTTTTTACTTTTTACCCAAAAGTATTTCATAAATTACTTTTAACTCAAAATTATTTGTTTGTTTACTTTTAACCTAAAACTTTTTATCTTTTGCAATCTATCCTTATAACTTTTCTATTTTCAACTTTGGTCCTTTATAGTTTTCATTTTACGCAAATTTTTCGCTTTATGCTTGGTTTTAAATTTTGTGACTTAACACATTGCAACGTGGGTCTTTGGTTTAACGTTTTTACGTTTCATTCTAAATTTTGCGAGTTAACACGACGCAACGTGTGTGTGTAGGTGAACGTTTTTACATCGTCTATTTTTCCCCGTTTGATAGGTTTAACATAACATACAGGTCCTAAATCGACTTAGTTATAACTAAAGAATCCCCGCCGCATCGCGGCGGGTCTCAATCCTAGTTCATTAAAATAATTAAAGAAACACTAAAATAGAAAACGAAATTAGACAACCAACTCCATGATTCTCATGAGTGGACAACAACCCATATAGGGGTGCTAAACGGGTCGTGTTCGCCGGTTGGCGGGTTCAACCCGACCCAAACCCGAAAATTTTACACAAACCCGAACCCGACCCGAACCCGAAAATCGTATCATACATAAGAAACCGAACATGACCCGAAGTTTCGTGGGTTGACCCGAACACGACCCGTTCAACCCGAATTTTTTTTTATTTTTTCTGAAATTAATATATTAAAATTAAAATTTACTTAAAAGACACAAATGTGTATAATAATATCATATTTAAATCATAAAATCTATGTTTATTTCTCTTTTTAAGTTATAATTATAACATAAAATAGACACCCCATTTAATTTATTGTATAAATATATTGTAAAAAATATAATATAGTATAAACGTGTTAAACGGGTCAACCCGCCAACCCGACCAGGTTGACCCGAACCCGACCCGTTAACCTATACGGGTTTGCGGGTTCAATCTGAAACTGACCCGAACCCGTTTATACTAAACCTAAACCCGCGAATTTCGGGTTAGGTTCGTGTCACGTTTTCGGGTCGTATCAGAAATTTACACCCCTAAACTGATATATTATATTATTCAGCCATTCGGGTGAGACTTTTTAAAGAAACACTTGAAATTGAAATGGGATTTGGTTAGTGGGAAAAAACACACACACACACACAAGCTACGTAGGGTTCAAATTTTCCCTTCATATATCTTGGGTTAACAGTTGGGGCTAATATGAATCGGGTTGCCAATTGAAAACCGATTTATGATATCTTTGACTCTAGACTTGCAAAGTGGAACGCATCATTAATTTCTATCGGAGGAAGGATTACTCTAATCAAATCGGTTCTCGAAAGTTTGCTGAATTATTATTTCTCTCTTTATAAGGCGCCAGTTCAAGTTTTAAAAGATTTAGAAGCAAAATTTAGAAAATTCCTTTGGGGTGGTGATGCGTCGGTCAAGAAGATGCATTGGGTAGCTTGGAATCGGGTGGCTCATCCTAAAGAAAATGGAGGTCTTGGGCCGAGTAAGTTAAAAAATATTAATTCATCTCTTCTTGCTAAATGTGGATGGAGGTTCTTATCAGATAAAAATAGACTCTGGACCAAAGTGATTGAAGCTATTCATGTAACGAAATAGGGGTGGGATTTTATACTAGCTAGGAGATCGATGGGAGGTGTGTGGTTCAACATAGCTAGCGCTCTCTCGAAATTTTCTATCGATGGGATTCCTTTGAGAAGATTTTTTCTAGAACTCTTTTGGTAATGGTATGGATACTGCTTTTTGGTTGGACCCATGGATAGGTAATGAACCTTTGGAACACAGGTTTCCGAATCTCTTCAAGCTAGAATCAAATAAAAGATGAAGAGTTAGCGATAGAGTGAATGATCCTGTTAATGGCAGGATGTTCCGTTGGCGGTGGAAAAGGAACTTATTGGCAGAGGTTAATGATCTGTTGAATTTATGCAGTCTTCTTTTCGGATTTCAGCTGCAAGATTTTAGAGATCGATGGGAATGGATAGGTGCTTCAGATGTGGAATTTTTCAGTGGGTGCGGTAAAAATATTACTCGATAAAAACAGGATCGACTCGGAGTTTTATGTTCCGGAATGTGTGTAATTGGTTATCAATTAAATGTAACGTTTTTATATGGCGGGCCGAGATGAATAAAACTGCGACACTGGAGGCTTTAAAGATGAGGAATCTTGTTATACAAGATTCGTCTTGCATTTTGTGTGGAGAAGGTGATGAAACGGCAGAACATATATTCTGCTCATGTATTTTTGCTACTATACTTTGGGCACACATTAGTTCCTGGTGCAATATCCAGAACTTGTTGGTGTTTTCGTTTAGAGACTTGTTAGAGATCAACGAACACGTTGGTTTAAATGGTCAACAAAAGGAAGCTTTAAAGGGCATTATAAGGATCGGATGTTGGAGCTTATGAAGGGCCAGAATAAGGACCAAATTCAATAACAAGGTTTTAAGAATGGAAGAAATCATTAGTGAGGTTAAGGCGATTAGATTCTTATGGTACAAATGTAGATCAAAAAATAAATCCATCTCGTGGGTTGATTGGTGTAATTTTATAAATATGTAATCCCTTTGGTTTGGCCACGTCGATTAAAAAAAAACATCACATACCTGATTGACAACTTTCGACCATAAATCATTGCTCGCAATCCTCAGGTTCGAATTTGTTTACAACTTTTGACCTTTAATTTTGAATCTGGTGGTGATCTCAATCCTTAGACTATCCGATGTAATAAAGGTTGTTAAATGTTTAGGAGGCCAAAAATAAATCAAAGTTAATGAAAGTAAAACATTTTGCGTTTAAAATTAGCTAACAAAAATGTCGAGCTTCCAGGATAAATGATCCCCGAGCAGTCGTCCACCTCGCTTAGGCTATTGGGTGTAGTGTAACACACTCCCCCAACATCCACATCACCACCTTCCCCTCCACCTCAATATGTTCCCTTCCCCATTCTAATCTAACCACCAATCATCCTCCATTTCCCGAAAGTTGCTCGGGGAGAACGGGGGTTCTTCACCAAAGGCCCCGAAATATGATAGGGGATGAGGGGGGGTTCCCTTTAAGGGAAGCTCTTAGCACTAGCTTCGTCACTGGTAACTGACTCAGTTAATTCTAATGATTGATTGTCTTATCAGTTGTAACTCGTCCAAGTAGTTACTAATGCCTGCTTACTACTAATAGCAATTGGTGTTGATAACCTAAGTCAAGTCCCAATCGATAATCAAACGAACAGGAAAGTAGAAGAAAAAATTAAATTAAATAACTCTCAATCTTATTAATAATAGCAATTGGTGTTGATAACCTAAGTCAAGTCCCAATCGATAATCAAACGAACAGGAAAGTAGAAGAAAAAATTAAATTAAATAACTCTCAATCTTATTAATAAGAAAATAACTCAAAACTGATTATCCTTCTCTTAACCTTAATCATAACTTTGACCGGGTTATCTAAGACATGACATTACAATTAGAGTAGGACTTAACTTCTTAATTAGATAAATAATAGTATAAACCCACAAGTTTATCTAACCTATTATTTAGAGTTAATTACACAAATGGGTCCTGTGGTTTATAGCTAGTTTCGCCTTTGGGTACTAACTTTTTTTTAACAAGTTTAGGCCTTATAGTTTCTATTTTGTAACACCTTTGGGTACTAACACCAAAATTAGTTAATTAATGACTAAAATACCCTTGCATTTTTTTAAGTTTATCAATGTAACACATTTGGGTACTAAAACCTAATTTTATTTAAGTTTAAATCAATTTTACAAAATCAATTTTTTTTAATCTTTTTATTATATCTCTTAATTAACATAAAATCTATTTATTTTTATTTTTTTTCATATTTTTGTTAAATTTCTTATTTAACATAAAATAGGTTCGATAGAAGTTGATCGTACGCTAATATCTTCAGATCGGTAAAACGTTGCTGGTTCGGTTGAGACCTTTGAGGTGACGTGGTGTTCGATAGTTCGCCGAAACCATAGGGGTTGTTCGGATCAAAGTTGCGGTTGTGTGGATGCATTATTTTTTTATAAAAGGTTAAAAGATTTTATAAAAATGAAGGTTGAGAAGGAGTTGGGTAGAAGAGAGTGAGAGGAAAATGATGAAAATTGTGAGTTTTTTATATAGATGAGGTGAATTATTTTTTAAATAATGTCGTTGGGGTCCAACAGCTAATAACCAAGTCCAATAGCAGCACGCCACGTCAAAGCCCATTTATCATTAGTGTCAGTGGGAAATCTCAAGCTCCGTCCACAACTCCATGAACAACCCGAGGGTTGGCGTGGTGTGTGCGGTGAGAAAGGGCATAAACACCACACTTCCACTCCCACACCATGTAACTTTTCAAAATTATAAAATATAGTAATAGTAATTTTAAGGAGAATGTTTACAAAAATTACATTTGACTAAAAATAAGAATTAAAAAAATATGAAAATAAATAAAATAAAGAGTAAACTTTCGTTTTGCTCCCTGTGGTTTGGTCACTTTAACGATTTTGCCCCAAACCTTTAAAAATAGTCATTTTCCTCCAATAGTTTGATATGGTTTTTCCATTTTGCTCCCTGCGGGGAGCGAAATGGAAAAACAGACAATTTGGATAGAGTTAGAGGCAGTGAGCAAAATGGAAAAACCATAGCAAACTATTGGAGGAAAATGACTATTTTTAAAGGTTTGAGGCAAAACCGTTAAAGTGACTAAACCACAGGGAGCAAAACGGAAGTTTACTAAAAAATAAATAGATTTTATGTTAATTAAGAGATATAATAAAAAGATGAAAATAAAAAAAATAAATAGATTTTGTAAAATTGATTTAAACTTAAATAAAATTAGGTGTTAGTACCCAAATGTGTTACATTGATAAACTTAAAAAAAATGCAGGGGTATTTTAGTCATTAATTGACTAATTTTGGTGTTGGTACCCAAAGGTGTTACAAAATAGAAAACCATAAACCCTAAACTTGTTAAAAAAAATAGTACCCAAAGGTGAAACTAGCTATAAACCACATGACCCATTTGTGTAATTAACTCTATTAATTATAAATTAAATATAACTCATTTAATTTATCTCTGACTCTAATTAACTTAACCAAATAACTTTATTAATACATAACTCGAATTAGTTGAGCCAACCCGACTCATACGCTTGAGTATAGGAATTACGTCCAACACTAAGATGGTGCTAACAACGCTTGTAGTCAGTGGCGGATCCAGAAAGTTTTTCCACCGGGTTTCTTTTAGTAGATTCTCATTAATTCTCATTGATTTTTTCCAAATCATATAAGGTTTTCACTATTTTTTTCCATTTTATTCCAAGCCGAGGGGGTTCCTGGGAATCCCCAAAACACCTTTGGATCTGCCCTTGCTTGTAGTAGAAAATGATATTTATCGTGATTAATACTGACAACATAAGTCACCACTGATAAATAATTACTACTAATGCCTAGTTTCCACTAATGAACCAGTCAACTAGACCATGAGGGGCTAAGGGCTTAGCCCCTTGGACCCCATCTAGGTTGTTGCCACCTAGCTCACCGCTCGGACAATGCCTAACCCTGATGACACTGAACTCACCAACAATTAAACTGGACTGGTCTTTGGTCTCTACAAAAGCTAAATCTTTTGTTTCAGAGGTCCAAAGTTTATCATGTCCACTTTATACACATGCCCAACCTTGGCGGGGAATAGAGATGTAAAAGAGTCGGTGAGCTTGATTGGTTTCGTTTAAAAGAGTTCGAGCTCAAATTTGGCTCGTTTCAAACTGTATGTCCAAATCTCAAGCTTGGTTTGTTAATAATCTTTCGAACTTGAGCTCGAATTGTTACTAGTTATTAAATATTTCATTATCAGATGTATGTATTTATTTATTTTTTTATAAATATATTTTTGTAACTGTAATTATATACATATAATAAAATATATACTATCATGTAATTTTTATAATAATTTTGTAGATAACAATATTTATTATGTAATTATGTTTATTACAAAAAAACTATTGTATTTTTTTTTATAAATAATAGACTCGAAAGTTTAGTCAAACTCGTTGTGTGAAGCTATGGTTCGAGCTCTTTTATTAGATGAGCTCCAATTTAGTTTCGAGTTCGGGCTCGTACGCGTTTAAGCTCAGCTTGTTTTGAGTTTTTTTTAGCTAATCTTGAATAACTCATGAGCAGCTTGACCCGTTTACACTCTTACCAAGGAACCCCAAAAATGAGTAAACTTCTAATGCAAATGCAAATGCAAATCCGAATACAAAGTCTAAGGGGCTGTTTGGTAGCCTCTGAATGGTCATTAAGAGGTTACCTCTTAATGGAACCATTAAGAATTTTACCAATGAGAAGGTAGAAGAATGTGACATCTAATGATTTACCATTCAGATGTTACCTCTTAACCATTCAGACTTGAGGTTACCTCTTATTCATTTAGAGGTTTTAAACCATTAAGAGGTAGCATCTGAATGGTCATTAAGAGGCTACCAAACAGCCCCTAAGTTGGTAATTACGTCCGGGTAAAATGGAAGGAATTTAAAGTGTACATGACTCTACTACCTAAGTCATGTTATAATTTAAAGCAATTTAACATGCCTGGTGACCACAATGTGTTTGATAGTTGCAAGTCTTTTTCCATTGCGTGTTAAAATCAGAATGTTCGATTTTCTACGTTACTTTTCCCCTAAAATCAATACAATCAAAAAGGTTTTTTTTTTTTTCTGTGATACCACAATTACATTTGCCTAATCATGTTATCCCATTTTCTATAATTCTTTTAGGGTTATTGGATTTTAATAATCCTAAGTTTCACCAGTTGGCCGATAATAATCCCAACTTTAAAAATTCTCTTCAATAATCCCAACTTGTAAAAGTTTGGCCGCCATTGATCTTTTTCAAACATATAAGAATTTGGTCTCCTCAATAGATTCAATTACACCTAGAGACTCCTTAATTGATTTAAGTGCACCTATGTTAGAAAAGGATCAATGGCGGCCAAACTTGTACAAGTTGGGATTATTGGAGGGAATTTTCAAAGTTGAGATTATTATCGGCCAACTGGTGAAACTTAGGATTATTAAAATCAAATAACCCATTCTTTTACCAAGTAAAATAATAATAATAATAATAATAATAATAATAATAATAATAATAATAATAATAATAATAATAATAATAATAATAATAATAATAATTAATGCATCCTTTCTACTAGCTCTATACACATTATGCAAACATATGTTTATAACTATATACAAGTTATTTATCTAATTATTATTTACTAACTTAACTGTCAGATGGTGTTTTCAGGACTTCACTCTCTTGTTACCTTCTAACATATTCTTTACAAGATGGTGTTTTCAAGACTTCACTCTCGTGTTACCTTCTAACATATTCTTACATGTTGGACCTCGTATTCTGCAACAATAGTCGCTACATGTAAAGTTAAAAGTATGATATGCAAAGCACCTCCTTAAACAAAAAGATGACGAGATAGAACAGAAGACATTGGTTTACATCTTAAAATTTGCTAAAAGACATTGGTTTACATCTTAAAATTTGCTAAAAGAAATAAATTTTGATAGAAATAGATTTGGTCTTCTAGGTAGAAATTATTAATATGACTACTAGTTTTTAAAATGTCCACTTTATCCATTTGATAATTACATTTAAGGCCCTAATATTGACAGTTTTAAAATCAGAGGAATTGGTCTGTAATAATCTCACCTAGACCTTATTGGCCATTAATAATCTCACCTCAGAGTATTTCCCCCACCAGTCCCACCTTTCACCTATTTTTCCTACAATGATCCCCTGTTAAAAAAACTTAACGGAGTTAAGCTTTTTTCCAAATTAAAAACAGATTTTTTAGGGCTTTTGATCAGAACGACGATACGAGTCCATTGATGTAAAACTTGCCTCGAAATGGTGCTCCAAGTGACTTGATTTTGGTTAATTGGAAATTTAAACACCCGAATTGAAGCGCCGTTTTCATCGTTTGGAGCACCGTTTCGAGGCAAGTTTTACATCAATGGACTCGTATCGTCGTTCTGATCAAAAGTCCTAAAAAATATGTTTGTAATTTGGAAAAAAGCTTAACTTCGTTAAAAAAAATTTAACGGGGGACCATTGTAGGAAAAATAGGTGAAATGTGAGACTGGTGGGGGGCATATTCTGAGGTGGGATTATTAATGGCCAATAAGGTCTAGGTGGGATTATTCCAGACCAATTTCATAACCTTGGATGCTTAAAAAACAAATTAATAACTACCTATAAATTTCATGGGCCATATGTGTAAAAAACAAAAAGACTAACAGCATATAACACAATCACCTGCCATTAGAAATTTAGAACCACCGTAAAAACATGCAAGATAAACCATAAAAGAATGCATGAACACAAACTACTTTAAAAATATTTCCATTTGATAATCAACAAAATGAGTCTAATTTGCCCCTTCTCTCACAATTGTTTACATCAATTAGCCTATCTATAGTCAACCTAATCTTATATACAACAAATTTCATGGTCAGTTCTATTCTAAATCAAATATCAATGTTAGTATATGTATATGCGGTTAGAAATATATGTACACTGTACTCTACATTGTTACCGGTTCACACTTCTTATGGCTGGACCCTAGTTATTTCAAAGGTCAAACCGCTATCGATGTGGTCAACTGAAAATTGGATTTACGGTCACATCAGTTTCATATTTCCCTGAGAACATCTGCAGCGTGCCCAGTGTTGTATTTACAACACAGGTTTTGTGCATGCAGCCACATGGTTCACTTCACTTGTGGCTGTGGCTAGCATTGGGCATGCGTTGATCTGACCTGATCCGACCGGATCGTATGAAGTATAAATAAATCCCGTTCAGCTTATTTTTCGCCTTTGTTTGTTAAATTAACACCCTTTGCTTTCTCCATTTCAGCCTCTTTTTGAGCTTTCTTTTTATCTAATTCAGCCTGTTTACAGTTTTCTTCATGAGCTTTCCGAAAAAGCCTCACAAAGTTTAAAAGGGTCTGAGTAACTGCAAAACGTAAATAATTGTTAAATCTTCAACATGGAATTATATAAATTATATCAAGTGCTATATAGTTAGTTATATCTTAACCCTGTTCAAAAGGACAACGAGCAGGATCTTCACCGAAATATAGAGCTAATGCATCAGCATTTCTACCCTGTAATTAATACCAATGAAATTAACCCAAAAGGAATATGGTGTCTTTGAAATATGTCAAATTGGAAGATTAGTTAAAAGGATTCTTACCGCCACATTATACAGATTGTTTACAGACATCACTTCTGACTCAGCAAAGCCGATGAACTCATTTAACGTCTTAAAACAGTTCAAGAAAGAGAATTAAAAGGCAGAATGTAAAATTAAGAAAAAAAAAATGTCAACATTTATTGGTCTGAAACTTCTCATGTAAAGGAAATGTATCTTGAAGAAATTGTGAGAGAGAAGAGTAGAATGCCATTTTCGTCTCTGAGGTTTGGTCAGTTTTGCGACTTTTGTCCAAAGGTTTGTTTTTCCGCATTTGGATCCAAAAGGTTTGAAATCTTGCCATTTTCATCCGCCCCGTTAACTCCATCCATTTTTCTCTATTAAGTCAGGGGTATTTCCGTCTTTTTTGTTAACTTAAAGGGCAATTTGGTCTTTTTCACTTTATGTACAAGCATTTAGCATAACGTACATATATTCAAAAGCTCGAATTGCCCTTTAAATTAACAAAAAAGACGAAAATACCCCTGACTTAACGGAGAAAAATGGATGGAGTTAATGAGACTGATAAAAATGGCAAGATTTCAAACCCTTTGGATCCATATAGGAAAAACCAAACCTTTGGACGAATGTCGCAAAACTGGCCAAACCTCAGGGATGAAAATGCATTTTACTCGAGAGAGAATTATGTACCTTATGGAAAACTTCAGACACAGGGCCATCATTTGCAGACGCACCGAGTTCTTGTTTAACCTTTTCGAGTCCCTTCAAAATGGCTTGCATTTCTTCTGCTAAAGACTTCAATTGTATCTGCAATTTAAGCCTTTAGTTCATCGATTTCTTTACCACCAATAAAAAAAAAGTGATTATATTTCAAGAAAACAAGCGAATGCAAAACCTTCGTTGCAGACTCAAGACTAACAAGATCCACATGAAAATCTAAAAGGTCTGGTGACTTAGAGGCAAGAACCTGTAAAATGATGATATAAGAAATTAAAGCTGTATAAATGGCAATCATTATGCATAAGCAACTTGTACCTTGCAGAGATAATGCATTAAAGTCATCTTGCTGTTAGAAGCTCGTGTATCAGTGAGTTTCAATAGGCTGTCCAACTTGAAACCAACTGCAGAACCTGCAAATTCAGTTATAATTTATAAAACGATTTAGATACTTATTATTCATGTAGTATTCAATATCAATGTTCTTACCTCTAGCAGTTCCTTGATTTAATGTATTTCCCAAATACAAAATTCTTTTCATGATTTCCTTCAATTTAACAGAAGTTCGGACCTGAAACCAGAAATAGGATTGTATAAAGTAAATTAATTAAATTAAAAATAATAACTACAAACAACGTGAACTTGTATATTAAAGTACCTCATCACATGCAGAGTTTACAGTGTTCAAGCTCTTCTTAAACTCTGAAAGCTGAAAGAAAGGTCAAAATGAGATAATAATAATAATAATAATAATAATAATACAATAATCACAAATGAAAAGAAATTATCATGAGAATGGTATTAGGTAAATTTACCTGGGTATTAAATTGAATTTTGAACAGAAACACGCGTAACTTTGACTCCACACGTGGCACCTTCATGAGCTCCAAAAAGAACTGGGAGATAGATTTTATTTATAAAAAAAAATAGTTTGTAACTGTGATAAAAAGATATAATAATCCATGCTTTGGCTACCAACCTGTTCACACTTGCCCAGCATCTCCTTGTCACCTGTATAATTCTGACAATTGCAATGCATAAACAGAACCGTCAGCAAACTAGATAATTACTGAAATACCCCTTGTTACAATTTATTTTGTAAACTAGACAATTATTGGAATACTATGATTTGATTTAGGCTTGTAAACGAACCGAACGTACATGAACTGTTCGTGAACTTGTTCAGCGGGAAGTTCGATTAGTTAATAAACGAACGAACATGAACACAGTTTTTTGTTAATTAAACGAACGAACATGAACACACCTTTTGTTCGTTTATTTATGTTCGTGAACATCTGTTTATGTTTGTGCATTTACATTTGTTTATGTTTGTTTATTTATGTCCGTTTCAATTTAAATACATAAGTAGTTATATTTATATAAATACTAAACATAAAAGGAACTTTCTAACTACTTATATAAATATAACTAATTGGTAATTGGGCTTTCTAGTAATAAAAATAGGTTTTCCAATGGAATTTATCGTAATTATAAAGAATTATTTTACATTTGGTTATGTTTAGTCAATTATGTTCATTAGTGTTCATTTATGTTTGTTCGATTATGTTCACTTGTGTTGTTTATTGTTTGTTAAATTATGTTCGTTTAAGTTTGTTTGTTTATGTTCGTGAACTGTCCGTCTAGGGTTTCAAAAGAATGAACATAAACGAACACAAATATGCCCATTTTCTTAATAAACGAACATTAATGTGTTCGATTATATGTTTGTGTTCAGTTAAAGTTCAATGAATGAACAGGCACATGCCTGTGTTCGTGCTCGTTCGGTTCATGTACACCTCTAAATTGATAACAGATTAAATAAAATAAGGTTATGCATAATACCTTGAGAAGTTCCATCTCTTCTTTAGTAGGACAAAACTTAATAAGATTCTCTACTTGATCAGCATCTAAAATTGATTCATCCATAGCTAAAGCAGCAGCCTGTAATTCCAATTTCCAAAATAAAATTACTTTTATTTAACTCATCGGCATGACAACTAAAAGTATGATTATTTCTGACAATAGATTTTTTTCAAACTTTCACTGCACAAACAGAATCATTTTCAGAAGCTGTAGTCATATAAAACCACATACAAATTTGAATACTAGCAGTAATAAAAAGAGTAATACTTTTTCGTTAAAAAAAATTAATATCACCTCAATCAAATTTTTAAAGCTGACAAATTGTACCCTTTATAATAATATATATGCTACTAGATATTGATATCTTTGTAATTTTTTATGTTATAAAAAATGTCACTTTTTTTTCTTAAAGATAGAAGCATTTTTTAAAATATCGTTATAAAAAATATCCTGCTCAACAATTCATATCAGATAAGTATTTACATTATAACAGGGTACTTACATTTGAGAAAAAAACAATTATCACAAAACCATTTATGTTTTAAAAGATATACACTGTAATAAAAGGTGTAGTAATATTAAAAAGTCATTAGAAATTATGATTTTAAAAATCGCCATTCTTACCATCATGTCAGGAAGTGGCATCTTGACCTTTGTAAGCATGATTTCCGTGTTATTAGCCCTCCTCAGATCAACCTGATAAACAGGTTTGCAATAGCAAAAAATGTCATTTATCTAAATGAAGTGGACATAATTTCAAGGATATGATATTAAATTCATTAATTAACACCGCATTACCAAATGAACTTTTTCAGTTTTTGAACCAGTAGACTTGCGCCGCCCTCCTCCTTTAATAGTATCTTTCTTTGGGACTGTAGCAGAGAATAACGTCTCAAGTTCTGACACATCAAAATCTGGTGCACTACAATTTAATAACGTGCACCCGTCTTAGAATGAAATATATCTAAAAATGTGCATATAAATGTCTGAAAAAGTAACGTCGCACAAGCTTTTGATAGCAGTTATTTATTTTCTCACAAGGCAAAATAATGAAATATTGTTCATTGAGATGAAAACCAAATTAAGAGCACAGAAAGTGGAATACATTTGAGGCTCTCCAAGTCTTTGTAATTCTTCCCACAAGCTTCCTTGCAATACACGGGTAACTTTGCTCCAGTGCAGAGGCTTTAAATTAGATCTTCGTGGTGCTGCAGCTGGTCCAGTAGGACGTGCAAGTCCTCGGCCTCTAGGTGGAATGGGGCCATTGCTTGGTGGTCCAGGTGCACGAGGTCCCATCGGAGGTGGTGGAGGGCCAGCACCTGGAGGCCTTGGTGGTCCAGGGGGAGGAGGTGGTCCACCACGGCCACCGGGTGGCGGTGGTGGAGGAGGTCCGGGTGCACGACCACCTGGTGGAGGTGGTGGTGGCGGCCCGGGTGCACGGCCACCTGGTGGAGGTGGTGGAGGCGGCGGCCCGGGTGCACGGCCACCTGGTGGAGGCGGCCCGGGTGCACGGCCACCTGGTGGAGGTGGTGGAGGCGGAGGTCCGGGTGCACGGCCTCCGGGTGGAGGTGGTGGTGGAGGAGGTCCGGGTGTACGGCCTCCGGGTGGAGGTGGTGGTGGTGGAGGAGGTCCGGGTGCACGGCCTCCGGGTGGAGGTGGTGGTGGAGGAGGAGGTCCGGGTGCACGGCCTCCAGGTGGAGGTGGTGGTGGAGGAGGTCCGGGTGCGCGGCCTCCAGGTGGTGGTGGTGGTGGAGGAGGAGGTGCTCCACGGATTGGGGGAGGTGAAGGTGCTCCCCCGTACATTGGAGGCGGAGGTGGAGCGGGAGGTGGAGATCGAAAACTTTGCAAAGGAGGAGGGGGAGGAGGAGGAGGGGCACTTCGTGAAGGAGGAAGAGGTGGTGGTGGTGGTGGTGGTGGAGGCAGTGACGGGGATCCATATGTTGGTGGTGGCGGTGGAGGTGGTGGTGGTGGAGATGGAGCATGATACATTGAAGGTGTAGAACCTAAGGATGTTGATGAGGCTCCATACATTGGAGGCGGAGGCGGGGGTGGCGGTGGCGGTGGAGGAGAAGGGGCACCATACCTCTGAGGTGGGGGTGGGGGCGGAGGAGATGGGGATCCATACATCAGAGGCGGGAGTGGTGGTGGTGGAGGAGATGAGGATCCATACACTGGGGGCGGAGGTGGGGGCGGTGGTGGGGGTGGAGGAGATGGGGATCCATACATTGGAGGCGGGGGTGGAGGTGGGGGCGGGGGAGATGTGAAACCATATCGTGGAGGCGGAGGCGGAGGTGGAATAGCAGCTGCATTAATATTGTAGATACTGGATGAAGCAGGAGGGGGTGGTGGTGGAGGGGGTGGGGGCGATGGTGGTGGCGGTGGCGGTGGAGGGGCCTTGGTTGTAGCTTGTACAAAATTATCCCTATCAGTTGAAGGAGAAGGCGGTGGTAGTGGAGGAAGTGGTGAGGTAACCTTTGGTGACTTTTCTTCCAAATTACTAACAAAAGAACCCGCTGACTTAACAGTAGAGGGAGGCAAAGTCAAAGCTGAAGAGTCAACCACTTGACCTGTTTGTTTCCTAGTTTTACTCTCTGTTTTATTAGCAGTACCTTCAACCGACTTCTTCTCATCCTTTGGTAGTCCATCTAACACTGGAGGTGCACTATTATATCTTGTAGGCGGATACGACACATGCACCGAATTCGTATACGGCCCTTTATTAGGTGGGATCCACCGTGACACCACATTTGGTTTCGCAACTCTCGTAGTCGCCCCAGCTTCCGGCTTACCTTTTTGCTTTCCATCCAAACCAACTTTTGAATTTTTTTTACTCAATTTCTTCCCTGTACCCTCTTCTTTCTCTTTACTTTTTACCTCCACCACCTTAACTTCCTTCCCAATCCCGTCTGGCTTAATATCTTCATTAGCAACCACCACCGTGAGCTTCAAACCACCATTAACATCATTCTGAAAAACCTTAGTTTCTGGTTTTTTGTTCCCATCATCTGATTCATAGTCTTCAAATGCATCAACTTCTGGTTCTGGTTCTGGTTCTTCCTTTAAGATGATATCACCATTTTCAACACCAAGTTTAACTTCTTTAGGTAAAAGACCATCTTGCACTTCAACCGCATTGCTAAAAATCTCTTCCACCTCAAAAAACTCTTCATGCGTAGGACTTTCTGTCCCGTTCTCATCTTCAAATTCTTCTTCTGTGGTGATCATAGATGTTGTTAAAGCATCAGCATCTGAAAAACGTACCTCCGCTTTAAAGTTCTTTGGTATCTGGTCCCGTGCATCCCATATAACATCAACGTCATCACGACTAAAAGTCAGTAAACGGCTTCGTACAAATGTCGTGTGAAACATTACTCTAAATATCATTTCCTCCCTAACATGATCCAAATGTATGCATTCAAGAACCACATCCCCTTGAACACGGTGATGAATATCGATGTTCACCACTTCACACTCTTCCTGCAATCACAGACTTAAAATTAAACTACAGAGTTTCTGGATTTGCATTATGAAACTAATTATCTGATTATTCACAAAAATCAGATTCAAAAGTTTGGATAAACGTATTAAGTTTCTGCTTATTTAGGCGTCAAATAATAAGTTTCATACCAGCTGCAACTTATTATCGAAGTGAAAAATAAAGTTACCTAACTAATTAGTAATTATTAACTTTTCTTCTAACCTAATTTAAAAGACTAGCAAAACGTGTCTCCTTTTTCACAAGAATGTGATATTGATCATATATATGAACTAATTGCATAAATCATAACGGCTGATTATCTAATTATAACAGCTTGATTTCATAAGTATTTGGTAGAAAACTTACCGGTTGATAGTAGCGGGCTTGTTTTTTGTTTTTGGAGGATGTAAATAAAAGTTTGGAGCCCCTATTGGCTGTTGTTGAAGATGAATCTTGACCATAGATTCGAATTACAGGTCGACAACCCTTTTCACCAAATGAAGGAAGGAAATTAAGTACGATACGATCCAAAGCTAACGGTGTGTCTGAGGGCGGCCAATCAGAACCTAAATTTCTTCTGGAAATGTACTGAAGATACCTCAATTGAGAAGGTTGTGGATTTAAAGGTGTTAAAAGCTGAAGTAGCTCTTTAGGAGCTTGCTTATACACCATTTCAAGAGTCTTTTGTTCGCCATTGTATTGTTTTCTAAATAAAAGAAGGGCCGCAAGCATAAACGCAAGGACGAGCCACCCGCCCCTTTCACAATGCATTAAAAGCACGTTTTGTTGACCTGCTAATGACAGCCAGCTTTCGCTAGATCTCAAAAAGTGATGAATCATTTCTAATGGTAACATTGGGCATCCTTCATATTGTCTAGGGTATTCCATTACTGTCATGTCGTATTGAGATAATATGTCCGAAATTTGGGTCCTTTTGTCACCTTCTCTAAAGTTAAAAACCATGAAAGATGAATCAGGATAATAGTCTTGGAGTTCAGCCACAATGCCACCCATGTAAACCTTGTACTCATCTTCTTCAAGTACGTCAGTTGAGAAGCAGCAATCAAAAACTGCAAAAGATTTTTGAAAAACGTCAATCTTAATCTTAAATCCGTAAATGTAGTTAGATGCATGTTAACCTAACACTACCCCAGTATATGTTCTTCCCATGAACCAATAGAAAAATAACAAAACAAGGCAATGTGGTCTCTCATAACACCTGTTCCAATGTGAACTCTTAATCTAGCATAATGTGATATCAAATTCTTGAACTTAATATACCGAAATTTCCTACATTATCGTCTCCAAATATCAACACGAAACTTGAATTTCGGTGATCATCACTCTTCATTTAGTGATGAAGCTAACATAATTGGACTTTTACAACTTTACATAAGAATTGATCCCCATAGTTTTTAATCAGCAACCAGAAATACCCAAATTCAGGTGACACCATGCTATAGAAAACCAAAAATCTGATCCTACATTCATATATATGTATCTAATATGCATCACCTTATCCTAATAATTAAAACTTATTGACCAATTTTCCCCTAAATTCAAGTCTAAACATTGTCAAACATTTCTCAAACCTAAAACAACTTAAGTACAACAAACTGAGTAAAATTCACATAAATCACATACCGTAAACCCTCTCGGAGATCTCGAGAAGGCGATCCGGCGGCTTCCGGTAAAAGAAGCGTTTGAACAGCGCCATCTAATGGCGCTGTTACACTCCAAACCGGATCCAAAACTGTGATCCCTGTGTCTCCAATTTCGTCAAACAAATATGTTGACTATATATATAAATTCCAGATCGATCTCGCTCTACTTCAATTCTTCAATTTCAGTTTCTAACAACACCAACCAATAACTGTTCAATTCGAATCCAAACTTCAATTTACGAACTCGATCCCCAATTATATCAGTTCAAACTTCAAATTTCATAATCTCAGCTGGATATACACAAACTGTACGGATTGAATGATAAGTTAGGGTTTGTAACAAGTTGCAGGTGAGAAAATGGCGATCGAACTGTGTGATTGAATTTGTGTGTGTTGATTTGAGATCAAATGGAGAGAGATTAAAAGAGGAATTGGATGAATTAAGTGAGATGCGTTGAATCTGGGAGTATGTATGTGGAATCTAACATCGAGGAAGAGGATGATGAAAGGGTTTGAAGTTTGAAGAACACAGAAGAAATAAAGATGAAAGTTGGAGTATATTTTTGTCAACAAAAATGTGATGTATTGTTTAATATGTTTTCTTAATCAATTCATGTTTCTTCCTGCTTAATTAATTAAAACAAAATTACATATTCATTTATAGCTAACTAATATATGTTAATTAATTATCTGATTAAATTAAAATGTTAGTAACCCGACCCGACACATGTTGATTGGGTATGTCTGTTGTGTCACCATTATTATTTGGCATTGTTTATATATGTACTAGGTTAGAACCCCGTGTATTACACGAGTTGAATAAATGTAATTTTATATATTAAATAATAAAAAGTTATATTTTTATGAACTCCGTATATTGTACGGGTTAAATAAATGTAATTTTATATATCAAATAATAAAAAAAGTTATATCTTTAAAAACCATGTGTATTACACAGATTAAATAAATGTAATTTTGTATCTAAATACTAAAAACGTCGTATCTTTAAAAAAACCCGAGTATAATCGGGTTGAATAAATTTACAAAATAATAAAAAATTACATCCTTCAAACCCTGTATGTTACACGTGTTGAATAGATCTAAAAAAGAGTTATATCTTTAAAAACCATGTGTATTACACATATTAAGTAAATGTAATTTTGTATATTAAATACTAAAAACGTCGTATCTTTAAAAAACCCGTGTAGAATCGGGTTGAAAAATCTACCAAATAATAAAAAGAAATTATATCCTTAAAAACTTTGTGTATTACACGTGTTGAATAAATCTAATTTTACATAGCAAATGATAAAAAATTATATCTTTAAAAACTTCGTGTATTACACGGGTTATATAAATGTAACTTTGTATAGTAATAATAAAAAAGTTATATTTTTCAAAATCCCACATTTTACACGAGTTGAATAAATATAATTTTGTATACCAAATAATAAAAAAAGTTATATTTTTTTTAATAAATTAGGATAACATTTAATATTAATCTATTATTTATATATTTAATATAAGATAAGTAGGAAAGAGTGGTATTTGTTTTAAAAATATATTAAATTAACAATTTAGATTTGAGGATAATATTTTATTAAAGTATGATAAGATTTAATATTAATTTATTATTTATTTAGTTAATATAAGATAAGCATAAATTTGAGGATGCAATGAATGACACGTATCAGAAGTTGGTTTCTTTTATTATAGTAGATAGATAAGTTTTGCTAAAGCAATTATTAATTATTAAAAAATAATATAAAAAATAGTTTTGTTGTCACAAATATCTTATCAACGTCTTATTAAACAAATAATATAAAAAAAATAGTTTTGTTGTCACAGATATCTTATCAACGTTCGATTATATTTATTAAATTAAATAATATTTAGTAGGAGGGTTATCTATAATTAATTAAAAGAAATTAAATTAAAATAATAACTATCTATAAGAGATGACCTAATAAGATGACAATGCAATGAATGACACGTATCAGAAGTTGGTTTCTTTTATTATAGTAGATAGATAAGTTTTGCTAAAGCAATTATTAATTATTAAAAAATAATATAAAAAATAGTTTTGTTGTCACAAATATCTTATCAACGTCTTATTAAACAAATAATATAAAAAAAATAGTTTTGTTGTCACAAATATCTTATCAACGTTCGATTATATTTATTAAATTAAATAATATTTAGTAGGAGGGTTATCTATAGTTAATTAAAAGAAATAAAGTTTAAATAATAATTATCTATAAGAGATGGCCTAATATGATGACAAGTGTCCCTAAAATGGTTTCTTTTATTATATAGTATAGATATTGATGTTTACCAAAATAAAAGAAAAATAAGTCGTAAATCATAAATCTAAGTTTGATTATTATAAGATTTAGGATTGTAATTGAGCAGAGTCGAGCCAAGCCAGGCTGGGCTCGAGCTAGAACTTAAACGAGCTAGTTCGGCTTGTCTCGATTATTTTTTCGAGCTGAAAAGTCAAGCTTGAGCTTGGTTCGTAAAAACTTCGAGCTGGCTCGTTAATTTTTTTTTTAAATATTAATACTTTTTATAAATATTGGTACCAAAAAAACAAAAATAAAAAAAACTAACACATATTTCTGAAAAAACATACATACACACATACATACGAGCAATTGAGTCAAGCCCCGACTCGAGCCATAGAGTCAAGCCACGAGTCGGGCCATCAAGCCGAGCCATGAGACAAGCCAAGAGCCGAGCACCCTGGCTCAAGCTCGGCTCGATTACAAAACGAGTTGGCTCGGCTCGGCTCGAAAACAAAACGAGCTTTTTTCGAGCGAGCTTTTTTCAAGCAAGTTTCAATCGAGCCGCGAGCATTTCGAACACCCCTACGATTTATATATGATCTGGTGTACATCTCGTCTCATTGATAAGTTTGGTATACATATTATATTATCTTAAACGTTTATCATTAACTTGTCTAAAAATATTTATTAAACAATTTTGTAAAGTAAAAGGAAGCATTTAATTACCAGAAAATGACAACTTATATATATGTTGGTGTTTCAAACTATATATAATAATAACAATTAAAATATTCTATTATTGATTTTATATGTTCGATAATCATGTATGCACAACATATTATGTAATGAAAGTCAAAAGATTGACGTATCCATGTTAGATTCCACAAATTGGTTTTCCTGTAATAGAGATTTTTAAAAATACCAATAGACAGTTTTAGTTGCAGGGCGTTGCTTTGAAGATACACAAATTGTTAGCCATTTTTTCATACAAAAGGTGAGAGTTGGTCATAAGGTTTGAGGAACCCTCCAACAATTGACCTTATGGTCTACGTAGCTGGTAGCTTTATTCATGGTCATCAACTCATGATTAGTAAAGTTGAAAACAGGTTGAAAGAAGCGTACATGTTGGTCATGTTTAACAATAATTGTTCTGATTGTTCCCCCGGAAAACCATACCGTCGGCTACTACTTGACAGTCGTTGTACCACCACAAGAGCAGAACTCTCTGGTGTAACACACGGTGGGACAAAAACCCGGGTGGGCTTGGGATGCGAACCAACAACCTTGCACAAGGCCTAGCCCAACTCCTTCATTGTCTTAATACACCAAAAATGACACAAGTGATAATCGAACTTGGGTCTCCACTATAATTAGAGAAAAATAAATTAAATAAAAACTAAATGGGTTAAAGGAATATATTATTTATTTAAAGTAAAATAGGTGACATTAGTTATGAGTAGAGCTCGAGATGGAGCCGTCTCAAGTTAAACGGACCAATCTAAAGATCTCTTAAGTTAAACAGGTCGAGCTACGACTTTCTTAGAACCCGGGCTCATTTGCACATAGAAAGAGAAGTCATGGTATATGAATTTTGATTATTGGGAAACAATGAGGTTGATCATCCGACTCTTGAATGGGAATTTAACGCTTTTATGAAAGACGTGTTGTTCTGGTGAAACTTCAGGTAAATCGATCACATCCGGTATCTGTACTATCAACTGATTTGTTTGTTGTTCCTTCAGAAAAAGACGAAGAATCTGTTTTGAGAAAATCGTTTCAAACACTAGCATTGGTTTACTTTTATGTTTTTGTATTTTTCAAAATTTTGTTTCTATTTCTACTCCAATTCTGTAATTAATTAACTACGTACAGTAATTATTAAATACAGACAATTTTGTCGCATCCAATTATTTTTATTACATATATGATGATGAGATGACTAAGGTACTAAACTAATGTCCATTGTTGTAAACCTGACTTTGGATCAACCTAGTGGGAAGATCAACTCGGATGACTAGGTAATTTTTATCAATAAAAAAGCAAATAAAGTTTTACATAATTAAAACAAAATCTAACAAAACTGTAAGAAAATGTAACCAAAAAAAAAGTTTTTTTGTTTTTGAACGGCTTAAAAAAAAATTTGAACGGCAAATATTTTTAGATAAAACAACTAATGAGGTAAAAGTGAAAGTTAAGTATGATTATATAACCTTTTTCTAAAAGAAGACATAAGTTAAGGATTGCATTAGCAAACGTCTTTTAATTAATCACTAAAACATTTAGTAGACACTAATTATAAATGGCTTTTTCTACCGTTTTACTAACAGCATAAAATATACTTAAGTTTCAACTTCGAGAAGAAAAATCGAATAATTAGTAAATGTCTTTTAGTTAATCATTAAAACAATTTCTTTTTGAACAAAAATTTCTAACACCTAAATACCATATAATCTTGCATTTACAACGATTTGAACTCATAACTTTTGTGGAGAGCAAGCACCATACACCTATTCAATAAAGCAAGTTGGTTGACAATAAATATAAATGTTTTTGTTCTACCGTTTTACCAATAAGTCCATGCATTATGATTGCGGTAAAGGGTAGTGCGGTGTCGATGTGGTTGTGCGGGATCGCAGGGAACACCGCATTCCCCCCTCGCCCCGCAAGCTTGCAATGTGAAAAGCTTCACTCTCCCGATCACCACGTTGGATTGTGTTGTTGATTCATAACTAGTTTTATACCACATATGCGTTGCGGGGCACTAGGCCAAATATTTCTCAATTAATTAAAACAAAACACTACCATAGTTTTGCTAAGAAAAACTAAAACAATGGCAAGACTATAATTTTGAATTGGGGGCAAAATTGTAATTTGTCAGGACCAGTGACCGAGTGCTTTGTATGAATAAAAATTACATCGAGTCAACCAATTAAAACAGAACACTGTCATATATTTGCTAAAAAACTAAAACGATGGAAAGACTGTAATTTTAAACTAGTTTTATGTCCCGCCCGCGTTGCCTGGCACTATTCTCTGACTTGGTCTTTAAATATATATACAATGGTCAATTAAAAAAAGGAGTTTTTTAACCATCTCTTTTCTATATATGTTTTAACACAATAATTTTTAATGTTTTTTCTAGTTTTTCTTTTTTTCTACCTTTACACAACTTCAACATGTATTCATCATTACTAACATCCGATGAAATCACTTCATTTTTTATCAACATACTCATGGAGACGACATAGATATTATTTGATGAAGAGAATACTTTACATCCAAGAATAATAAAAGCTCAGTAAAATAGTGATTGTGAAGCTACACACAAGCGTTTGGTGGCCGACTGTTTTGCTGAAAACCCTGTGTACACCGATGAACAATTTAGGCGACGATTCTGAATGAGCTGACAGCTATTCCAACGAATAGTTGACGATTTGGAGAGAACAATGTCATTTTTCAGATTAGCGTGTGATGTGAGAGATAAAAGGGGTTTCACTTAGTTACAAAAGTGCACATCAACAATTCGTCAAATGGCTTACGACCCAGTCGACGATTCTTGGGATGAGCGTTTGAAGATGTCTTAAAAACGTCATGGGTAAATATTTTTTATAAGTTATGCAAAGGTGTCATTAAGCTAAACAACAAGAAGTACCTGCATAAACCAACATGGAGTGATATTTAACAATTGTATGACGCGCATGAAGCGAAACATTGAAGTGCCTAGCAACATTGATTGTGTGCACCGGCTATGAGCAAATTGTCCTAATGCATGGCTAGAAAACTGGTCTCACGACTAACATGAGATAGTTAAATCATGTGCTAGAGAGTAAATCAAGTGGTGCTAGGGTTTAATCCTCAGAACTCCACAACAGATTAACATCTACCAGAGCACTGTTGTGGTAAGGAGGTGGGATTCTATTTTGAATTGTTGGAGACCTCGTAATGCATGGTGAGGTCAGTACATGCAAGGTGGTCACCCACATCCGACAATAATGCTAGAAGCTATGGTGTCAGATGATCGATTAATTTGGCATGCATTCCTTGGTGTTTCCGGTTCCAATAATGACATCAATGTTCTTGATCAGATGTCGATTTTCAACATCATAAATGGAGTGGTCGTCCAATTCTTCATTTATTATTTCAAGTGTGGAATATAAGCACGGGTATTATATTGTTGACGGAATATGTCCCAAATATTGGATATTTGTCAAATCTTTCACATGTCCATATGTTAAGAATCAACAAAAAAGATGTGGAACTAACATTTGGTGTCTTTAAGCAACGTTGGCACATAATGCAAAACCCGGCACACGCATAGTCACCAAAAATAAGGAATACAATGCATGTGTGTATCATAGATTCTATGAAATGAAGGTAGGGTGATTTCTCACTATGATAAAGATGATATTGATGAGGATTTTAAAGAAATTGATTATGCACAATAAGAGTCTAATATGTTGCCATTACACAGCTAAGAGACGCACAACCTACACTTGGATTTGGTGGAACATATATGGGCCATCACTAACATCGTTGAAGACTAGATATTTGATTTTATCTTGTATTTTTTTTTTTTTTAATTTCAAGGGATGTAATTTTTTCAGTTTTTAATTATTAAAAATATAAATAAAAAGAGTAACAGATGAATGATGGGTATAACACAAGTTGAGTGGTGTAAGTGAGTGATGGGAGGAGGTGGTGATTTGACACCAAGACCGTCCATAGTGTTGGTGTGAGTGTGAATGAAATATGTTACTTACTAAGACCACCCGTAACCGGGCGTTTTTCATCCAAAATACTGCCACAACACGCCCCGGTTCCGCCCCCTAGGCGTTTTCCGGCGTTATCCGCGAAAAAAAGGGCCTTGGCGTTTTTTTGAAACACGCCGAAATGGAAAATCTTTGGCCAATCAGATAAGAGCATGTTGTTTAAAGAAAGAGAGATGGAATTTTGGGGTTTGATTTTGCCAGATTTTTTGGATTTGCCCGATTTTTTGGATGTTGCAGGTATCTCGGTCCTGAAGAAGGAGGAGGATGGAATTTTGGGTGGTTGTTTTAAAAGTTTCCTCAGTTTCACATTAGGCCCCTGTAGTTTTAAACTTTAATATCTTTAATATTTCAAGTTTCAAAAATACTATATCAGTCCCTAAAGTTTTGTTTATTAAATGTCTCATTTGAATCTTTTATAAAACTTAAAATTTTGCGATTTAATTTTTTAGTATTGTAATTTTATTTAATTTAATGAAGTATTTTAAGTTTTAAATTTAAAAAAATAAATAATTATGTAATGATTGGATGGGCGTTATTGGACATTATTCCCACTACAGCACTTTTGCAATAACGCCCAATAATGTCCTCATGCTGACTGGACTGTCACATGGCAGAAAACGCCCCAGGGTGGGGGCATTATTAGGCTAACGACTACACATGGTCTAAGCAACACCTCAGTACCACATAGATATAATCAATAACTATCATAAATATATGCATGTTTCAACTCCACGAGGAAAAATAGGCTAAGACCACCCGTACTCGTGAGATTTTGGGCGTTTTTTGGATGAAAACGCCGGAGCACATCCCCCAAGCGGCCCCCGTGGGCGTTTTTTTTTTTTTGCAAAATTCGTATGGAGCGTTGTATATTACACGCCGGATCCATTTTTGAAGTGGCCAATCACCTGTTTCCATGCCTTTTTTGTCCAAAACATTTTTATGGTTTTTTTGTCTTAATTTAATTCTATTACACCACAATGTCCACATCCCTACTACACCCATTTTAGAAAACGCCCCATAATGCCTCATTGCCAACTGGGCTGCCACATGACGTAAAACGCTCAAGGGTAAGCAGGGGCGGACCCACGTTAAGCGGAACGGGGTCCCCGGACCCCAATCTTTTTATAAAAAGTAATAGAAATGGTATATAAAATTTTCTATGGACCCCATAAAATAATTTAGTTGGACCCCATAACAATGAGAGTGAGCTTGGTGCATTGGTAAAACCCATTGTTTACACACAAAAGGTCTTGGGTTCAATACTTGTTTCTTTCGTTTTTTTATGTTTTTTTGTGTTTTTTTTAAACTTGACTATAAAATTGGGTATTCTAATAGCTGAATGTGTAGTAAATGAATGTTTAGTAAATGAAACTTGTAGTTTAGTTATGATATTGTTTTCTATTAGGTTTCTCGACCCGACCCGAACAACGACCGATCCAAAAAATTTGAACACCGGAAAAATGGGACCCCATTGTCCAAAAATCCTGGGTCCGCCACTGAGGGTAAGGGCATTACCACTACACATGGTCTAATAATGCATTCCATATTTCCAATGTAATTCTTGTTGATTGTTTCGAGTCAAAACATTTGAGCTCAGCCGGACCCATTCCGTTGGTGGATCATTAAGGGTGCTACTTTCTACACCCCCCCCCCCCCCAATCTACTTTTTTCACCCCTCTCCTCTCACATACTTACAGGTGGGGCCTGCGTGGGACCGACAGTTTTCCTCTCACAAGGGGGGGTGTAATCAGGAGAGGGGGGGGGGGGGGGGGGTTGCGTATAGAATGAGCCTTTACACTTTCCATTTTCCTTTCATTCCAGCTGTTTGTGTTCAGATCAAGCGATCAACGTTTTCATAATCAACATGCTATCAAATCATTTGTTGGGCCGCCTTCTTACCGGTTAAAATGTTTAAAATTAAATACTTTGCTAAAGTAAAACGTTTAAAATAAACATAAACAAATTATGAACCTAAAGCAGTAACTTAATCATTAGATGAGACTAAAAGTAAAAGGTTTAAAATAAACTTAAACAAATTATGAACCTAAAGCAGTAACTTAATCATTAGATGAGACTATAAATATACAGAAATTTTTTTATTAAAAAACCGCTTTAACTACTCTGACCAATGAATTCAAACAGAGATGAATAAAGGTTTTTTCCGGGTTGATGAATAAAGATTCCGTTGTTCAAAAACAAAACTACTCTGACCAATGAATTCAAACAGAGATGAGTCACCCAAGAGCGTTTCTAGCGATAGTGGCACCAATGAGCGTAGTAAGGCATTAACCCCAAATGGTGCATGTTATAGTCCAGTTGTGAACGTTGGTGTAAAATTTTGGAATAGATTTAGTTACAGTCCAGCTGTGAATGCTGGTGTAAAATTGCTTCAACCAGACAGGTTATGTAGCAAGTTTTTAGCCTAACCAGTTGGTCCAACCTGATACTAAGATCGGTGGCTTAATAACTCGTCACCTTCATTCTATCGAAAAATAGATATCAGATAACGATCTCAGTGTGTGCGTGTATATATGTAAAATTATTGCTGCATTTAATTATAATGATAGAAGTAAACAAGATACTAGTAATTCAAAGCAGATAAAAAAAACCAGTGAAATACACTTGTTCGTAGCCCAAGTGAATTGGACTAGTCATACTAGTGCAGAAAATAAAATGCTAGTTTTACAACAGAAAAATTTCTGCTGATATCACAAACCATTTTCTTTAACATAATAATAAATATCAGAAAACTATTTTGGACCGATGTCCTTGAGAGCGCAGATCTGCTCCTCTCCCATGGCGGACATCACACTCACAACCAGATCTTTCCCCTCCGCAAATCCATCCTTAATCTGCAACCAAAAATCAAACATCAAACAATCACAATTCAAAATTAAACAATCACAATTCATATAAGAGGATAACAGCATACCTGAGTGAGGAGAGCATCATCAGTTGGTAGTTTCAGGTCATCCTTGGTGTTACCATTTTCAGTCAGCAAGCTCACCTGCGATAATTAATTAATTATCAGAATCATATCGGTTAATTACTTCAAAAATTAGTTACTTTTAGGGAAAGAGAGCCATACAAATCCATCTTCAGAAATATCGATGAGCTGGTAGTCAGTACGGCTAACATGAGGAACCTGCAAATATAAAAGAGTAAGAGACCACTTGGTTTTAAAATAAAAATAACAAAAAATAGTGGCTTGATGGTGTTTACATCACAGTTATGGGAAGATGGGACAATATCTTCAAGCTTTTTCCCATTGAAGATGTCAATTGCAACAAAGTGACACTTAGCATGACCGTGCTTGCCGGTCTTGGAGGTAGAAACTTCTACAACCTAATAACATTATAACAAAAGCATCACACATAATTCAATTTACAATCAAATTCATAATAAAAAACAAAACAAAGTTTTGAAATTGTTAATTTAGTAAACATAAAATTTGAGAAACAATTCCAAAATTTTGAAATATAAATCAAAGCTTGCTTACTTGTAAAAAAAATAAGATTTAATCGAGTTTCAACAACACATACATGTTTCTAGTTCCTATCAACTAAAGCAATAAGAAGCAGTAGTATTCAAATAGCTTGAAATGATAGTCAAACTATACAGTACAAACAAAGCTTGTTAACTCAGGATAAGATTTTACCATACACATGTTAAAACATCATCATAGAAATAGCCACTGATAAGTTTTAGATTAACCAACTCTAAACAAAAACCAACAACAACCATAAATTAACAGATCTAGAGTAAATCTTATGCAACAGTTCAATACTATCTGATTCTAAAATAACAAATGATTCAACACCTGAAAGATAACCAGATGCAATTATTATAATCATAATCCAAATTCAACACACACATCGTACGATCTAATCAACAATAAGCAAACAATTAACCGCCGATGCCCAAAATTATCCTATTTATTAAATCCAGTAACTATTCATAGAAGCCCTAAACAAATTCACCTATTTCTACGACAACTATAACAATCGCAAAACCCTAGATCCATAACACAAACTATAAGAACGAACAAAAACACAAACCTTGCAAGCACGATTCTTGATAACAATGTGGCCGCCCTTGCGGATGGTACCAGCTTGCTGAGGATAAGTCTTGGAAGCTCCGGCATCGGCCTTGGATTCAAACTGGTGCTCTTCGTCCGACATGTTTTCCGAAGGAGGATGAAAAGAAGAAATCTGAATCGAAAGGAAGAGCAGATGGGGGAGAGTAGCGGTGGAAATGGGCGGTGTTGGTGTGGTTATAAGTAGGGTTTTGGTTGTGATGTGGGTAGGGACGAGGTGACGCTCAGCCGTTGATTTTGATAGATGTTAGCGTTGAAACAACGCCGAGAATCTGCGATTCGCCGATTGACTTACTTTTCCCTTACTTTTATCCCATTTTCATTACCAAAATATAATATTTTTTAACGACTAACAAATCTTTTAGGCTCATTCTATACACACCCCCCTTCCTAATTACACCCCCCTTGTGAGAGGAAAACTGTCGGTCCCACGCAGGCCCCACCTGTAAGTATGTGAGAGGAGGGGGTGTAGAAAGTATATACGGGGGTGTAGATAGTATCACCCATCTTTTAAATAGTTGCCAAAATTCACCACACCGGAATACACTCGCATATGAACTAAGGAAAACCTTCACCTAAGGCCAAAGCCTATCGAAGGAACAATAATGCAGTGAGGTAAAACATGCTTAGTTTAAGGATCGAACTAGCGATCGCCGTCTACTCACCTAGTCTCTCATCATTACCAGGTGCCGCTAAAACTAAATGATGAGGGCAGGAATCGAACCTGGGTCATTTGGAACACGAGTCCTCTCCCTTGCCACTCCACAACCAGTTCATTCGCTCGGATTTAGCTCAGAAAAAGTTTGCTCGATATGGCTCGGTTTGAAACTGAGCTGAGTCGGCTCAGCTCGGTAAGAAAGCGAGTCTAGCTCGTCTCGGCTCGTAACAAGCCAAAATGGCTCGGTTTGGCTTGCTTTTTAGCTCTGCTCAGCTTAGCTCGGATTATTTTACTTTTAATGTATTTTATTCTTATTTACTTTATATTATATTATAAAAAACGGATTATTATTTACATGTATTATGAGTTTAATTGTATATCCATGTCATATTTGAAGGTGGATTACCATGCTAATAAACTTATATTGTATTTCGTTGAAATTTGAAACTTGTTTTTTGTTGTTAAACTTGATTTTCACTTATAATGTATTACAGTATTAGGTTAAACTTATTTTGGATATACTCTTTTAAACTACCGAATAATATTTTAGACTATTGAACTTTGAGGGATATGTATTAATTTTTCTTTTTAAATTCGAGCTTAACCATGCCGCGCCGAGCCAGCTCGATTTAAAACCAAGCCGAGCCTGAGTTTAGATTTGCAGCTCGGTTTTGAATCCGAGTCGGGCCGACTCGGTTTATAATCGAGCCGAACCCGAGCTTGCCCTAGCTCGGCTCGGCTTGTGAACAGCCTTATTAACGACATCGAAAATGACTGGTACGATATCAGTATTCAAGGTTAAATAAACCCAAATTATCGTATTGTGCTAAACTGAAAGTACCGATCCTGAAAAACACAAAATTTGGTAACAAATCGGTACCGAAAATGACTTGATACGGTAAGGTAGTGGTTTGCTACTGGTACAAGGTTCCAAATGTGTTAGATTGTAGTCTAACCGGTAAATCCAAGACCAACATTATGAGGATAGATTGTAGCCTTTTAAACATTATTATGACCATGAACATGAATCTCATAGATTAAAAGTACCCCTAAATGTGTTGATAAAGAACTCTTTTGAAAGGCATTAACCATATTGACTTATGCCTCAAGGGTTGCTTGTAAGAGAATAGAGGTTATATAGTAGGGTGCGTGGATGAACTTCACTGACACTATACATACAATACTAACATTTCACAATTATAAACATGGACCGAAATGGTCCGTTAATAAAATTAATATTAATTCCTGACGACGGGCCAAGGGGAGGCCCCATTTTACCCGTTTTGGGCTGCCTACATGCGGGCCCAACAGGATACGAGCCCAACCATGGTCTAACTTGCCCACTAAGGTTCCCCTTTTTACAAAACAAGCGGGAAACGAGGATTCAGAGCATGCAGGCCACAATTAATGAATGATAAGAAGAGCATCTTGGCTGGCATCGTACTTCTCCTGCCGGAACATTAAATGAAGCTGCCAATCCAGCCGTTAGGGGTCAGACACGTGTCTGAGCCCCTCGAGGACTTTCTAAAACCGCCGGATCATCTCAACAAATATCCCACATGCATGATAAGGCCTAAGACTTATATAAGAAGAAGAAAACGGTAACAAGAGGCATCGGAGGTATCGCATTTACTACTCTCTCAATTACTCTTCTCTCATTAATTCCAACCAACATTCTTTTACATTAATCACACATACGTTCATTGGATTCACACCTTAGAGGATACATTCCGGTGATCATACTCATCGGAATAAACTCCTCTTCCTCTCCGGCAAGTTTACTTACTCTCACCCCGGAGCTTGGTCACGGATCCCCCTCCCGGGGCCCTCCGTGACGAGGCTAACGGTTTATTCTTTTGAAGCTACAAGGAACGGGACATCTGGACGTCAGCGAAGACCCCATTGAACGTGAACAGGGATTTGAGTATTCGACATTGGCGCCATCCGTGGGACATCAGCCTGACCGGTGTCTCCACACTGAACTCCGACGTTAAAGATAGCCCGTTTCGGAAGCGACAACATGGATACTACACCCGGTTCACACGTCACCCAGACGGTGCAGAATGACCATGACAAGGTAATAGTAGAAGACATAACTCATGAAGAAGAGAACGAGGATCGGGTGGAAATTCTGGAAAAAGAAGAGGCCATCACTCCAGATTTTGTCGCCATGCACAAAGATAAGTTAAAAAGATGTCGTGAAGATTTAGAGAGGCAAGAAAAGCTAAACAGCCTCAGGGCTAGACTGTCTTTTGACACACCTTCCCACCAGGACGAGATAAACCCTAAGAGCAAGGGCAGTGGCAACGACTCACTAGAAACATTCATAACAGCCCTTAGACAGATGTCTTCGGAAGAAAGGGAAGATCTCATCACAGGAAAGAAACCGAAAGGAAAAGGAAAAGAGAAAGAAAACCAAAGCGGTGACGGCCTGGACCAACCCTACCTTCCACGGGATCTGGTTGAAGTCTCAAAGTTTACTCGGAGAATTGCAGAGGCACCTATGCCCCCTAAAACAAAACTACCCCCAAACTTCGACCGGTATGATGGGACGAGAGATCCTGAAGACCATCTCCACGCCTTTAGGGGTGCGGGACAACTGGGGCGGTGGCCCATGCCAGTTTGGTGCCATATGTATGTACAGACCCTGACGGAGGGAGCCCGGCTCTGGTTTGACAGCCTCCCTCCTGGGGGGATTGACAGCTACGAAGAACTAAGTGAAAAGTTCCTGAGAAACTTTGGTCAACAAAGAAAGGTGGTCAAGAACCCAAACGAAATCTTACACATAAGGCAGAGGGACAACGAGCGGATAGACCAATACATGGAAAGGTTTGTCAAGGAGAGCATGAATATCAAGGACGTCCCGGAGGTCATGAAGATCAGCAGTTTCATAAACGGATTAAAGCATGCACAACTATGCGAGAAACTGGGGGAAGAGTTTCCTCACTCATTTGACAATCTCATGGACAGGGTCAGAGCCTTTGTCAGGGGCAAAGACACAGTCAGCAAAGCCAAGGAGACAGACGCCCCACCCCGAAAGGTCACCCTGGCTACAAAACCTCTTGATAAAGGTACACCTTACTCCCGAAAGCCTGCTTTTGATAGAATGTTGCATGATAGAACAAGACCCTCGTACTCCCCATACAGACTTCGGGGAAGAGGGCCACCCCTTACTCTGACAGCTTCACCCCTCTCACCAAGACGCCAAGTGAAATACTGGCCACTGAGAGGGTGAAGGGATCCTTCCCAAGGCCACCGCCTATTAAACCTGGGCCAAAGGCACAACCAAACGAGTACTGTGACTTTCACAAAGGGTTTGGCCATAGAACTGATGATTGCATGTACCTAAAAAGAGAAATAGAGGCCGCGGTGAAAACAAGAAAACTGGCCCATTTGGTTAAGGAAATTAAGGAGGGATGAGGGGATAGCAAAGGGAAAGATGCAAGGGAGCCTGGGAGGGCAGATGTAGACATGATTAGAAGGAGGAATGAACTTGATACCACCAGGAGTGTAAAGGCCAGAATCCTGGGCTCCCCGGACTGCATGAAAGCTCCCATCCTAATGCCACACTTGGAGGAAAATGAGGTGCAACGGCTCCCACTAAACATCTCAGCCATAATAGCTGGCCACAAGGTGGCCAGAATACACGTGGACGGGGGATCTGGGGTAGAAGTTATATACGAGCACTGTTTCCTCAGGTTCGACAGGGATGTAAGAGACAGGCTTGAGGAGGATTCCATCCCTCTAGTAGGATTCAACAACAGTGTGTCACACCCCTTGGGAAAGATCAGACTCCTATTCACAGTTGGGGGAGCACTGTTTCCTTAGGTTCGACAGGGATGTAAGAGACAGGCTTGAGGAGGATTCCATCCCTCTAGTAGGATTCAACAACAGTGTGTCACACCCCTTGGGAAAGATCAGACTCCTATTCACAGTTGGGGTAGGAGATCGCGTTCGAACAATAAACCTAACTTTCATAGTTGTCCGAGCACCCTCAAAGTACAACGCAATCATGGGAAGACCTGGAATTGGGGATTTGCAAGCACAAGCATCCACCCCACACGGAGCCTTAGTGTTCCAGACGCCAAAGGGCTTAGCTTGGGTAAAGTATGCATATGAAGTAGTTTCTTCCGTGTCTGAGGGGGAAGCATCCGAGAAACCCCAGAAGGAGGGGGTTGAAGAGTGGATCCTCTGCGATAGATTCCCGGAGCAGACGATTAAAGTAGGAAGTCACCTGAGTGACAAATGCAAGAGTGCTCTCAAGGAATTGCTCCTCCTCAACATAGATGTGTTTGCATTTCAGCATGGGGATATGACAGGAATCCCAAGAAGCCTAACTGAACATCGGCTCAACACATACACCTGGGCAAAGCCAATAAAGCAGAAAAAACGAAGCATGGGTCCCAGTAAGAGGAGGGCCGCCTGTGAAGAAACCAGAAAACTGCTCAGAGCAGGAATAGTTAGGGAGGTAAAGTACCCATCCTGGGTAGCCAACCCAGTCAAGGTTCCGAAGAAAGATGGGGGATGGAGGATGTGCATCGACTTCCAAGATCTGAACAAAGCATGTCCTAAGGACTGTTACCCCCTCCCAGAAATAGACGTCCAGGTGGACTCCTTATCCCAATATCCCCTGAAATGCTTCCTGGATGCCTATAAAGGATACCATCAGATTCAGATGTCAATAGAGGACGAGGAAAAAACCGCCTTCATTACAGACGAAGGGACATTTTGTTATACCAAAATGCCATTCGATCTTAAAAATGCTGGGGCCACATATCAAAGATTTATGAACGCCCTCTTCAGGGAATAATGGGGGAAGAACTTGGAGGTATACGTTGATGACATCGTTATCAAAATCCTGACCGAGATGGCCATGATAGATGATATAGCTGAGACCCTCCGCACTATGCAAGATGTGAATATGAAGCTAAACCCCGGAAAGTGCTGTTTTGGGGTAGAAGAAGGAAAATTCTTGGGAGTAGTAGTCACTAAGGGCGGAATCAAAGCTAACCCGGAGAAAACTCAAGCTGTTGCTGAAATGCGATCTCCCAGGTCCCTGAAAGACATCCAGCAGCTGAACGGGAGGCTAATCGCACTAAACCGTTTTTTTGTCAAAAGTAGCTGACAGGACCCTCCCCTTCATGAAGGTGTTGAAGGACTGCCTCCAAACAGACAGGTTTAAATGGACCTCTGAGGCGGAGGCTGCCTTTCAAGAAATGAAAGCTTATATCTGCAAACTCCCAACATTGGCCACCCCAGTACCCGGAGAGCAACTGCTCTTATATCTGTCCGCCTCAAAGACAACCATAAGTGCGGTCATGATGGTAGAACGGGAGGGAAAACAAATACCAATATACTTCATCAGTAGAACACTTAAAGGCCCCGAAGAACGATACATGCCTCTGGAAAAGTTAGCGCTGGCTCTTGTTTTCGCATCCCGAAGACTCAGGAGGTATTTCTAAGGGCACAAGATCACCCTGATGACTGATCAACCCCTCCAAAAGGTACTCAGGAGGCCGGAACTGTCGGGACGGTTGGCTAAATGGGCTGTGGAATTGGGGGAACACTCCTTGGAGTTCAAACCCAGAACAGCCATGAAAGGACAGATTCTGGCCGATTTCTTAGCAGAAGTCCCTGAGGATGAGGAAAAAGAACTTCTGAAATGGGAAGCCTTGGAAAAAGAAGAAAAAGAGAAGGAAGACGAGGCTATGTGGAAGCTACTCACAGATGGAGCCTCTAGTGAAGAGGGGAGCGGGGCAGGCATTACGTTGATAAGCCCTGAAGGAGTGGAGTTAACCTACGCCATAAGACTGGATTTCGAGAACACCAACAACACTGCAGAATATGAGGCCCTTTTAGCAGGGATGAGGTTGGCACAAAAGATGAAAGCAAAGCATGTGGAAGCCAGCACCGACTCACAGCTGGTGGTCAAGCAGTACCAAGGAGAATATGAGGCTAAAGACAACACCATGGCCCAATATGTGGCAAAAGTAAAGGAGACGGCTGAAGCATTTAAAACTTTCAAGCTAGAATACATCCCCCGAGGAAGAAACAGAAAATATGATGCCCTCAGTAAGCTGGCCTCAGTAGCATTCGACCATCTAGCAAGAGAAGTCAAAGTGGAAGTCCTGACTTCTCCCCCCCTCAGCACAAAGGAGGTAGTTGCAGTTGAAAATGTACAAGAAACATGGATGACACCAATCGTAAAGTTCCTCAGAGACGGGACACTACCAGAGGGAGACTGGGCAGCTAGGAAGATAAGGGTAAAGGCCTTGCAATATGAGATGGTTGATGGAGAACTATACCGGAGATCATACCTGGGCCCATCCCTGAAGTGTGTTGACATGGAAGAAGATGAGTATGTGATTAGGGAGATGCATGAGGGAATTTGTGGAATGCATTCGGGGCCAAGGACGATAGTAGCAAAGGCAATGAATGCGGGATTCTATTGGCCTCGAATGTACGAAACAACATCCGAAGAGATCAAGAGGTGTGACAATTGCCAGGTGCATGCACCTATGACTCATCGACACAAACACCCGATGATACCAGTCTCAACGTCCTGGCCCTTCCAAAAGTGGGCCATCGACATAATCGGGCCATTTCCGGAGGGTCCAGGAGGAGTCAAGTACGTGGTGGTTGCTATTGATTATTTTACCAAGTGGATCGAAGCAAAGCCCTTGGCAAAAATAACCGGGGAACAGATGAGGCGATTTGCATTAGATAACATCATCTGCAGGTACGGGGTCCCAAAAGAGCTGATAAGTGATAACGGTGTCCAATTTGCTGGAAGACCTTTCAAACCATGGTGCGAACAGATGCACATACAGCAGGTGTTTACCTCCGTCACCCATGCCCAAAGCAATGGACTGGTAGAAAGAGCCAACCAAAGCGTTATCAAAGGGATGAAGGGAAGACTCGGGAGGAAACAAAAAGGATGGCTGGAGGAGCTACCGTTTGTACTATGGGCATACAGGACCACCCCCAAGGACTGCAACGGGGAAACTCCTTTCAGCTTAACTTACGGGACGGAGGCAGTCATCCCGGCTGAAATAGGATCCCCGACTGCAAGGATGAAGCTCAGGGAGGCAGAGAACGAACAGGACCTTCGGATGAACCTGAAGTTGCTGGAAGAAAGGAGAGAAATGGCAGTAGTCAGGGAGGCTAAGTACAAGAAGCAACTGGAAAGCTATTACAATGCCAAGATGAAAAAACTTAACCTCGTACCAGGGGATCTGGTCCTAAGAGCAAATGAAGCCAGCCTACAGGAGAGCACCAGAAAACTCGGACCCAATTGGGAAGGGCCTTACCGGGTCATATGGGCAAACGGCAAAGGGAGTTGCAAGCTGGAAACACTCCAAGGCAAGGAGGTCCCCAGGACGTGGAACCTCATGCAGCTCAGAAAGTACCACACATAAGGGGTGAACCCCCAGGAAAAATGGCCAAGGATCCACTTTTGTAATATTTAACTATTAGTCTGGGGCTTACCCCAAGGTCATATCTTTTGTAACAACTTATGCTGGGAAATTTAATCCCCAAGAAATGAATGACAAACGGACAGCTAACCAGTCCTCTTTTGACAAGATAACAGGTATTATGTCTAGGCAGACGTGCCCAGAAACACTATAAACCTAACCAATAAATAAACTCACGTGTATAAGGTATATCAAACATACCAAAAGCCCGGCTGTGGGGCAAAATAGGGTCTAGCTAACCCAAAGAAAGCGGACAAAACAAACCAAAAACATAATCTCACATTATAAACTTGTCCAGCGATTGGCCTCGAACAGACAATCCTGGTTTACCAAACAAACCATAAATGCAACACACTTCTGTAAACAAACTACAAAAAGAAGTCATTCTTTATTTATTTACAAAATAAATGTACAAAGAAAAGCCTTAATAACTTTGGCAAAAGCAAGTAGCATACAAAACAACAATCACAACAAACTTAGACCAAGGCTCAGCTCCTTGAAAAACAGTCCAAAGGTCTTCAGGGAAGCGCCAACTTGATCATTGGCAAAGGCCCCTACATCATTAAAAACCACAACAGGAAACAAGCAAAAAACAAGAAAGCAACATACAGTCATAAGTTATATGATTAGATACCTAGGATAACCCCAACACGAAGGACCTCCTTCCAAACAACCAAAAAAGTTTAAAGTATCCCAGGGTAAGCAAGTTATCCAAGTTACAACCATATCGAAAGAAGTTAATGTTTAGAAATCACTAGGGATTACCCCCAGACAAAGACGGCAGAGACGAAGGACCAGCGAAGGAAAACATGGCTTTCAATTCGTCGATTGATATCATGGGATGCTCCAGGATTTTCTTGAGAATGGCCGGGGTTTTACTCCCAAACTCCTCATCCAGCTTGGATAGCCTCTTCTTTGCTTTGGAGTTGTAAAGCGGAGTCTCTTTCCTGCCCAGGCCCTGAGCAGAGTAGATATAGCCATCCTTCAGCCCAGCCTGGTAGCCAACATCCCGGTACGCCCTATACACTTCCTCCAAGCCCCTTTTAAAATCCTCTTACTGAGAAACGGCAATAAGGAAGGCCCCGAAACCCTCAGTAATTAGCCAATGTTTCTCCTTAGCCAGCCCCTGATTATCATCAGAGGTTATCCCATAGTCTGCATACATAGTGTTCAATTGCTCCTGGGAAACGGAGCCAACTTCCTTCAGATGCTTTAACTCAGCAGCCAACTCTTCCTTCTCCTCCACCAACGCTGTCATCTCCCTCTCCCAAGCTTGTTCCTTTCGCTCCAACAAGACTCCAGCCCCCTGGGCAAGAAACATCATCAAGAATCCAAAAAACAGTTGGAAGATAAAAAAATAAAAAAAAAATAAGGGGAAAGTAGAAGGGGGGGGGGAGAAAGGCTATGTACCTTCTCCTCCTGCAGCTTCCTCTCAGCCTCAACCACTTGACACCTAAGCTTAGCAGCAACAGACTGGGAGGTCTTGAGCTCACCCTTGAGACCTTCATTCGCCTTCCTCAAATCGTCAATCCGCTGCAGCATGCCAACACCCCTGAAAAAACTCTCACAAAGAGACATGCTATACTGATCCTCGAAAAGATCGTCCCTCAAAGCAGAATTCACGAATTTATGGGAGGGAGGAACAACATGACTCAGGAAGTCCCTAGCTGCCTCAGGAGTCCCTATCACCGAAGAATGAGTTACTTTCCATTTGGGGACATAAGTGAAAGGGATAGCATCAGCAAACAGAGGAGCCAAAGGGGACTGATGAACAAGACCCTCAGGTTGAGTGGGTTTACTGGTCCCCGTAGCATGAAGGGGTGAGAGTTCAAAAGCTGAGGTAAAATGAGCCAGGCCTACTTCCGGAGTTTTGTCCCGAACACGGGAAGAAGAGGGACCAGTAGGGATCTCTATGGGATCATGAGAACTCCCCTACACAAAAAGAAAAAGAACATCAAAAAATAAAAAAGAAATGGGGTAAATAAGTAAGAGGAAAAAGGAACTCACCAACAAAGGTGCACTCACAAGACTTGAAGGCCACAGGTGTTTGGACAAAGAACCCTTGACCCCAACAGGGGGAAGTTCGGAAGCAGCCTTCGATGGAGGAGAAGGCTTCTGTCCACTGGCACTCCGGAGCCTTTGCCGGATATCACGAGGAGCAAGGGCTGGCTTAGGACTTACAGCTTTCCTCTTATGAATTAAACGAACCTCCAGAGCTTCATCATCACTTGGATCAGAATGTTTAACAGGGGCGGGATCAAGGGAACTCTCTTCCCCGTTAGAGGAAGTCTCCTCACCCCCTGCCACAGCAACGGAGCCCCCCGCCTGGGCAGACCCCCCGGTAACCTGCATCCCGACACTCCGGTTTAAACCAGGATCAACCTCATCACCAGCTACAAACTTAACATCCTTAGAATCTCCCTGAAGCAGTCTCCACAAAGTTAACTCTATGAAAGAAAGACACTAAAGATGACTACACAAATACCAAGAAACCAAAAACAAGCAAATGCAGATCCAAGACAAAAAGTTACCTTTTTTACCGAAAAAAGCCTTGGGATGAACAGGGTAGGAAGGACTCAACCCTCCCATGGCCAAAATTCCCTCAGAAAAAGTAAAAGCCCTCGTAGGGTTTTCATACATGCGTTTCCACTGAACAGTCTCGTTAGCCGATAGGGTGGGAACAGTATCTTCAATAGCGGCGTCGACATCCTTAGGCAATGGGGATTCTGGTATCATGGCAGCAGAGACGAAGATGAACCTACTCTTCCAATCCTTCGGGTAAGTGGAGGTTGGCATAAAAGTATAACAGGGTTTCGACACACTGTTCTGTCTCTTGGCAAAAGTGAACCAATCTCCATCAGAGATCAGTTTATAGAACATGCAAAATAAGGGGACAGAGGGTTCACCAGAAACGGCCGCACAGGACAACTCAAAGTGCACCACTCTCATGAACCCTAGGGGATGCAACTGAGAAAAGTGAACCCCGAAATGGCGAAGCAAAGCAACCTTGAAAGGGGAAAGAGGATATCGGACTCCGCAAGAGGAAAACGCCAGTGTATAAAGAGGAATCCTATCCGGGGTGCACTCTGCCGGTTCGTTAGGACCCGGCAGGGTGGGAGAAAACCGTTCAGGAATGTTATATGTCTCGACAAAAGACTTCAAGTCCCTTGCTGTCAAGACCGATTTAATCGCAGAACGACCGGAACGACTCATAATCGGAAAAGGAGTGATGATCGGAAGAAGTGTGACAGAAGGGGGAGAAGGAACCAGAAGGGATAAAGAGGAAATTCAAAAGGTAATGGGGTATTTAAAGAGGGTAACTGACACACAGGAAACCGTCTTGTCATTCGTCCCTTCAAAAATTCAAAAAGATGCACGTGTCTCTAGGGGATTAACTCCCGCCGTCAGCATTAGGCGAAATAATGGCTAGTGTAAAAAGAAGGAGTGGTTAATTATAACCGATCAGAAGTGGGCCCACACTCGAAGCCCAAAAAACTAAACCCTCCTTTTGAACAGTTACGATTCAGCCCCGGATCATGAGCCTCGGGTCTCAGAACCAGGGACTAAAGATGACTTGACGACGGGCCAAGGGGAGGCCCCATTTTACCCGTTTTGGGCTGCCTACATGCGGGCCCAACAGGATACGAGCCCAACCATGGTCTAACTTGCCCACTAAGGTTCCCCTTTTTACAAAACAAGCGGGAAACGAGGATTCAGAGCATGCAGGCCACAATTAATGAATGATAAGAAGAGCATCTTGGCTGGCATCGTACTTCTCCTGCCGAAACATTAAATGAAGTTGCCAATCCAGCCGTTAGGGGTCAGACACGTGTCTGAGCCCTTCGAGGACTTTCTAAAACCGTCGGATCATCTCAACAAATATCCCACATGCATGATAAGGCCTAAGACTTATATAAGAAGAAGAAAACGGTAACAAGAGGCATCGGAGGTATCGCATTTACTACTCTCTCATTTACTCTTCTCTCATTAATTCCGACCAACATTCTTTTACATTAATCACACAAACACACATACGTTCATTGGATTCACACCTTAGAGGATACATTCCGGTGATCATACTCATCGGAATAAACTCCTCTTCCTCTCCGGCAAGTTTACTTACTCTCACGCCGGAGCTTGGTCACGGATCCCCCTCCCGGGGCCCTCCGTGACGAGGCTAACGGTTTATTCTTTTGTAGCTACAAGGAACGGGACATCTGGACGTCAGCGAAGACCCCATTGAACGTGAACATGGATTTGGGTATTCGACAATTCCCACAAAAATATTCCCAACAGTACACAATTATACGCATGGATTGAATGGCCCGTTGACTCAAAACCGAATAAAATTTCTCTTAACAAAAGTGCACTTCCTCCTTGAATACTTTGACGTCAAATGGACGATTTTCCTAAAAAAGAAATAGGGAAACAAATAGACCAATTTGTTTTAGTAAAGTTAGTAGGTAAGCTAGGTGGTATACTAAGGCAGAACTATACTAACAATGGAGTTGAAATTTAAACAAATTAGTGTGAACTTTAACTTTGACCAGTAGTGCATTTGACTTTCAAATGTCAATAGTATAGAAATTAAGAGATGAGTAAACTGCAATTTTACCCCCTGGGGTTTAGGCCAATTGGCACTCTGACCCCCTCTAACGAAATAATTGCAATTTACCTCCCCAACGTTGATGTTATGTCGCAATTTTACCCCCTGCTGTCTAATTCTGTTTAAAGTCAACATAAGGTATTAACGGTCAAAGGGTATAATCGTCTTTTCCACACTAGTTTTACTCTAAAAAATATAAATCATATATTTGCCTTCAGTTTTCAGTTACACCATCGCTTGAACTCGTTCATCCCGTTACTTCAATCTCCGATCCAGCCAAAACAACCACCGGAAAATTAAACATTATCGTCGATCTGATCATTCCGGCGCCGATGGAGGCACACGACGTCGGTTTCCGCCGTGTTCTGAAGCTCGCATTTTGCGTCGCCGGTATCTGGTCCGCTTATATTTATCAAGGCGTTCTTCAAGAGACTGTGTAAGCAGTTTTTGCTTTTTTGTGTTGATTTCATATTGTTTCGATTCTTAATTTTAGTGATTGTTTATATGTTCGCATTAATGATGGAGGACTTTTTAATTCGTGTATTGATAGCGTTTAATACGAATCGGAGATGGAAATCTGGTTGTTTTGTGATGAATGTTGATGTTATTTTGCAATTCATGTCTTGTGTTGTGATTTACAGCATGTATTGGCATTATTTGTATCTGTTTGGAGTTTAATTGGATTGGTAATGTGTTATTTTGTGCTTAAACTGATACAGGTTTATTGTCTCAGCTATGCTTTGTTTGAATTAGGATTAGAATTAGAATTGATTGTGGTTAATGTTGATGTTATTTTATTATTCATGTGTTGTGTTGTGATTGTGATTGTTAGCATGTATTGGAACTTGATTGTATCTGTTTGGAGCTTAATTTGATTGGTGATATGTGATTTTGTCTTAGGTTGATATAGGTTTTGTTATCTCAGCTATGCTTTGTAAAGAGAACTGTAAGTTTTATAAGTTATTAAGTGACTTCGGTTACGAATTAGGGTTATTTAGAGTAGAATAATTGGGTATAATCGTCTAATTCTGAAAGGGATTTTTGTTAGGGGAGGGGGTCTAGTTAATGTTGCCGTGATAGTGGTGATTTTGGTGGGGGAGATGGTGGTGGTGATAGGTGGTGGCAATGGTGGTTGATGGTGGTGGTAGAGGGCTTATGAGAGAGGGGGTAATATTGCAGAGTAGAACAAACCATAAGGGGTAATATGATAGGGTAACATAGTCATTTCACATTCTATTTAACAGATCTGTTAACTTATTTGACGGCAGGGGGTAAAATTGCGACATAACATCAACGTTGGGGGGGGGGGGTAAATTGCAATTATTTCGTTAGAGGGGGTCAGAGTGCCAATTGGCCTAAACCCCAGGGGGTAAAATTGTAGTTTACTCTTAAGAGATAGAAGGTAAAACCTTGATTGAGATAGGTGCATCTATGATGCATCTCACCATCCATCTTCAAATAATCCGTACAGTTTTTAACTTAGATTAATGGTCGGCTAGCTATAACATATGTGGGCTCGTGTCAATGGACGTCTGTTTAACGGATGTTCACATAATCTAATAGCAAAAAGTGAAATAATTCACGATTTCTCATCATCGAACTGCATATATATCATGTCTTCAATTAAAATTATTAATTCAACAGACTCGCTTCTCTAAATAATTCTTAATCAAAACTATAGTATTTCAGATTCAAACTCATAATAAAGAAAAATCAAACATTACTATGTACAAAGACAAAATATTAAGCCAAAGGTCTTTCTTCCACAATGTAAACCAACTCTTCCCTAAAAGGTCAAAATAAAAGAGAATGATAAAGTAAAAGTAACAATACAGAGAGACTCAACTGAAGAAGGCATAAGCTTATAAGCATGGGTAAAACAATCAGAAGGCATGCATTTATGAAGACATGAAAACTGAATAAATGCATCATCATCATCCCTTATCAAAAAGTTGTTTACTAATAGCATGAAATAGATGTGCCAGAAATATGAATGTTTAGAATATAATGTTAAACACCCATTATGTTTTTACATGACCCAATTCCCCAAAAAAAAAACATTTTCTATACATTTGACCTATTAAAGATAAATCCCAACGATCCATTTATACATCAGTGGGTCAAAACTGTTGTTAATAAACATTGCGACAACATGAAGCGTTGCACCTCGCGTCGGATTGGCGCTTCATGCGCAATTATTAAAACCAAGATTCAAATGCTCTATCAAATGATTCATGTATGATCAATAGATGAGGAGTTTATTTCAAAGGTTATATTGATCATTTCACATGAAAAACATGGATGATATCAAATCATATACTTTTATAGTTTAGAAGACATTATTTAAAAAACTAATAATACATGTACTTTAGCCAAGGTTATCAATCTTATATATGATATTATCCCGCATCAATTCTCAAACGTATATGCTCAGGTCCACCAATCTTAAATATTGGAGTAAACTGTGTCAGTTGTCCATCTGGTATGTCAAAATTTTAGCTCTCAACATTAAATATGAACGCTAAAATTTTGACATACCACATGAATGATTGGTGTAACAGTAACTTACTCATAATATTATACCTAAACTTCTATTGCAGATAAACTTTAAAGCTATGCAACCATAATGCACCTCAATCCAAAATTGTAAAATGTAAACCTTATATAGATGCACACAGTACCTCACATAGTACCAGGATAAAATAGCAGGGTGTCTGCAAAATGACATCTGCATTCCCAAAACTCGAATCCTAAAACCACCAGTCAATCCCACAAATTTGTAGCAGATCGTAGATTCATGAACACATACCAATCCATTACAAAAAGCTAATTTTCTAATACCAACAATATTTTATAGAGCTATGGATCATCAATCATCATCCAGCTAAGTTCTCCAAATGCAAGTGTTTCATAGTTTTAACTACTCATAAGCTTATATAACAAACAAAGCAAAACAATCAAAACATTTGTAAAAAAAAGTTTACTTTTCCATTTAAAATGCAACTTATCATCAGACTTTAAGACAAACATAGGATAGTAATCAGACATTTTCAAGAATGTTTCTTATTCAACAACTTGATCAAATCATCAAAATCCAATCGAATACATATACCCATACCCAATACAATCTGAACAATATGCCCAATAGAATCAGAACACTAAAAACCATGAAACCTACAACAACAATCAATCCAAAAAGCCTCGGTGTAATCGCGCACCCTCTCTTCATTCCCGACTAACAATTTATCCTCCTTATAATTAATCTACTTCAATCATAGTATAATTCCATTCATATATATAGAAACTTCCTTTCAAAAATAGAAGCGGGCAGTCGGTTAGTAACACATACCCGAAAACACGTTAAAAAGTTACGGGGTCGGAACAGCAGCAGCATCCTCCCGTCCTTCAATCCGCCCACCCGCTTCTTCCGCAAGCTTCTTCTTATTCTTCTCAATCGCATTCGCCACTTCCGCCGGCATATACTTCTCATCATGCTTCGCCAAAACCTCACTCGTCGAAAAATAACACTCGACACTCACTTGGTAATTAAGATCCTTCACTAATTCCTTCTCAAGAGTTCAAGCAGTATCAACTCAAAAGTATACACATTTCAATAATACAAACATGAGGACAAAATATTTATAAAAAAAATCTAGTAAGTGTTTGCTGGTTAAGCTGGACCATACTAAAATATGACCCGTTACCCAACCCACTCATCTTGCCACCCCTAATTTTTAGGTAATCAAACAATGTATATATGGTAGGATTCTAACAGAGCCCAATAAACACAACTTGACCCTTAACTCAATTGCAGCCCATACCTAGTCAAGGGCCCAGTCAAGAAAGCAGTTAATGAGTATTAGGGCTGGTGGGTAAATGTGTAGCTGAAGTTTAGGAGCAGTTATCTCTATTTATGTTTATTTATATCTCTTGTTCTAGGGGGAGAATTGTCAATGTTTATGTTATCTAAATTGGGGTATATATACCTTTGTTTTTGGAGATTAACCCATCTCGAATCGGGTCTTTTATCTTATAATATTTAAGTTTCCAGCAGTTAAATCTATTAGGTACGTTTGTTAGATTTCTGGGTTCTATCATTTGGTTCCATTGCCGGGAAGTCGAATGGCGCTTATAACCCGGAATTTAGTTATCTCTGCCCAGTTATCAGCCATTGCGGCACGATTAGACGCCATCTTAGCAGCCATGAAGGATGATATTGCAGCAATCAAGACTCAAATGATCAGGGATGGCAGTTACTGTGAAGAATCAGATGAGGATCGGAAGAACACGATGGTGGAGAACAGTTTAATGGCCAACAAAAGAGATGAGATGGTCAACTCTGATAACAGGAAAGGTCACCATCAGGTTTTGGAAATTAAAGCTGATAAACCTTATTTACCAGCCATACCTAAGCCATTGCAACCCACCCTTAAAATCCCTCTACGCATATATGATTTTGATAAGCATGTGCGATTCCTAACATGCAAACTGTTTGAGTCGGGAGGAGGAGAAAGGAATACCAACTGTGAACAACCACCTGTTATTGAAGGGGGCACGCTTGATAAGGAGGAAATCGTTGAAATGAAATGTGCTATCAAACGGTCATCTAGGTGGTGTTCAGATGCAAAAGACAAGAAAATTGCAAGGCCTTCACAATCCATTTTAGCTTATGGATGGGTCTATGAAGCGGGTCAGCCTACAATGGAATGGTTGATTGCTTGGCACAATAGTCAACAATTATTGAAATGTCGACTTGAGGACAAGTCTGTTTTCCGGCAGGCTGTATTGGTAGGATTCTAACAGAGCCCAATAAACACAACTTGATCCTTAACTCAATTGCAGCCCATACCTAGTCAAGGGCCCAGTTAAGAAAGCAGTTAATGAGAATTAGGGCTGGTGGGTAAATGTGTAGCTGAAGTTTAGGAGCAGTTATCTCTATTTATGTTTATTTATATCTCTTGTTCTAGGGGGAGAATTGTCAATGTTTATGTTATCTAAATTGGGGTATCTATACCTTTGTTTTTTGAGATTAACCCATCTCGAATCGGGTCTTTTATCTTATAATATTTAAGTTTCCAGCAGTTAAATCTATCAGTTACGTTTGTTATATTTCTGGGTTCTATCAATATACATCCTAATATCAAGAATAATCTGGTGATGTTATCAAAACGACTTACATGTTCAGTGTGTGGCAGATACTTCCCGTCATAATGTCACCACCACGTGATCCTTCCTATCCATGCCTTTGACTTTGTCAGAGACTTTAATCCGAGGTCACAACCGTATACTTCTAAGGATTTCTAATGAAAAAATGGACAGATTTGAACGATTACTTGACTTACATGAGAAACAAAAGCCAAGTAAACCCAAATGTGGAAATCTATTTCAAACCATGCCTAGCATATCAAGAGAGAAATCACAGGAGCCAAGTAAAACATATATTGTTCGATATAACGCACATGGCGCGTATAATGCCTAATACTAATCAAAATAGTGTTTACCTTGAAAAGGGTAGTGAGGGGCTGACTTTGTGGTGATACAAATTATAGCTAATTGTTGCCACCCTTTCAACCTCCAAAAAAATGTAGCTATTCAAAAATCTTCAACTGAGAACGTCCACCTGATCCAAGAGGAAAGTGATCCAAAGTTAGTCTATGATTTGAGTTTGATGTTGCAGAAAGTAATGCAGTGGCTAAGCTATCAGGAACTGGGTAGTATTACATTTAGCATACTCGTTCTGATAACCAACCACATTTTTATAAAACTAATGTTAGCCTATATTAAAAAACATGAAAATTGGCATTAAATTTTTTATCATAAAAACAATCTATCACCAGTTACTTACTTGAATGGGTCGATTCAAATTTGTATATTATATATCTAGTGGCTCAAATGGCTTAAAAAGTAAAACTCAGCTAAAAGAATGTGTCGAGTGTCATATGATTCATTCTGTATTCCTAAAACAAAGTATTCTGGACTTACATAACCCTTTCGAAAATCATTAACCATGTTGACGCATGCCTCATGGGTTGCTTGTATGGATGGAACACTCCCTCCACCACTTAACACACTCCCTGAGATCACAAGATAATTGTAACAAAATAGAGGTTACATAGTATGATGTGTCTAAAATAAACTTCCCTGAAACTATATAGACAATACTAACATTTCACAATTATAAACATGGACCGAAACGATCGGCTAATTAAATTAATACTAATTCCCACAAAAGTATTCCCAACAGTTCACAACTTTAAGCATGGATTGAACGGGTCCGTTGACTCGGAGCTGAGTAAAATTTCTCTTAACAGAGGTAATTCTTTTTCTTAATAAAAATAATAGCCTTTGGTCTTTCTTTGGTAAAAATATACAAGTAATTGTACATTATAACAGTGGGTTCATCAACACCTAAGATAAAAAGGTCGTCCATCAAAAAGTGAATAGATAACTCCACACGTAGCACTACATGCAAGAGTTTTTACTCCACTCAAGATATCATCTGTCCTATAAACAAAAAACATTACCAATGAGTATTTGGTTTGAACAGAAAAATCAGACTGTGATATAGTATGTTGATCAAAAGCTTCAATTGAACTTCATGTTTGTTTTTTCTACTTGGACTTCAAAAAGTCAAAATATTAGTTACAACTTTATAATTCATGATATGGACCCTTTTAAAGATATCAATGATTACAGGAATGGTACATAAAAATTGAAATGATGAAAAGGTAAGCATTGAAATGTAGGGTCAAAACAATAAATAAAACTATTTTAAAAACAAAGAAATCAGAGAGACCTCAAATAATGTCAAAATTGTACCACCAGACATATTCCAAACAATTCTAGTAGCTCTTTCGTTACCAATATATAACATAGGGATGTGAATTTCTAGCATGACCCGAAAATATGACACGAACCTAACCCAAAATTTACGGGTTTGGGTTTAGTCTAATTGGGTTCGGGTCAATTTCAAGTTGAACCCACAAATTCGTTTAGCTAAATGGGTCGGGTTGGCGGGTTGACCCGTTTAAACAATTTATTAAATATTTTACTTTTTTACATATAATTTATGTCATACATTAATTTGAGTGTGTATTTTATGCAATAACTATAACTTTAAAAAAGAAATTGACATAAAACTTTATAAATAATCCATGACCTTTAGTTTGCACCAGGTTGATCTTGATCTGGTGGTTTAAATGTTAATGAGTAGTCTTCTATTCAGGTTCGTTCTCTTGTGTGTTATAAATAACCAAAAACGTGGATCAAACTTGCATGGTGGCTAAAACAAATTATGACATGTGTGGCATCTAAAGCACCACGAAAAAACATTGACTGTACTTATAAAAACCAACAATAAAACTACCCTTCACTAAATTGTTTTCCTAGTCGATTTTGAAACAAACTATTTGCCCAGCGAATAAAGTGTTTAACCCTCACCTTTGTTTTGTACAATGGCAAACAACATATGATATAATATTTTTTTATATAATTAGTTAGCCTCTACTAATACCCTCAAGCAGTTCTCCCTACTTGAATTATAATATAATTATATATTAGCAGTGAACATAGATTTAATAAAATTAATCAGCAATAAAGAGAACTAAAGGATAAGATGTTACCTTGTGATTAATTTTGTTGAACAAAGGTCTTTGATCACTAAATAGGAACAACCTGTTTCTCACATAAAATTGGAGGCCCTGTACACACAAATAAACTCTTTAAAGTTGTACAATTTAAGACAGAAACTAAAATGAAAAAAAAAACATAATATAATCTCAAACATGATAACATGTACGTATAACATAAAAACAATTAAAACCTAGATTGTTATAAACACTACACTGCTTCAATATAATGGTTGTAAATAGCTACCAAACGGCTACTGATTGACTATGAAACGATTATCACTAAGGGACTCAAGAGTACATAACGAACAAAATCCTATGAGAATAAAGAGATTACTATCTTGAGAAACATATTCGCTACGCTAAAGATAGTTATTGATATCCATGGCGGTATTAAACCATATACCTGCCAGACTGTCAAGAATCAGCTGCACAAAAACATCATCTTTAGTTGTCACGTATCATCCGATCACAACGATGTCATTTACATCAGACTACGAAGAAATTTATAGTTGTTTCCGTTTCGCGAATCTTTTGAAATTCACAACAGTTCTCCTTCACGGAGTCGCTTGATTCCGTTAACTTCCACAGCGGTCGTTCTTTGTTTCTGTCGATGATTTCATAAATGGCGTCAATCACAAGCTTCCTTCGGAGCTTTGAACATCTTCATGTATCTTTTTCTGATGACTTTTGAACATTTTGTTGGTTTTTGAGAAAGTAAATATTTTGATGCTCGAAGTATTTCCTTAATATATGTGATGTCAGAGTCATCAGCGCTAAATTCTTCGTCTTTAGTTGAAGTTGCCGGATAAATAGCCAAGCGCCAGATGTCCTCTTCCAGCTCAACAGCCAAATCTGAAACAGTATAAGTTTTATAAGTTATGAATTTGAACTGGAGACCTCGTGTATATTTATTTTATAAACCAACTTTTTAAATAAGATGTTTGCGGATGCAGAATAAAATAATTGAGTAAAACTGATGTTGCAAAAATAAAGTACCATTACAAAAACCTCGTATCAGCCCATATCTAAAAATTAAACACTGACATTGATAACAGTTAAACTTCAACGAATATTCAATGAAAATTTGACTTTACGACGACGTCGTCGTCAGAGTGCCGACAATAGCCGCATGTGAGACTGCGTCGGTCACGTGACAGCCACCATTCGCGCACGTTAGCTTCTGCAAGCATTATTCCGCTAACATACGCCTAGTGTACTGATTTCGTGATCTCATTTTTACAACGCAGTCATCGTCATAAAAATAATTTATTATTATAGTTCAGATATGTACATTAAGTTCGGTCAAGGAACTCAAGTACCGTTCCTATTATATCTAATGCACAAAGCCACAACAAAATTTCCATTGTTCTATTGAACTATAAGCTATCTAAAATCATAAAAAAAAATTATTATTATAGTTCAAATGTCTTGTAGTTAGCATAGTTTAAAAAAACGCTCGAGGCGTCCGTTTTGAGGCGCGCCTCGAGGCGGAACGGTGATAAATCGTACATGAGGCGACGCCTCAGTGCCAATTATTATACGCACGCCTCAGTGGTATGAGGCGGACGTTTCGTTTCGAGGCAGAACGGTAAATCAGAGGCGTACGGTTTTTAGGCGGGATAAATTAGGGTTTTTTGGGCTGGATAAAGACGTACGATGCTTGTAGCTATGCGCATTCAAGAAAAAATAGGGTAGAACAGAGATGGAGACATACCTTATAGCGATGGATTACCAAGAAAATTAGGGTAGAAGTAGAACAAAGGAGTTGATGACGGCGATAAAAGAGTGATGCAACTTATTAGGGTTACTAAAGAAAATAACTACACCTTTATTTATTTCATTTACAAAAACTTACATAAACACCCTTAAACATTAAACTTTTATCATATTCAACCCAAAACTATTCTCACAAGTCTATTTACATTAGGAAAGTTCTGTATTTTATGTTGGTATTTTAATTTTTAAAAGATATATAATTTTTATATTAATTTTTTAATTCCGCCTCGGTCTTACGCCTCGGTTCGTCTCGAGGCTTACGCCTCGTGAGGCGAAGGGAAAACGCCTCGAAACTCGTTTCCGTTTTTTAAACCTTGGTAGTTAGTTTACACCAAAGGATTAAACTTTAGTGTGATTTTGTTATATCTTTTAGCATCAAAAACTTCTTTTGTTTAATACTTGTTGTAAAGTTAAACATCATAGATGAACTAGCATTAAAAGTATAGCCATCTTTCTCATAGAACCAAAAATCCCAAAACCAATCACAATTCCATCATAACCACCCTTATTCTTTCGTATCAAAAAGTGAAACATGCACATAGACTGCAAATAAAGAATAACATATTTAGGGTTAGAATAAATACCATAGGTCCATAAAATGAGCGTTTGAATGCTGAATGAGGATTGAGCTGCCATTAATTGGTTCCTCTGAGTACCAGAACCCTATCAATTTAAAGTGCAACTGCAGCCCCAAAAAGCACCAAATCAACACAAAACATCCCCAAGACAGCATCAAATTCGATAACTATATGCGTACAAACAAATTTACAATCAAAAGCAGAGAATACCTTAATTAAATTGTTAGTGGAAATCAATGTTGATTAACGGAGCCAGAAACATACCTTGAAGATAGTCGTAGAGCACAAAAGCAGAATATCTAATGTGGCGGCGTCGATTATCAGAACCAAAACGCACCTTGAAGAGAATGGCGTCGATAGAAGATTAGGGTTTGAAAGAGTATGGTTATAAATCGTGAAAAAATGAGCAATAATAAAGGTGTATCTGATGGTTGAATCGATTCGATTACAGAGGTTGATGGATTACAGAGCTTGAAGGAGAAGAAGGATGAACAAATGGAAATCTAGAGTTTTGTTAAAGAAGCGTACGTGAGAAGAGAAGAGGAATATAGGAAGGAGATACAAATCTAGGGTTTTACAAAACATACTTATATGCGGGTCATAAAAACAGAATACGGATCCCGTGTCAACCCATTTACCAAAATATTTGACCCATCCAGTTTCCCGCCAAAACCAATTCTGAGAAGCTCTAATAACGCGCCACGTCAGCCCAAATCCTTTCATTTATTATATACTAGTTGTAAGACCCGTGTGAACACACGGGTAGGTTTAATAATGATCGAAATCAAATACTAAAAAACAGATTATAATATATCATTTAAATTGTTTGTGTTTAGTTACATATCTTTATAAAACAATGTTAAAGACAGTATGTGTTAGGACATAAAAATTTTATTACTATGTTACGAAAAAATTATTAGTTCAGGTTTGATATAGATATAGGCTAAGTAATTGATAATATGTTGTCTAAAATGAAAGCATGACCTAATTTTATGTTGTCTAATAATTAAAACATGACCTTAATTTTTTTGACACATTGTTAGTGAACAATTCAGTAAAGGCCCATTGTTATTGTACAATTCAGCATGACCTAGTTAAATGGACTATTCAATTTGGGATTTAAATAACCAAATGTTATTGAACAATTCAATAAAGACCCATATATTTGATCCAATTAACCTTAATAATGGGTCAGAGTTTCAAGGCCCATTAGAGCCCTTATATGAAAGACGGAAGATAGCCCTAAATCCTAATCGGTCATTTACATCTTCCTTATTCAAATTGCGACAACGAAACGACAGGGACTCTTCAAGATCCTTGCGACATCATCAAAAGGTAATCTAAAAAGTATTGATTACAGTTTCTTCTTCTGAAATCTTTTCTTCATGTAATTTATTATACCACGCTTGTATGTTTGATCTTTGATCAGTCGTTTGTTCTATATGAATTGTAAGTTATGATGATATTTGTGTATGCTGATGTGTTATACTTCTGTTTTTCATATGTAGTATTGATGTTCGATTGAGGTTTATACTTTTAGTATTTGACCAATTATTTTATTTCACCTCATTTAGGGCTATGTTAAAAATGAGTGTTTATCAGTTTTTGTATAAAGATTTTGTAAGATTATGATGTTTAGTATAGTTTCAGTTGGTGTTCTTGACATTGAAAAAGATTAGATATATAATTTTAGTCTTCCACAGATTGAGTTATAATATTTTGGGTGTTTCACATATTATGTATGTTCATATCTTGATTACTTATGTTACAAGAATTATTGATCAGTTTTGGTCTTTCACATTCTTGTTTATCGTATTAATGTTACTCCAATTGTCTTAACGAATTATTATAAATTCTGGTGTGAAATTATTCATTGTGGTTTGCACTATGGTAGTTTAGATGATACATTTGTGTTTTCAAGTCTTTGTTTGTATTGTTATCATTTTGTAGAAAACTTTTGTACATTATCTAATGTTTTAGTCTATTAGTTATACTCTTTTTAATTGCAATATATAGAATAACCTTTTGACATTTTATTCTGTTATTTATTAATGATATTCATAGTATTTTCTATGATAGTTCAAAGTTAGAAGGATGTATGGGTTTGCTTGTTACATGGACGACAACCGAAGGAAATGTTTGGTTAGTATTTTAATCTCGGTTATGGCGAATTTAGTTTTCTTTATAATATCATATTAGACGGTTTCTGATTTTAATTTATTTATACATAGGTTCTGCCAAAAAAATATAAACAATGGATTAAAGAGTTTAACTATCCAGTTGGCTTTGTCAAAGTGCGGACAACTAATGGCCAGGTGTTTGAAGTCAAGGTATATGATTTAGGAAACTTCTATTATTTCTACAATGGGTGGTATTCCGTAGTTGAAACTACAATCTGGATCGTGGCTAGTATTTCAGTATGAAGAAGCATTAGAAAGTTTCCGGATATTTTATTTCTATGACAATATTGCATTTGCTCCATCTGATTATTTTTACTACAGACCCAATGGCGCTTTTGATAAATCTGATGCTATGGTATGTAGTTCACAATCTGGATTCATTATATTTATTATGGTTTGTTATTTATTGGTTGTTAGTATATAAAATTACTAATATTTATTTTTTTCTCGTTGTAGCATATCAATCGTTTATTTGTACATCACAAGATGGACAATACCATTCCAAACTATCCGGTTCCTATTAGAGGTCCTGGGAAGCATAAATTGTTTGTTCGAATGGATGCGATTGATAATCAGCTTTACATAACAATTGGATGGGATCGGATTAAGAGGAAATTGTCAATAAGTGCTGAGCATCTGCTTGTGTTTGAAATGATTGATCTTCATACTTTTGATATGTCTGTTTTCATTTGTTCCAAGAATGCTGATTTAGTGTTGCCACCGGAATTATATGCTGCTATTAAGGAAGAAGTCGTAGAAGAGGTTATCAGTATTTCTGATGGTGAAGATGTGGATGACGTAACTAAGGGCAATGAAACTGATATGCTCCCTGTAACCCCGAACAACAAAACTATACCAGTAGTTTTCCGTGTGGACAATCATTTTGTAAGTTTCTGTAACCAAAAAGTACTAACAGGACCTTAGGATGTATTAACCATATTATAATACTATCTTTGTTAACATTATTTGTTGTTTGTTACAGCGCATTCGTAAACCTCTCGCTAAAAAACTTGGCTTGGATAGGAAGAGGAGTTTAAATATTGTAGATGCTGCTGGTAATGTTTGGGATGTTCGAGTTGGTATCGAGTCTCCTGATGGTCGGTTTTACATAAAAGACATGAAACAGTTTGTGAAGGATAAAAAGATGGTTCCTCGTGAAGAGTTTACCCTTAAGTTCGTCATGGGTAAAGGTATTTTCTTGTTCGACTGAATGGTTGTGGGGCCTCTGCGGATAATGTTATGATGTATGGAAACAATGTTTTTTGTTTGTGGTTGATTGTTTGATTAAAACTCTTTTGTAATAGTTGATAGTGTAGTTTTGACCCTGGTGGTACGAAGGGTGTATGTACAGATAAGTTTTTGGTTGCATATGTTACTGAAACACTGTAGACTATGTATTAAGAACATGTAGTTGTTCCTAATGACTAACGGTTGAAAGTATTAAGTGCATTAGTTATTCCTTGTCTTTTATATATATGTTATTCTTATTTGCCTTTCATTGTTTTATAATAGTTAAAGCTATCAATTTTTAAACATGTATACTATTTCTTAAAACAATACACTAAAATAATATCCATTATTATTAGATAAAAGGAACACGTTCATAGGATGTTCAAAAGATCATACCACATTACTTCATACATGAAAAGACTTTTGTCCAAAATGCTATTTCTACAATGACTATAGATTTTGTAGAACTTCTTTGTAGACCACGTTAGTCGTGGTTTTACACACTTGTTTTCCCCTGTCACATATCAGGATCTTCAAACCCCTCCTACTGTTTACTCGAGATACAGCAACGTATAGTTGTACGTGACTGAAAACCGGACGTGGAAGATATAGGCCTACACGTTCAAGTGATTGTCCCTGGCTTTTGTTGATGGTCATTGCAAAACATAGAGATAGTGGGAACTGTCTTCGTGCAATTTTCACCGGTAATCTTTTATCGGACGGTGTCATTTTAAATCTTGAAATCAAAGTATGATGACCTATATTATTTCCGATAATAATCTTTGCTTCGATTACAAGTTTTCCAAGTTTTGTTACTTGAAGCCGTGTACCGTTACACAGACCGTTTGTTTGATCAATGTTTCTAAGTAACATTACCGGAGCTCCAACTTTGAGAACCAATTTATGGTTAGGTAATCCTGACAGATGCAATTTGTTTAACACATCCGGAGGAAACAATGCCATGTTAAGGTCAGTTTGTTCCTCAGAATCACATAAAGTATCCGAACTGAGATATATCTTCTCTTCACCAGTCATACTATTTAACAGTTCTGTATTTATTGAATCAACAACTTCATTTGTGGGTGCAAGAATGGCTCTTTGTTGGAAATAATTTGAATCGCACAAAAAGTTTTGCATATCCGGATATGTGAATGAGACCAATGAAGATATAAGATTGACTTGATCGAGTATAAGTATATCATCTAGAATTTCAATTTCAATTTCCACCTCTCCATCGTTTGGATCACCAAGTAGACCATCACCAAGCCGTAAAATCCATTCAGCAAATTCCTTGGTCTCGTGAAGATTACTTGGTTTGGTACGTACTTTTAACCTCTTGTTTTCAGTTAGCTTGAGTAACTGACAATCCTTCCATATATAAGAAGAATTCAATGAAGAATTTACAATCATGCTTCTCTGCAAGGACGGATTACTGGAACGGGCTATATCTTTCATTGTTCTATCCAGAGCTTCAAAACAATGCTTATGTGTCATTGGCACTTCATCCCAGATTATCATCTTAATTTCTTTTATTAAGCCTCCTAACTCACTGTTCAGTTCTATAGAGCATATGGAATCCTCGTTAACGTTTATCGGAATTACAAACCTGGAATGAGACGTTCTACCGCCATCTAATAGAAGTGATGCAATACCACTGGATGCAACATTCAAGACAACTTCACCTTTGGAACGTAACACAGTTGTAAATGTTTTCCAGAGAAATGTTTTACCAGTTCCACCGTAACCATATAGAAAGAAAACACCTCCAGTTCCTTTAGCAACTGCATTCATGACGGTTTGATACACTTTTCGCTGTTCATCAGTTAAACATTTTAAGGAAGCTGCAAGTTCCTTTTTTTAAGCTAGCCCGATCATACGAAAGTTCTTTCATTATCATTTGATTGTTCAATGCTGAAATGTAGTTGTCAGGAACATTTGGCATGTCAGAAAAGCTGCTTAACGTACTTCCTTAAGCAAGTAACAATTTTTCGATATGCGATAAGCAAATGTTTTCAATCTCTTCCTCTGGAAGAACCAAATCTAAAAAATAAAACAGATGTTTGGTTATTAGATTTTATAAATATTTCATTAGAGTAAGATGGAATCTGAGAATTTACTTAAAGTTTTAAAATTACCAGGAATACCAATAATCCTCCGTTGCTGATATAATATGTCTTCACACAATAGAGATTTTGTTTGTGTCCAGAAATGATCAGGCCTAGAAATGGAGTTTGACATCAACAACATTACAAAAAATGCACGCAAGAAATCAGAAGTGGACCATGTGCTTGCTTCCATCATGGCAATTATATACTCATTATCATCGTCCAACAGACCACGAGCGAAGCATGCATCTTTAAAGGTATCGTAAATTTTTCCATCAACTGTTTTTATATCATCAAAACTCATTGGTCCTATAACATGATTCAATAAAATTCTCAAGAAATAACAATCACCAAGTGATGGAGGTACATAATGTATCCTATAAACTGCACCAAAAGGTCTTTTTCTATGTATCCACTTTCGTTCTTTGCGTATCCATACAAAGTATCTGGGGAAGTCTATATACTTCAATGTTCTAGCAAATGCATCCATTTGGTTACATTTCATCCATTCTGTGAACATAGACATTTTCACAGTTGGGTTACTGACCACGTCACACAAGTTTGAATTATCGTCATAAACAATAGCCTGACCATCTTCGCAATGAAAATGCAATATTTCAACAGATGGAAATCGATAGTGTATGTCAAACTTGAAGATTCTCCAGGCAGCTTCACACGCTGAAATATATCTACAATCAAGATATGCTTTAACTTCATCTGCTTCTGTTTTGTTTGACATATTTGATTATTTGTCATTTCCTCGTTTTGATGGTTCACATTAGCAGTTGTGGTACTTTGGTAAACAGAAGCTGTCACTCTATCCGGACCCTTATTAATGTATTTGAACAAATATTTGATGGATCCTGTTTGGTTACACCACTTAACATTTATGTGGCACTGATACTTTTTGAGTAGCATAGCATTGTACGGAACTACAAACCTAATGTCAAGCAACACGCCATTTTTATCTACAGTGTTACATGTTTGACGACGATGGTAGACATGATATCCTCCAGAATCAACACAAGTCTCGTCTACATATTTTTTCGGAAACTTCTTCGAACATTTTAAATTAACCATGCATGGACAATGAGGGTTGTCTGTACCACAAGGACCGTGGATCATAAACTGCTTGACAAGTTCATACAGTTCAGCATCCGTTTCTTTGTTGGGTATTTTAGCACTAATAACCAAATCAATTTCTTTAGTAGTTGGAAACTTGCTCTCGGCACTTAAGAACAAACATATATGAGCATGAGGTAAACCACGTTTCTGAAATTCGATTGTATAAATAACTGAAATATTACGTCAAAAAAACTGTTAGTAAAAGTATTATTTGAGAAATGAATTAAAACATTTTACAATCACTTACTTGCTTGGGATTACAAGTTGATTTTAATCTTGAATAACCGTGCGGTAATATCCGGTCTATCTTGAGGGTTCAGGCCTTTGTCTTTTAAACACCTATAAATCTCAGGCCAATTGGGATTACAAGTGACTGTTATGAAGAGATCCGGATATCCTACAACTTTGCAGATTGCCATAGCATCTAGGTACTTTTGCATCATATATCTCGATCCGCCGGTAAATGATGAAGGTAACAAAATTCGTTTTCCACAATTTGACGCATCGCTTTCTCCACTTTCATTTAAATTCTTAAAGGTTTGACTTCTAAGTTTCGGTTGTTGTGTCTTTATGTAAGCTAACCGTGCAGATTCTATCATTGTATACGCATCCACCAAAAACTGTTGGAATAGCTTTTGGGCATTGAGTAACAACGAAAATTGGTTGGGTCTGTCTTGTATTCTGTAACTAAAAAATTCTCTCATTGTGGTGCTGGTTCTAAGTATATCATAATCAACTGAAACACCTCGATGTTTAATACCAAGTCTAAATCCATCTTCTGCATATGAGAAGATAAGTGGATATTGCAATGCAAGATAAGAGGGATGAAGCTCACTAATTCTCTGAAGACCGCCTGATTTTGTTTGAACTATGATATCCCTTTTATCAAATGCTCCATCAAAATCACCAATTATTAATGCAGCAATTTCTTCAGCAGTGGGCAAGTTAAAAATTCTACCATCCTTATCCCTTGTCCCAATGAGCTTGAGTCTTACATTTTGCCAATCGTTTTCTTTAAAACAATCTCGTACCATTCTAAATGACTTCACAAGTGGATTGCAAGAATCCAACATTTTTTAAGACTGGATATGATGGCAAGATCAAGGTTTTGTTTAGTGGTTGTCTTCGAACCTTCCTCGACACTGTGTAAAAAATTACATTATTATATATAGGGGATATATATAAAACAGATAACAGAACCAATATTTAGTGAATGCTTAATTTACCTTACAGCCTTTTGACGGTTAAAATCCTCGTTTTGGGAATCATAAATATAAAGCTATGAAAATTTGGGCTCTTCACCATCATTCGGAAGCAGACTACCAATGCGATGGTAATTTTGTCCTTGTAATCCGAAAACATAAGGACCTTTGGTATTTTGAATACTTTTAGAAACCTTGCCACCAAGGGATGTGAAGGAAAACATCATGTTATATGCTCGAATATTATTCATGAAATTACGGCTTTCAGGAGTAACTCTTTTGTAAAACCTTTGGAGCAATGGAGGAGGAACAGGTGAAGGAGGCAATTCAACGTCTCCGTTCGAACAACAAAGAGAAAAAGCCGATTTCTTAGAATCCAAATTCCCCCTAAGCATTTCATCTTTCCAAAGCATTGCATGACAGTAAGAACATACAAAAATAGCATCTCCATGATCAACGTATTCTACAAAATTATATAGGCACATAAAAAAGATGATTATATAAGAGAAATATTAAGAGATTAAAGTGTTATCTGGAAACATACTTCGATAGGTTATAGGAGGGTATGTACCTCTTGCAATTCCGTAAATCTTTTTTACGAAAGAAGATGGTAATCAATCAGAGGAATTGGAATCATCAAAGTTAGACCTTTCACCAGGGTAGGAGTTTTCTTTTCCTACCGTTTCATTTTGGAAATGACCATTAACATCAGTTCCAACGGGTAGGAGGATAAGCAATACATTAGTCAAATATAGTGAATCGGAAACCTATATTTAGTTTTAGGTTAAAAGTAAACCACTTATCGTTAATGTCTAGTACGGAACACTTTGGCAACTGTCGAGAAGTTCTAATATTAAGATTCCGAGGAGTTGGAATATCACTTCGACGGGACCTTACTGTAACGCGATCCACTTGCAAGACAAAATTTACAAATGTTATAAAACTTCCATCAACATTCAATGAATGATTAACAGTAATAACAATGCTCAATTTAAGAAAGTCTATACAGCATACAGTTTGTAATATTCGTTAATGGGCTGCTCTCAATATGATTTGACGATTCAAGCGGTGTGACCATTGAAGATGTCCTCCTTTCATCAGCTACAAAAGATAAATCAAATTTATTTATATCCATGGTTTTGAATCTTTGTTTCCTCTTTCTAGAGTCATGAACACCATAATTAGCATCTTCGGATTGTCCTAAAATTGAAACAAAGTGACAAGGTCAAATCTGATAGCATACTTAAAAAAATATGATTTATAACCTTACCAAGACTGGATGAAGTCAGAGGAATCGTACTAACACATGTTCGATCTAACTTGGCGGGCGTGTGACATGCTGTCCATGACGAGATTTGGTTAATTCCAGCTACAAACACTTACATTTTTTACATAGACATATTCAATAAACAACAACAATCAGTAGGTAAGATAATCAGAAAAGTAGCAGTAGAGTTGTTTACCCATATTTTTTAAGAGGATTCCAACGACATTACACTTTGATTCTGATTTACGGTGGATGGCGTGTAATGTAGAGTTGAGGCTACATAGACACCTTTTGATGATACTGGTTGGTATATATTAAGAAATAGGTTTCAGCTAATATAACATTACATATATATATATATTACATATATATATATATATATATGTATTATGAAAAAATGACCATAAAAAACATACCTCCATTATCGTTCGTAGTAATCGTAACATTGGCCGGAAGTGTATCAATAATAGGAGGTGTCTGTACAAAGTGAACCACACCATTGTTTCTACGCTTATTCAGGATAGACTTTCTTATCTTCCTTGAATCTTTGGACTGTTGGGTACTGCACTGTGGAAGATACTCTCTATCTCTTGGTATAAAATTCTTATTACTCTCCATAACTGTACATCTGAATTGGGACAATATGTGTTATTTAGGGCTAGCTACAGGTGATTATTGTAATCACTGTCCAAAAAATCATTTTTTTTAACAGCTAGTGGTGATTGAACATCCCCATTTAAAACCTAACTAAATAAAAGAATCAACGCAGACAAATCTATGGTGCATATCTTCAGAATAGATTTAAACAAATGGAATAGAAAAACCTACCATTACGTGTTCATCGATTGCTTCCAAAGTGAGAGGGTGTTCAATTGCAACTTGAGTTTTTGGCGCTGATTTCTGATCTTGACTTTGATTCAGGCGGGATAGAAGGTATAAGCATAGCGGAGGTAATGAGCTTGTGATTTAAGAAACGTGATTCAAGTTGTGGGCCTTTGTAATGATTTTATGGTTCACAACTTATGGGCCAAAATTATTGAAACCTTTTTGCATTTAATTGCAAAATGCAGCCCAATTTGGGGGCCTTTGGTTGATTTTATTTTGTAATGATTTTATTTGTTAGTTACCTTACATACTGGTTTTTGTATAAAACGTATAACTAATTTAAATTGAAACAGCGTAATTTATATGGATTTAAATACTACATATTTTTTAATCATCCTTGTCTTGGTTTTACCAATCTATTGGTTCCTACAATGAAGTTACTATAACGCGATCCACCCGATTAATATTTGGAGTTGAAGTTTAATGATACATTTTTACCGAGTCACATTGTCCCATAATTTATGTGCATGGAGAAACTTATATGGATTTAAATACTACATATTTTTTAACCGTCCTTGTCTTGGTTTTATGAATCTATTGGTTCCTGCATGAGTTTATGTAACACCTCGTAAAATCATGACCAATGATGTATTGACACGTGTAATAAACCCTAATGAAGTCAAACATTGAAATTTAGGGACTAATTTTTCGAAAAATCAAAAACTTTGATTATGAAAGGACTGGAAGTGTTAGTATACCTAAAATAAGTTTCTAAATAACCTCTTACGATGATTATATTCACAAATGAGCCGCTTGTTGTTCAAGAGTAACCGTTCGCGTAATTAATTGAAAGTTTGCGCAATGAAGGGTTAAAAGCGTGAACATGTTAATTCTTGCCTCTGAGTGACCTTTTAACAAACCAGGAGCTTCATGATATTTGATTATACTCTCGGGAATGCCAAACATTGGTCGTCTAAGGTTTTTATGCCTATAAGTAACGTTACGCGCAACTTTGCAAGTTAGACGGACTAAAAGTGTCAATATGTTTAATTATACCTCTGAATGACCTTTTAGCGAACCCGAAGCATCGTGATGTTTAATAATACTTTCAAGAATGCCTAATATGGATTAGATGAGGCTTTAATGATATTAAATGATGAGATGCGCAAGTTTGCGCAATAGAGGGACCTAAAGCGTCAACTTTTGAATCTACGCCTTTCGGAGACCATTTAAGTGAACGGGAGCATAGTAATATTTAATTTTAGCTTAGGAATGATCAATATGGGCCATGGAAGGCTTGGATATCATTAAACGGCATTCCACGCTACTTTGCGCAATTAAAGGACTAATTGCGTCAAACTGCAAAAGTACTCCTATTCGTAGGGTGTCGAACCTTCCGGAATATGATCATGAGTTAAATATACCCTATTTATCCTTTATATAGCTTAGATAGAGGCTTAGAGGTGTTTGGTGCGCAAAAATAAACTTTTAAGTCATGCAGGGACTAAAAGTGTCAAAAAGTACACAAGTTTGCATTTTCGCGCATATCTCACATTCTGAATATCTCCGGACACCCAAAAATTTATGTAAGAATTAAAATAATTTATTTTAGTGTTCGGCATGATAAAATTCCATTCGTCGCGTAATTTGGATCGTTTTTAGCGTCCGTTCGTGTTTCGTCGTAATTAGACGAACAACGTGACCGTACGGCCAAACGAACCGACATCCGACATGTTTTTGAGCATGTTTCATGTCCCCTATATTTAGGCATCATTGTAGAGCCTTGAAATGAGGTTAACGGGCCTTAAACGTGCCTAAAATGACCTTACATGCTCACAGGGACCAAATCTGTAATTTCTGGAAGTTATGTGCAAGTCTGGACTACCAGGCGGGCCGCGTAGAGTTTCCTTGACCCTTACGCGGGCCGTGTAAGGCCACCAGACCTGCAAAATGTTATTTACAGCTTGTTCTAGCTGGTTCTAGGGTTTGCAAGTGGTTTTAACAAGTCTATGGGCTTGTTTAGGGGCGCCCATAGTATTCTAAATCAGGGGGTGCACTTGTACGGCTCAGATCAAAGCTCGTTTATCGAGGAACGATATTAACGGTCTTGGAAAAACTATATAAACCCACAAGCTTTCATTCCAACTCACACTTGATTTCTGAATTCTCTAAGTTGGAGACCTTGCTCTTCATACCTGAGAATTTAGGATCAATTCCATCCTTGCTTGGACCCTTTGTAAGTGTCCTTTCGTGCTTAGTTTAAATTTCTAGCGTTATAGCCGAAAAGTCAAGCATTTTTTATAAACGCTTTGACTTTCAAACGGTCGAGCCATAGTTCGCAATGAACATGGCTACGTGATTGTAATTAGGTAGGTATTAAACCCTCAAAAGGGCACCTCCTAATTACCACGTTTACTTAGTTAAATTGTCGGGTCAAATAAAAGTCAAACGGGTTAGTTTTAAATAAAATTCATAACTATTAATATAAAAGCCATAAAATCAGTTTTCTCACTTTAATAACTTGGTAAATATTAGTTGAACATGCCTAAGCATGATTCAACCCGACAATTCTAAGTATAGGCTCGGTTCGGAACCGAAAGTCGCAAAAGTTGACTTTTGCTTTGACTTTCAGTTCTGACCCGATTTAGCTTAGTTAGATAGGCCTTAGGATTCCTTTAGGACCAGGTTATAGGTTAGTGTAACCCTCTAAGGTTATACAACTTGGTTCCTTAGTTATCCGATCCATATGCATGTTTCAGTTAAATGCCTAAATGTTGACTATTATGCCCTTTTAACCTTAAAACGAAATTTTTGAAAATGTGTGAGGATAGAAACCTTTATTACTGATTTATAAACTTGTCCCTAAAATTTGACATCAGTTTGAGGTCTAGATTAGGAGTTATGCTCATTAGCGTAAATGAAAAGCTTTTTATTAATTAAACGGCATAATTAGCATATATCCTATCTAAACCCAATTTTACCTACCGATATAAAATAATATTTTGGGATTTTTGAAGATTTTTATTTATTTTTAGGATGAGCATAACATAGAGTTCTAGCTTTGAATCGGAAATTGTCGGTTTTGCCCTTTTGGCCTATAAAATGAGTTTTACGTAATATTTTGATACCAAACTTTTTTCTACTGATTTTATATCATAACTAAATTGTTTTGAACTTTATAAACTGATCAAAAACTCAGAATTCCTATTTAAACCCGAAAATCGCTTAAAACCGACTTATACGCGTTTTAAGCGCATAGTATGAGTTAAAACTATTTTTGGCATATGAAACTTAATACCTACTGATGTTTTAAGTAAATTTATATATTTTAATAGTAAAGAAAAGTTTTAAACTCAGATTCTCAAATTTTGACCTTTTAAGCTTATGTGAAATTACCAAAATGTCCCTACGGTGCATATTTTGGTTATAAATAGTAAATTTCACATATATGCTATACCCTACTGTTATAAATTATTAAAGTAAGTATTTATACTGATTATATCAGACCTGGAACTCAGAATAATATTTAATCTCTCTTATAACCTTTAAAATGACCAAAATACCCCTACGGGGCATAAATTGGTTTTAAATTCGTTTTGGGCATAATGGAAGGTATCCTACTGATATCACAACATATTTAAGGCATATTAATTTAGGAAACTTGTATATGACTCTTATGGTTACCCGTTACACACTTTTCGCGTTCGGATCGGTTTATGTAACTAGTTTGCACAAATTAGCCGAAACGGGTCAAACCTTATCATTGTTATCTCAAAATCTAGAATGTGTTTAGTTTACCCTTATTACACAAGTATACAAGCTTGTCGGATCTAATCCACATTCTAAATCGGTCATCGCTTAATCATGCGTTTTGAACCGTATATCCTCCTTTAAAACTAACCGGTCTAAGCATATGCTTAATTAAGACCCGTTAGGAATCTAATAGGTTATTAAAAACCTTCGTTCCAGATTTAGGAGCCCAGTAAAAGCTATCTATACTTGCTGATTTGATATACGACTGGGATTGAATTTATATTTAGCTCAGGTAAATACTTTTAACTTATTTTCCCTATACGGGCTTGGGGTACGGTATATAAAATACCGCTTGTTCGGGCATTGAATCTTTAATTGTATGAAGGTTAAATTATTGAAATGTCCCGTTTAAATTGTTTTGTTTGCTTAAAGCCTTTGGGGGGTTAATGACCATGTCCCGGATATCCTCGGCATCATTTTACGAAATGGCCACGACCTAAGCACGGGGTGTAGGCGTACACCCGACAGTGCATAAATAAATAATAAGGTATAACCGCCGGTTACGGGAATAACTCGCCGCAGGACTATATCATGTGGTGTGTCTATTAATCTTTAACCCGGCGTCAATCCGGGCTACTGAACGTATAAGAAACATGTAATTCTTTTATAAGTTTATATACAAATAATTATCCCAAGTTATAAAAAGTTTTGTGCCATGTGCATTCAAATCAATTTTCTTAAACGTTTTCAAAATGAGTCAGTTAATTGTATTTACCAGTGTAAACTGGCGTATTTTCCCAAAAAGGCTAAGTGCAGGTACTAATCGGAATAGGCTGGCTACTCCTAGCATCAATAAAGAGTCTCGCAAGCTTAGATGTTAAAATCTGTTGAACAATTATCTTTTAATTGATCCGCCTGTGGATCCTTTACATTCCGTTTGTAATACTTTGATATTACTTTATATCGGTTTGTAATATATTCATCTTTTGCTTCCGCTGTGCATATAAATTGTGTTGTTTGACTATGATGATATCAATGACGTCAAGAAAATGCATGAACAACGTTCAAGCCTAAATACCTTGATTCTACAAAATCATGGTTTATAATTTAAAGTTGCCCTTGTGATTTGGCCTGTTTGTGCCATAGTTATATTTTAATTAAATCTAGGATAATTATAATGAAAATCCTGAATAAAATAAATATCATTCCTTTCCTACCAGTATACATATTAAAAGAGAATCTTAAAAGGTATAACCTAGCTTGAATGTCATTAAAGACCTAGCTATGATGGTAAGACCTGTTTAAAAGAGATTCAGATCCTTGTTAACATCTGAAAACATGTTAACGCTCCTGACAACAGTGATGCGATAAAATCACACTTGTCATCTTTATATTAGGAATTTTTCCAAACCCCTTATTTAGCGTAAATGATCAAGAGGAATCATGGCTACTAAACGTCGAACATGATGAACACATCAAAACATCCATTGGGATGAATACCTTCGGGCAAAAATGTATACATGAAAAAGATAGTTTTATTTCATAACTTCTTGTCAAGACAATGAACTATGAAATTTTCCGATCCAAAGGAATCATCGATTATGTTTTAAAATTTCCCTAGTGACAAGGCATCTATGCCATCAAAAAGTCCTTTGGAACAAGCCCTTCTGCTATATATATAAAATGTCAGTACGACATTGACAGTCGTGACTTATGTCCCCTGTCTAATAAATATGAAGGATTATATTCCGTTTAAACGCCAGAGATGGTTTATTTAAAAACCTAGGCAAAACATAATCAAATAAATTAAATACTATCTATTGGCCTATATGGTTTATTTGCACCATGGCTATTTAATCATCAAATTCGACAATTCACCATATAATTAAACCAATTATTACTACTTAGTTTGTAGCATTCGAAGCTTCACAATGGCTGACTCATCTGAAGCTCACAATCATCCAGTTGATCAGAATGATAATGCAAGACTAAACTTAACGGGCACCGAGTTACAGGCTATGTTGGATACAACTATAAACAAAGCCGTGGACCGTGTATTAAAGGATCATAAGCGAAATTGCGATAATACCCCAAATAAAGGTTACAAAAAGGGTAAGATCGGTTCAAACTATGACCAGTCCAAGCCAAAGGAGGCAAAACCCAAATGTAAAACCTGCGGGAAGAAGCACTTCGGAAAATGTTTTTATGAGCAGACCAGGGGATGTGTCATCTGTAAAGAGATGGATCACAAGACCCATGAATGCAAGGACTTGCAGGATACCACATGCTATGGTTGTGGCGAGAAGGGGCACATAAAGACCCGCTGCCCAAAGAAGGCAACTAAAGGGAAATGCACTTTAGAGTCACAAGCTAGGCCTTGTGGGATTTGTAATAAGGAAGGGCACAAGACATTGGAGTGCCAAGACATAAAGGACGCAACCTGCTATGGTTCCAATGAAATAGGGCACATCAAGACAGATTGCCCAAATAAAACCAAGAAGCCTGGGGAGGCTAAGAAGACCAAAGCTGGAAGCTCTCAAATGGATGCTCAAGAAGCTATTCAGGATGTCAATGTCACAACAGGTACTTTCTTTATCAATAACGCTCATGCTAGAGTATTATTTGATTCAGGTTCAGATAAGTCTTTCATGGACAATCGATTTTGTAAATCATTAAATCTGCCTGTTAAAACTCCAAGCGTTAAGTATTGTTATGGATCATTTTCTGAGCATATATATCCTGACTAATATTCTGCTTTTGATTGTTTACTTGTGATCAGGATGCCGGATCAGGATATTGGTAACATCCTGGTTCGATATCCTGGTATTAACTGAATTGATCATGTGCAGATTAAGAGTTACAAGTCTCCAACGTTCAAGAAGACTTCTTCCCCCAAGACTCGGGAAAATCAGTTGGGATGGAGACGTTGATCCCGAAAGACCAGGACTACAACGGTTACTTGGGAATATTCGGGGCATCTCGGTTTATTAGGAAAGTTAGTTGTTTTCGGTTAGCTATAAATAGTATGATCGGATCAAGTTAAGGCACTCACTTCATTCGCACACTTTACTCTCTAGCTACTAGCAATCACTACAAACCAACACTTGTATTCAAATTATATTGTAACACCTAGTGGATCCGCATCATATCCTGCACTGTATCCTGATATTTGAAGCAATAGAAGAACAAGGCAGCTGCGATTGTCAGCTCCCGAGGTTTTATGCCGGCGATCTAGATTGATCAAGGGCTTTCCTCGTATATCTCGTGTCACCCCTTACATTTTTTGCTCATTGTTTGATCATAGATACAGCTCTAATCCTGAGCTGTATCCTGAAAACAGTTTTTACAAACAACTTAATCAGCATATTTTTGACACATATTTCTAGCACACTACCTCACTTAACTAATTTGATCACTAAATTGCTTCGGTAATTTTTGACCAAAACAATTTGGCGCCCACCGTGGGGCAAGTGGTGCTATTTTTACTAAAAACTTTAGTAAAATCATTACTCGGTTTTCTATTGTCAAAACTTTTTGCTACATTGTTTTCGATGGCCTCAAGATCAAACATGAGCTCTTCCACCATGTCTGCTACAACCTCTGCAACAATTGGTTCGGTGCTTCCACCTCCTCCTCCAAGAATGCAAGCCTCTTCACAAGGAGCTGAGAGTCATGTGGCTCGGGATGTTATCCCCGCTCCCAGTGCCCAGGGATCTGGTCCTGTTTTGGTTTCTAATGACGAAATTCTGAATTTGTTTGGTAGTGTACAGGAACAGATGAGGCAGCAGCAGGAAACTAATCGGATGTTGATGAGAGAGATACAACTCTTGAAATCCGGCCCAAGTAGGCCTGCTGAAGAAACTGTCACTCCTTTGCAACCCAGGGCTTTGAACTTCAGTTCTGCAGTTTACACTGAGGATAACCAGGGGAATATCGTGCCATGCCATTCCCAGAATCATACTCCTGAGATACCCTCTTCAATAAGAGTATCAACCGTGAGAAGCTCAGGATATGCTTCAAGATATGGCCAGAATCCCCAGGCTGGTAATGTATCTAATAATAATAACACTCTTGCTACTAATGGTGTTGGATCTTTGCAGGATGCAGGTATGACATCGGCATTTTCTAGAGAACTCCAAAAGCTGAAAGACATGATATCCAGTGTGCCTGGGGTGGTCCAGCCGATTCCAGAAGTGTCCCAAGACAGTCACAGGATATCCCGGTTTGTGCATTCTATCTGTGATGCTGAAATCCCGAAAAGATTTCAAACTCCCAACATGAAACTCTATGACGGAACCACGGATCCTGAAGAGCATATCGCCCAGTATAGGGAAAGGATGGAGATCAACCCTATCCCTCCAGATCTCAAGGAAGCATGTCTCTGCAAGGGTTTTGGTTCTACCTTGATAGGATCAGCCTTAAAATGGCTGTTAAATGTTCCTTCTCACTCAATTACTTCGTTTGCTCAATTGGTTAATTTATTTAATAGTCAGTTTTCTTGCAGCCGGAATTTTGAGAAACTAACCAGTGATCTTTACAGGATAACTCAAGGGCCTCAGGAATCCTTGAGGGATTATGTGAACGAGTTTAGTTGGGAATCCTTGGATATCCCACATCTTGATATTGCAACAGTTGTGCAGGCTTTTAAGATGGGATTACAAAAAGATTATCAGTTTTATCAGGATCTTGTAATGAATCCCTGCAGGAATCTCGACGAAGCTCGTAACCGGGCCTTGAGATATATTCGCTTGGAGGATGATAAGAAGATGTAAGAGAGAATGAATTCCACCTCAACCTATGAATCAACCAACAGGAAATCAGAATCCTCGTATAAACCATATCGCTCTAAGCCATATGGCAGAAATGACAACAAGAAAGTGAATGCTGTTGAAGACGAGGATCCTGAAGAATATCCTGAATTATCTGAATATTGCTTTTCTGTTAACATACCTGAGTTAATGTATGCTATGCAGGGTTTAGGAGACAAAGCTAGGTGGCCTCGAAAGAGTCAACAAAAAGCTGATTGGAAGGATAAATCCAAATGGTGTGCCTTCCATGAAGATTTCGGACATGTAACTGAGGATTGCATTGCCCTAAGAAAGGAAATAAGTTATCTTCTAAGCAAGGGATAGCTGAAGGATCTCCTAGGAAGAAAGAAGAATAAGGGTCGGGATACTGAGAAGGATCCTGAACGAGCAGCATCACCTCCTGCGGATGCCAAGATAATCAACTTTATTTCAGGAGGATCCGACATTTGTGGGACTTCGTATTCTGCGGCCAAGAGACATGCAAAGGAAGCTAAGGCCGAGAGGGGAGATAAACCAGCCAGGATGACTACCCTCACAACTGATAAAGTGATCACTTTCGACAGCGATGACAGGGATACTGTCCAGGATCCTCACCATGATGCTCTCGTAATAACATTATACGTGGCTAACCATTTTGTACGCAGGATATTGGTGGATAATGGCAGCTCCGTCAACATAATCCAACTAGAAACTTTGAAAAGAATGAATGTATCTCCAATGGATATTACTTCAAAATCCACCGTGCTTGTTGGGTTCAGTGGAGAGGCCAGGAACACAGTGGGAGAGATAAAGTTACCAGTATATGTTGAAGGGGTCAACTCAATACAACGTTTCTGTGTGATGGACTCCTTATCCTGCTATAACATCATACTAGGCAGGCCATGGATCCATGATATGAAGGTTGTGCCATCGACTTATCATCAGTGCATCAAGATCCCTACCCCTTGGGGGGTTGTCAAGGTTGATAGTGATCAGCAGGAGGCGAAGGAATGTTACTCATCCTCAATGAAATCCTCAACCAAGCCTAATGCAGCATAGCAATTAAAGATGTGGGCCCAGGATATCGTGGAGGCTTCGGAGCAGGATGTAAAGAAAGTTATCCTGGATTAGGATAATCCGGATATCTCGGTGCTCGTAGGAACCAATATCCCTCAGGATATTGAAAATCAATTGACTAATTTTTTAAAATGCAGGATGTCGACGTTCGTGTGGAAACACGAGGATATGACAGGTATTTCCAAGGATATTATAACTCACAAGCTTGGAATTGACAGGTCTTTCAAGCCTATCCAGCAAAAGAGAAGGAAGTTTGCTCCAGAACGAAACATAATTATTCAAGAAGAGGTTGAAAGACTATTGAAGTCCAAGATGATCAGGGAAGTCAAATTTCCCAAGTGGCTAGCAAATGTGGTCGTGGTTCAAAAGAAGAATGGGAAATGGAGAGTTTGTGTAGATTACACAGACTTGAACAAAGCATGTCCTAAAGACCCATTCCCTATGCCTCATATAGACTCAATGGTGGATGCCACTGCCGGTCATGAGATGTTAACCTTCATGGATGCATCCTCAGGATTCCAGCAGATCCAAATGGAACCTTCAGACCAGGAGGATACTGCTTTCATGACACCAACAGGTATTTACTGTTATACTGCTATGCCTTTTGGTTTGAAAAATGCAGGTGCAACGTACCAGAGATTAGTGAACATGATGTTCAAAGATAAGCTGGGGGACACTATGGAGGTATACATCGACGACATGGTAGTAAAATCTAAAAAAGCTGAGGATCACCTCAAGGATATCAAGGGTGCATTTGATATCCTGGATCAGTATAACATGAAGCTAAATCCTGCTAAGTGCCATTTCGGAGTGGGGGCAGGAAAGTTCCTAGGATATATGGTCACTAAAAGAGGGATAGAGGCAAGCCCGGAGCAGATTAAAGCTATTTTGGATATCAAATCACCTTCAAATATGAAGGATGTTCAACGGTTAACAGGGCGAGTGGCAGCATTGAACAGATTTATTTCAAGATCCTCGGAAAAGTGCAAGGAGTTTTATGATATCCTGAAGAAGAATAAGAAGTTTGAATGGGGAGCAAAGCATGAAACATCCTTGTAGGATTTGAAACAGTATCTTTCAACCGCACCTCTGTTAATGAAACCTGAAGATGGTGAACCACTATCCCTATACCTTGCTGTGTCAGGGAATGCGGTAAGTGCCGTCCTCGTAAAAGATCATGAAGGTCAGCAGTATCCTGTCTATTATGTCAGTAAAAGTTTATTAGATGCTGAGACTAGATATTCTCATCTAGAAAAATTGATATTAGCCCTAGTTATGGCATCAACAAAACTTAGACATTATTTTGAGACACATAGGATTCATGTTAAAACTAATTATCCTGTTAAGAATGTGCTTAGGAAACTCGAAATGTCGGGCAGGATGGCTAAGTGGTCAGTAAAATTAAGTGCCTATGATTTAGTTTATGAGCCTAGAAATGCCATAAAGTCTCAGGCTTTAGCTGACTTTGTGGCTGATTTCAGTAGTGACATTCAAAATGAAGTAGACTTAGAATCCTGGACATTATATACTGATGGTGCATCTAATGTAAGAGGTGTAGGTTTAGGTATACTACTAAAATCGCCACAGGGGACATATTACCCCAGGCTATTAGATGTGAATTCCCTGCCACTGATAATGAGGCAGAATATGAGGCTTTAATTGCAGGATTAGAGTTGGCTAAAAATATGAATATTAAAAATTTGCAAGTATATGTCGATTCCTTGTTAATTACTAATCATTTTAAGGGATCATATGCAGTTAAAGGCGAGAAATTAATCGAGTATCTAGAAATTCTTAAAAAATTAGCAGGATATTTCGATATTTTTACACTTGAACAGGTACCAAGAGAGGATAATGCTGAAGCTGATGCCTTGGCGAATCTAGGATCATCAGTCAGGATACCGGAAGGAACCCGAATACCAATGTTACATATCTTATATCCTGCGACGAATCCTCAGGATAAGGAAGTACTAAGTATTCAGGATCCTGATGAGTATCCTGAGAAGGATCCCAAGTCCTGGATGGTTCCAATTATAAGATATCTCAAGGAAGGACACATCCCAAAGGATGAGAATCCTAAGGCCTTTAGAATGAAGGTATCACGATTCACTATTATAAATAATGTCTTGTATAAGAAATCTCTTGCAGGACCATATCTGAGGTGCTTAGAATATCCCGAAACTAAGGAAGTGCTTCAGGATATACACGAAGGGGATTGTGGTAACCATACTGGGGGCAGGTCATTGTTCTCAAAGGCTTTAAGAACAGGATATTATTGGCCGACAATGAGGAAAGATGCTGCAGAATATGCTCGAAGATGTGATGCATGTCAAAGACACAGTAACATATTACATCAGCCAGCCGAACCACTTTATCCTATAGCTTCCCCTTGGCTATTCATGAAATGGGGGATGGATATAGTAGGGAAATTACCAAAAGCTCCAGGAGGAAAAGTCTTTATGCTGGCAATGACTGATTATTTCTCTAAGTGGGTTGAAGCTGAAGCATTTGTTCAAGTTAGAGACCAAGAAGTAGTATCATTCATAAAGAGGAATATCCTGACCAGATTTGGAGTACCGGCTGAAATCATTTGTGACAGTGGATCCCAGTTTATAAGTAAAAGGACTACTGACTTTTGCAAGAGTTGGGGAATCAAAATGATCACGTCTACTCCGGTACATCCTCAGGCAAATGGACAAGCAGAATCCTCAAACAAGATAATTGTCAACAACTTGAAAAAGAGACTAGGGGCTAAGAAAGGAAGATGGGCAGAAGAGTTACCCTTTGTTTTGTGGGCTGATAGGACGACAGTGAAAAGTGCAACAGGCCAAACCCCGTTTTCCTTGGTGTTTGGAGCAGAAGCGGTGATCCCAACAGAAATGGTGATACCTACAGCGAGATCCAACCTCCGGGATCCTGAGCAGAATCCTGAAGTCCTATGCCAGGAACTGGATACTATTGATGAGTCAAGAGATGCAGCAAGGCTAAGGATGGCAGCATATCAACAGAGGATATCTAAAGCATATAACAAGAATATAAGGACTAGAAGATTTCAAGTTGGAGATTGGGTATTGAGAAAGGCTTTTCAGAATACTACTAATCCTGCTGATGGAAAGTTGGCTCCAAAATGGGAAGGACCCTATGAGGTTGAATCCAAATCAGGAAAATGAGCATACCGACTCAAGAATATGGAGGGGGATATGCTACCGAGATCCTGGAATGCTATACATCTAAAACTCTATTTCAAGTGAGTATGGAATTTAAATTCTAACTCAGGATGGTATGGATTCTGTCTTTTTTATTAATATTATTTACTGTTTTAAACCCATTACTAACTTAAGCATCGGAGGGGTGTTAGCCAGGCTAACACCCACCTTAGCTTACAGTTGTTTTGCAGTATATGCTTCGAGATATAGCTCCAGGATATACATTCAGGATACTTCAGGAGATTAGAGGATTGGCCCCCTCTATCACGTCTAAGGGATCCTGATCCCTTCACAGGTTTAAAGGTATTCACCTTTCTTCCGAATTGGGTTTAAACACCCCGCCTGGAGCGCAAGTTATTCTGGAATAGTTTAAGGTGGCGGGACCAGTTCATGTAAAAGTGGCTGACAATTTCGTTACTAAAGGGTATTTTCGACTACCTTTGAAGATCCTTCAGCTGCAGAAGTGCCACCGAGACTCCTTAGCTTTGTTTCCCAGGCATTGATGTCCCAAGAAGGACATTCGAAGCCTAGTGCTTTGGCTTCGTGGGCCATCTTTAGCCTGGCCTGGAGAAGGGAAGTGATGACGGAACTTTTAAGGCTTTCCCGGTAGTTGATCATGTCCTGTTCGTGTTGAGCATGGGCAGCATCAAGATCGGCTTGGGCCTGGAGAGCAGCTTTGTTGAGGGCGGCCTGGTGTTCTTGAGTCATAGCCTTGACCTTGTCCTCGTAATGCCGAGATTTGGCGGCTGCAATCATACCCTGATCAGAGATGGTAACCTCGGCTTTCTTCAACTTGGATTCAAGCGTCTTATTGAGCCTACATGATTCTTGATATAAATGTGCCAGACGTTCGAGACCCTGCAAAGTAAGAGGACAGGTATTGGTTTTAATAAATACTTATAAGCGGTATAAGGTGCAGGATATGGCCCGAGGATATTAACCTGGTTAAGAAAAGAAGTCATGAATCCGCTTGCCTCAATGAACCCGAGATTTTCATAGGGGAATGTATTAGAGATAACAGGAGAATCAGGCTCTTTCCTTTTACGGGAACTTGAACTCCGGGGCTTAGTAGCTGGCGAAGGTTTGGGAATGATGATGGCCTTGGAGCTGTTGGGCTTGGATGAGGTCGTGGCCTTGGGACTAGGTTCCTTCTTGATCTGGACCTGATCAGAATAACTGTCCAGCTCATCAAGGTCGAAAACCTCAGGGATCTTGGCTGGTGCTGCATAAAGGGAAAAGTCCTCCATCCTTATTACTCTTTATTATATTATATTACATTGATTAGTCATTTCAAAAGTAACTCTTACCAGACATTTCGGATGATGAATATTGGCTGGAACTCGGGATATGCATGGTAAAACTCCTGTCACTTGCAGACAATTGGTAAACTGCTTTGATTCTTTTTTCTGATTCCGCAGTAGGGGGAGCTACTTCCTTAAAATTCACTGCGAAAAGATCGAATAAGAAGATATTAGCACAAGATAGAAATTTAGAAGTACATGGGGACATTCATGATCCTACCGGTGGTTAACCACTCCACCGGAAGACTAGCACCCTCATGAATGGAGTCTCGTTTGACGAAGAAGAACTTGCGTTGCCATCCATCTTCGTTTTTGGTGGCTTTAAGAACAAGCGGTTTGCTGGAAGTTGAAAAGAGCAGGAACCGGCTGGAACCATGGGATCGGAGGCAGTAAGCGATTGACATATCTTCGATGCAGAGGTCGGGATAGTGAAGGTTTTTAATTTGGTTGAGCACGATTAATACTCTCCAGACCATGGGCATGGTTTGGGCAAAGGAAATACCGGTAGTCCGGAAGAATTGCATCATGAATTCGGGAAACGGGTACCGAAGACCTAGCGAGAAAGGGTATGCCGGGAAGCAGACCCAATCAGCAGAAGAAACGTCCGATCGAATTGATCGATCAAATGGTCTGAAAACCGTGCCATTGGAGAAAGCACCGGAGGATCTCAACGCTGCAATGTCCGCGTTATCAAAAGCACAGATCTCCTTCTCGGGATTTTTAAGAAGATTTTGCTAGATGAAGGTCTCAGACGATTCGCCGGTTTGAGAAAAAGTTCTAGTAGCCATTGCAAGTAAAGGGAAATAGATTGACAGGAAATGAATAAGAAGTAAGGAATTACCTGGAGACTCCGTTGATGATATCTGGTTTTCAAACAAGAAGAGAGAAGATATAGGAGCGTTGTAGATGTCCATCGAGTTAAAAGCGCGTTGGAAGTTGTATAGTGCAATCTTGACCGTCATCTCGATTTAATTGCCTTGATTCGCGAGATAGGGTTTTTGAAATTTATCCGTTGGATTGGTATACCAACAAATATATTTGGGGACAACTGTTATGGGTCATTTTCTGAGCATATATATCCTGACTAATATTCTGCTTTTGATTGTTTACTTGTGATCAGGATGCCGGATCAGGATATTGGTAACATCCTGGTTCGATATCCTGGTATTAACTGAATTGATCACGTGCAGATTAAGAGTTACAAGTCTCCAACGTTCAAGAAGACTTCTTCCCCCAAGACTCGGGCAAATCAGTTGGGATGGAGACGTTGATCCCGAAAGACCAGGACTACAACGGTTACTTGGGAATATTCGGGGCATCTCGGTTTATTAGGAAAGTTAGTTGTTTTCGGTTAGCTATAAATAGTATGATCGGATCAAGTTAAGGCACTCACTTCATTTGCACACTTTACTCTCTAGCTACTAGCAATCACTACACACCAACACTTGTATTCAAATTATATTGTAACACCTAGTGGATCCGCATCATATCCTGCACTGTATCCTGATATTTGAAGCAATAGAAGAACAAGGCAGCTGCGATTGTCAGCTCCTGAGGTTTTATTCCGGCCATCTAGATTGATCAAGGGCTTTCCTCGTATATCTCGTGTCACCCCTTACATTTTTTGCTCATTGTTTGATCATAGGTACAGCTCTATATCCTGAGCTGTATCCTGAAAACAGTTTTTGCAAACAACCTAATTAGCATATTTTGACACATATTTCCAGCACACTACCTCACTTAACTAATTTGATCACTAAATTGCTTCGGTAATTTTTGACCAAAACAAGTATAAAGTAGAATTGGCCGATAGTACCTCAGAGACTGCTTCAGCAATATTAGATGGATGTTTTATATCCATTAGGAATCATTCTTTTCCACTGTCCTTGTTTCCATTAAATAAGAGGGACTCGATATAGTGATAGGAATGAATTGGTCGTCTTAAAAATCAAGCCCAAATTGTGGGTGATAAGAAGCAAGTAGTTATCAAGATTCCTTATGGTGAGCCTTTGACAATTCAAGGAGACACTGGGTATGGATTGCCTAAGCACCTGTTGAATATGGTATTTAATACCAAGGATTCGAGTATGGAAAAATCAGAAGAGACAAACAACAGTCGCGATGCTGGAGATGCGACAAATGTTAATTGTGCATCAAATGTGAACCTCAACATTAATGGAGTTAATCTCCAAAACTATAATTAACGCAGCTGTTAGAAAGGCTATGAGACAAGTCATGAAAAGGTTCAAGAAGTCAAATGCTGCTCGCTGTAAAACACATGTCGCTGCTCATGAGAAGAGCTTTATTCATACTTCAAATGCGAAGAATAACCCAAATAAAAATCATACACGGCAAGAAGCCCCATTCTTTTAGGATGTACTTAAAAGTACTTCGTCTCTTGGAAGTCAAGAGACTTCAATAGTAAAAAGGGGCCATCGATTTCAAGAAATTGTTGGATGAAGTAGAAACCATTAGATGTATCAGCGGTTATGCTGGAAAGGACACAGTGAAGTATGCATCACAGTCATTCAATGGCAATACCCTTAATTAGTGAGGACATTAATGAAGTCCACAAGAAAGATCCTCTTATACATTATAGGATGGTTCAAGTTTTAAGGACCTTATTAGAAAAACCTATTATCCGCTTCGGGAAATGGAAAAAGATGGAATAAGAATTTTCTGACTCTCACCATAAAAGTATTAGACTGTCAACAGTATGTGACAAATTTTAATTCATTGACTGAGATAGTACGCTATTCAGCCTACCCAAAATCTAAGCTTAATGAAAACAATTAATGGTGGTTAGCATCGGCATTAAGAGGGCACATTAATATTTCAAGTCTGCTTATTATAAATCCATAATGGATCTACCTTAGCTATTCACGTTTTATAGATTAAGAAATAACCAGTCAAAGCGAAGACTGCCCTAAAATTTGTCAAAGATTTTACAGTTAAGTTGAAAAGGAATAAGAATGGAGGCGTTTAACCCTCCTGATGTATGATTAGATGCATTTCGCATTAATAATGACACCAGATAAATCCCTTATTGTGATTTTGTTGCTAAGAGTTACGTTTGGTTTCAGATACCGCTAAGTCTCTCATAAGACCATAAGTTTAGCAAACTTTTAGAAATTTCCCGTAAGAACCCCAGATATTAAGTCTAAGGTAAAACTTACAGGCGAAAACATAAGAACCATTTCTTCTGTTCCTGTCAGAAGCCTTCAGGTGTAGAATTTTAGAAGTATCCTCTTCCCACAGGAGGTGCGTCAGCATATATAGTCGATATCTCTTTGATCTCTATCGATTGTGAATGCCAAACGGTATGATAAAAGCACCATATGAGGATTGATGTATCTTAATATGTTCCATAGATTGCTTCCATGCCTGATCAGAATGGAGGTTAATGCATGGGACCACAAAGATATTACGATGGTCATATGGTACTAAAGTCAGCTAATGGTATTCAAAGAAGATATCCAGAATGGAATTGTCCAAGTAAATGTCTTCGATTAAGAAATTCATGGACTCGTAACATAAATGTGCCACTTATCTGACACAGGATATGATAGATGAACTGGAGCCTGAGATGTGGAAAATCTCTGTAACCTCCTTGTGTCTTGATTATCTTCTCCTAAGATTACCCTGTTTACCTTCTGAGAGGCAAGTAGAGTTAAGGTTAACATCCCATTTAGGGCTGTATTATTATGAAATCTCCAAGACGGCTGGTACCATCATTGGAAGAATCGAAACCCTGATTAAGTAAGTTTTAAAATAGAGGATTCATATAGCCCAACTCAATATCCTGAGAATTCAGTATAGTTAATTAAGAAAGACGGTTCATTTTGCTTATGCATTGATTACCACAACCCTAATTAGGCAACAATTAAGAATTGCCATCAGCTGCCCAGGATCGTCGATTTGTTCGACTAGCGGCAAGGATTAGCTATTCCTTAAGATTAGTTTTAAGCAATGGTTGGAATAACCATTTCACCTCAAGATAAGCTTTTCTATAATAGTTATTATATAAGTATCAAGGCTGCTACTTTGGAGACCTTGCATAGATGGAATGTTAAACGTCTATTGCTAGACAGAAGATTAGTAAGTCTAATTATCAGGATCTGAAAGTTGCATTGGAAACAACGAATAAGATCATACAAATCCATAATCTTCTGTAAGTTGCCAGTATTCGGCAGAAAATCAAAGATTAATTAAAGTAGCAACCCTCCTAAGTTCTTGTTAAAGAATAAGGTTCAACAAAAGATATCACCCTGGAAGGAAGTGCCAATTTGTTAATTATCAGGCTAGTTAAGCTCTGAATATATATAGAATCATTCGAGGGAATCGAATGTATCAAGATCAGATAGCTCATAAACTAAAACCTATTTAAGGAGCTTGGCAATACATTACACACTAATGATTTAAGGATGTGTTTCACCAATAAGTCGAGAAGCACTATCACGTAATGATATGCCGATTTATGATATGATGAGCAACCTGTATCGATTAAGGATAGACAGGTTAAGAAGCTCCAAAAGGATACATGTACCTAATATAAAGGTCACTTTGGGAGCTTGGAGAGACTCCAGATATGCTATAGAAGTTAAGTCCATTATGTGACAAAAGTACTTCCATCATTTTAGCAAATCTCGAGGTCGAGATTTCTTTTAGGGGGTGAGGATGTAACACCTCGTAAAATCATGACCAATGATGTATTGACACGTGTAATAAACCCTAATGAAGTCAAACATTGAAATTTAGGGACTAATTTTTCGAAAAATCGAAAACTTTGATTATGAAAGGACTGGAAGTGTTAGTATACCTAAAATAAGTTTCTAAATAACCTCTTATGATGATTATATTCACAAATGAGTCGCTTGTTGTTCAAGAGTAGCCGTTCGCGTAATTAATTGAAAGTTTGCGCAATGAAGGGTTAAAAGCGTCAACATGTTAATTCTTGCCTCTGAGTTACCTTTTAACAAACCAGGAGCTTCATGATATTTGATTATACTCTCGGGAATGCCAAACATTGGTCGTCTAAGGTTTTTATGCCTATAAGTAAAGTTACGCGCAACTTTGCAAGTTAGAGGGACTAAAAGTGTCAATATGTTTAATTATACCTCTGAATGACCTTTTAGCGAACCCGAAGCATCGTGATGTTTAATAATACTTTCAAGAATGCCTAATATGGATTAGATGAGGCTTTAATGCTATTGAATGATGAGATGCGCAAGTTTGCGTAATAGAGGGACCTAAAGCGTCAACTTTTGAATCTACGCCTTTCAGAGACCATTTAAGTGAACGGGAGCGTAGTAATATTTAATTTTATGCTTAGGAATGATCAATATGGGCCATGGAAGGCTTGGATATCATTAAACGGCATTCCACGCTACTTTGCGCAATTAAAGGACTAATTGCGTCAAACTGCAAAAGTACTCTTATTCGTAGGGTGTCGAACCTTCCGGAATATGATCATGAGTTAAATATACCCTATTTATCCTTTATATAGCTTAGATACAGGCTTAGAGGTGTTTGGTGCGCAAAAATAAACTTTTAAGTCATGCAGGGACTAAAAGTGTCAAAAAGTGCACAAGTTTGCATTTTCGCGCATATCTCACATTCTGAATATCTCCGGACACCCAAAAATTTATGTAAGCATTAAAATATTTTATTTTAGTGTTCGGCATGATAAAATTCCATTCGTCGCGTAATTTGGATCGTTTTTAGCGTCCGTTCGTGTTTCGTCGTAATTAGACGAACAACGTGACCGTACGGCCAAACGAACCTACATCCAACATGTTTTTGAGCATGTTTGATGTCCCCTATATTTAGGAATCATTTTAGAGCCTTGAAATGAGGTTAACGGGCCTTAAACGTGCCTAAAATGACCTTACATACTCACAGGGACCAAATCTGTAATTTCTGGAAGTTCTGTGCAAGTCTGGACTACCAGGCGGGCCGCGTAGAGTTTCCTTGAATCTTACGCGGGCCGTGTAAGGCCACCAGACCTGCAAAATGTTGTTTACAGCTTGTTCCAGTTGGTTCCAGGGTTTGCAAGTGGTTTTAACAAGTCTATGGGCTTGTTTAGGGGCGCCCATAGTATTCTAAATCAGGAGGTGCACTTGTACGGTCTTGGAAAAACTATATAAACCCACAACCTTTCATTCCAACTCACACTTGATTTCTGAATTCTCTAAGTTTGAGACCTTGCTCTTCATACCTGAGAATTTAGGATCAATTCCATCCTTGCTTGGACCCTTTGTAAGTGTCCTTTCGTGCCTAGTTTAAATTTCTAGCGTTATAGCCGAAAAGTCAAGCGTTTTTTATAAACGCTTTGACTTTCAAACGGTCGAGCCATTGTTTGCAATGAACATGGCTACGTGATTGTAATTAGGTAGGTATTAAACCCTCAAAAGGGCACCTCCTAATTACCACGTTTACTTAGTTAAATTGTCGGGTCAAATAAAAGTCAAACGGGTTAGTTTTAAATAAAATTCATAACTATTAATATAAAAGCCATAAAATCAGTTTTCTCACTTTAATAACTTGGTAAATATTAGTTGAACATGCCTAAGCATGATTCAACCCGACAATTCTAAGTATAGGCTCGGTTCGGAACCGAAAGTCGCAAAAGTTGACTTTTTCTTTGACTTTCAGTTCTGACCGGATTTAGCTTAGTTAGATAGGACTTAGGATTCCTTTAGGACCAGGTTATAGGTTAGTGTAACCCTCTAAGGTTATACAACTTGGTTCCTTAGTTATCCGATCCATATGCATGTTTCCGTTAAATGCCTAAATGTTGACTATTATGTCCTTTTAACCTTAAAACAAATTTTTTGAAAATGTGTGAGGATAGAAACCTTTATTAATGATTTATAAACTTGTCCCTAAAATTTGACATCAGTTTGAGGTTTAGATTAGGAGTTACGCTCATTAGCGTAAATGAAAAGCTTTTTATTAATTAAACGGCATAATTAGCATATATCCTATCTAAACCCAATTTTTGATACCAAAATTTTTACCTACTGATATAAAATAATATTTTGGGTTTTTTGAAGATTTTTATTTATTTTTAGGCTGAGCATAACATAGAGTTATAGCTTTGAATCGGTAATTGTCGGTTTTGCCCTTTTGGCCTATAAAATGAGTTTTACATAATATTTTGATACCAAACTTTTTTCTACTGATTTTATATCATAAATAAAATGTTTTGAACTTTATAAACTGATCAAAAACTCAGAATTCCTATTTAAACCCGAAAATCGCTTAAAACCGACTTTTACGCGTTTTAAGCGCATAGTATGAGTTAAAACTGTTTTTGGCATATGAAACTTAATACCTACTGATGTTTTAAGTAAATTTATATATTTTAATAGTAAAGAAAAGTTTTAAACTCAGATTCTCAAATTTTGACCTTTTAAGCTTATGTGAAATTACCAAAATGCCCCTACGGTGCATAGTTTGTTTATAAATAGTAAATTTCACATATATGCTATACCCTACTGTTATAACTTATTAAAGTAAGTATTTTTACTGATTATATCAGACCTGGAACTCAGAATAATATTTAATCTCTCTTATAACCTTTAAAATGACCAAAATACCCCTACGGGGCATAAATTGGTTTTAAATTCGTTTTGGGCATAATGGAAGGTATCCTACTGATATCACAACATATTTAAGGCATATTAATTTAGGAAACTTGTATATGACTTTTATGGTTACCCGTTACGCACTTTTCGCGTTCGGATCGGTTTATGTAACTAGTTTGCACAAATTAGCCGAAATGGGTCAAACCTTATCATTCTTATCTCAAAATCCAGAATGTGTTTAGTTTACCCTTATTACACAAGTATACAAGCTTGTCGGGTCTAAACCACATTTTAAATCGGTCATCGCTTAATCATGCATTTTGAACCGTATATCCTCCTTTAAAACTAACCGGTCTAAGCATAGGCTTAATTAAGACCCGTTAGGAATCTAATAGGTTATTAAAAACCTTCGTTCCAGATTTAGGAGCCCAGTAAAACCTATCTGTACTTGCTGATTTGATATACGGCTGGGATTGAATTTATATTTAGCTCAGGTAAATACTTTTAACTTATTTTCCCTATACGGGCTTGGGGTACGGTATATAAAATACCGCTTGGTCAGGCATTGAATCTTTAATTGTATGAAGGTTAAATTATTGAAATGTCCCGTTTAAATTGTTTTGTTTGCTTAAAGACTTTGGGGGGTTAATGACCATGTCCCGGATATCCTTGGCATCATTTTACGAAATGGCCACGACCTAAGCATGGGGTGTAGGCGTACACCCGACAGTGCATAAATAAATAATAAGGTATAACCGCCGGTTACGGGAATAACTCGCCGCGGGACTATATCATGTGGTGTGTCTATTAATCTTTAACCCGGCGTCAATCCGGGCTACTGAACGTATAAGAAACATGTAATTCTTTTACAAGTTTATATACAAATAATTATCCCAAGTTATAAAAAGTTTTGTGCCATGTGCATTCAAATCAATTTTCTTAAACGTTTTCAAAATGAGTCAGTTAATTGTATTTACCAGTGTAAACTGACGTATTTTCCCAAAAAGGCTAAGTGCAGGTACTAATCGGAATAGGCTGGCTACTCCTAGCATCAATAAAGAGTCTCGCAAGCTTAGATGTTAAAATCTGTTGAACAATTATCTTTTAATTGATCCGCCTGTGGATCCTTTACATTCCGTTTGTAATACTTTGATATTACTTTATATCGGTTTGTAATATATTCATCTTTTGCTTCCGCTGTGCATTTAAATTGTGTTGTTTGACTATGATGATATCAATGACGTCACGATACTCCCCACCGGTAATACGTGGAAATATCGGCGTGTGACAGTTTATAAAAGGGTAGGTTAATATGTATGAATTATATCTTATCATAACGAAAACTGACTTGAACTCAAATAATATAACTTCTTTGACATAATTTATGGATATTAACAATTTCTTTGTAATGCGGTTATGAAGTAAACATACATTCAAACATTATATTAAAAAAGTAGAATTTAGACTACGACATACTAATATACACATCTTATATACTATATTGCACAAATCAAAACACACATTATAAGCAAAGATTATAGTTCCCTGCATAAAATATAGTTTATAATACAAAAAAGTAAACCACATAACGGTTTACCACATCTTCCATGTTCATAAATTACCAACATCTGACACATGCATAACAACTGTTTGAGTAGGTTAACACTTACCAACGACAACCCAACTTCAAACAAACACATACTTAAGTATATATCAAAAACATAAATTCGCTTAAACATCAAAATATAAAGACGTGAAAGGAGCTAAGTGTTAAGCCTAGATGACTTCTTCCGATTCTTTTTGTTGTTATAAGATAGTTCCCCAATATTTTGACCTTCCACCTCCTGCACCGAACGTTTACCATTGAGACTGGTGCCCGAATCCTTCTCAGCTTCGACAACGGAAGAGTCGGCCGTAACAGATACAACATCCTTGAATTAAATTACAAAACAACTACTAAGGTATCAAATAAGGTAATATAATCTACAGACAGGCGAAAAGGAAACTATAGAATCCATATTCACCTTTGAAATAGCAGCACTGGCCATCTGTGAGGATTCTGATAATTGAACGGTTTTGAATTCTGAACCTTCTTGACTAAACACCTAATATCAAAATATTACCAAAAGGGAATTCAGCTAAGATATTTAAACTACAAAAATTGGAAACCAAAAATAAATCAGTATAAGATATCCAAAAAGTCTTACCTCATCAGCAACATCAAGAGCATTACCATTACCAACAACCAATTCAGCAATTATGTCCGGATCATCGCATACTTTTTGGATAGTGTAAACGTGGTAGTCATGGTTAAGGTTGTAATCAGAAACTTCAATTTTAAAAGCCAACTTCTTTTCGACCAACCGAGATATTTCATGTGGAAAACTTTCAGTATCATTGACCTTCACTTGGCGTTCCCTTATATCACTCGCAGTTGAACCAATGATCTTCGTTACATCTTTATCAAACATCACAAAAGACACATTACCAGTTTCATCTTGCACCCTTAATTGTACCTTGAACCTGTAATAAATAGTAATTAAATTACAGTCCGAATATAGGAAGTAATAAACCTAAAAAGTAACATTAGCTTACTTAATGGTTATCGATGTGCCTTCGCATTCGCATTTCGGACAAACCAATGAAGTAGGTGACAGATTCAAGACCTCATCAAAAATGGTTTTAGCGTATTGTAAGTATTCAGTTTTAGTCAACACCTTCTTGTTACAGTTTCGACATGCCGGATAAAACCACCCATAGTTTTCTTGAACAATTTTGATCGTTGCAACTACCACACATGACATTACCTATAATATCAAAGATAAAGCTTTATTAACATGCTCAACTGATAAAACATAGAAAACATTAAGAAAATTAAATGCCTATGTATGTATATAGAATTATTCATACGCTTTCAATCTCAATAATCTCATCAACATGTCTCTTAGGAGTCTCAATTAGAAATTCTTGACGGACTGGAAATACGCTCTGAGATGAAAGTATGGTTTGAGAAGAAGATGCACCAGCTTCAAATTATTTCACTAAAAGACTATAAAAATAAAAACACCATTAGTGTTAATACTCACACTTGTGTTAATAAAAATATGAAAAATATGAAATATAAATCAGTGATAGTACCTCCTACAAAGTTCATTAACCTCATCAATTTCTTGGTTGAGAAACATACGAGTTCCAGACTTATCATTTTGTACAGTATATTGTCCTGCACGTAACAATATACATATCCAACAATTCATTACAAGTGTCTACAGAAATAACAAAATGTTCTTAAAAAATGTAACAAATAACACATTCGAAACACTAAAGTAAATGAATCAGTCAAATGTAAATTACCCTGCCACTTCTTAATCCTCGCATGCTGAATGACAGCCATCACATTCTCATTCGGAGTGTTTTGAGACAGAAAATCATTAAATTGTTGTCCATATCCATTCCACAAAGTACAACGGACTACTTCTCCCCTACAAGAAATAGATAAAAAAACAGCATTAAAAGTTCCACCAAAATCTATACTGTCTATTAAAACAACACTGATCATTTACAATAAATAATGGCAATGATTTACTGTTTGTTTGAATTAAATGCAATGAAGAATCTTATATATAAAATAACCTAATCATTGGTCTTGTATTAAATAAGAACAATTGTTAGTGCATGCGTCTGTCGACTTCGTCTTGTATCGAGTCGTGTAATAGAATAGATGAAACAAGTCACACAGTTCGAGATTAACAGGATACAGAGATGAACAAGCCAGTTCAAACGAAGTGGCCAGTTCAAACGAACTGGACCTGTTCGTACGAACTGGAGATGCTTGTTCAAACGAACTGGATTTAGTATAAATAGTGGACTTGTTGTTTTCATTTGTAACGTTCGATTCCGGTAGCGAAACTCTGCCGAAGTGTATCCAAATTTGTAAAAGTGTTAGAATCAATACAAGAGACAGTTATTAGTGAATATCTAGTTGATACAAACTCTAATTCATTGAATTCCGCCTTTGAATCAGTTTAGAGCTCTTCTGAAGACTCGTTCAGATCGATTCTCGATCCTACAAGTGGTATCAGAGCTCAGGAGGAAGAGCTCTTGGATTTTCAGCTTTGATTTCTAAAATTTCTACTTCTACACCTTTCTGTCACGATTTTTCAAAGTAAAACAAGATTCTCTGGATAAAATGGATTGATTTTGATATATATTATGCGAAACAGTGTTTTAGATAATCCGTGAAAGTGCTAGACCTTAAAACAGATTAAAACTCAATCAATTTGGTCAAAAACCGACCTGTTCGTTTGAAAGTGTTTCAATTCGCACGAACAAAACTTTGAACTCAGATCTACGGCAATTCAGTGGACGTTTTTGAACGTTTTATACATCATTGTGATCGGAATTCATTGTAGAACAATCCTTGAACATATCAGACTCTAATTCAATCGAAAACTTGATCAATTTGTCAAAAGATACCCCGGTTTGTATGTAGTTTGTTCGTCAATTCGTTTGTATTGAGCCAGATCGTTTGGAAAAGCAAGCTAGTTCGTTTGAATTGTTAACCAGGTCACACGGAGTGACCAGTTCGTATGAAAAGGGTCAGTTCGCGTGGTATTATCAGTTCACTTCACTTCAAAATCCAGTTCGCATAAGAGTCCAATTCGTCTAAATCGCAGTTCGTGTGTACATCAGTTTGTTTGAATCAGAACCCTAGTTCGTGTGAACTTCAAATCATGTGAACCCCAAATCGTTTGAACCTTAGTTCATTTGAACCCCAGTTCGTCTGAATCTTGAATTCAGATTCGTTTGGAATCCAGTTCGTTTGAAGTTTCAGTTCGTTTGAAGTTGTTCAGTTCGTTTGGAATTACCCACAGTTCACACGAAGTGAACTTCCAGTTCGTCTGAAGTTTGATCTCAGTTCGTTTGGAGATTTCAGTTCGTTTATAACTCAGTTCATTTCACCAGTTTGCACCAAAGTCAGTTTGAAATCATACCAGTTCGTTTGAAAGAGGCTGTTTGTGAATTTTTGAAATTCGAAACATGGATGAGGAATTTTATAACGCATTCGCTACTCCAGTTACCCCGATCACTTTGGCACAGAACACCATGTTAGAAAACGAAACGGGAACGATGCAAAAACCGCCTAAACTCATGAACATCGAGGAGTATAAGGGTTGGGAAGGACGGTTTGAGAATTGGGTACAAGCGAACTACTTAGATGCTTGGGAATGTGTCGAGACAAAATACATTAGACCGACGAATGATGATGAAGAGGTTATAGCAATTAAAGATCTAAGTACCGATGCTAGAAAGAAGTACAAAGATGAGAAAATGATGCTAAGTCTTTTACAACAAGCTGTGAAGGAAGATATTTTGGTTCTATTGCAACATAATGGTACTTCTTACTCAATCTGGAAAACATTAAGATCGAAGTTTCATGGAAGCCAATAGATGGTTAAGAACAAGAAATCACTCTTAAAAAAAGAGTTTGATCTGTTTCGTGGATTAAAAAATGAAAGCACAAGGCAAATTATTGAAAGATACTGCAATCTGCTAGCAAACATGAAGAGATTGAGCATTGAGAAAGACAATGAGGAGTTGATTGAGAAGATAGCTGATTCATTGCCATATGAGTCTTGCGGCACATATCTCATGATGCTGAGAAACAAGAAAGGTTTTAGCAATCTTACACTAAGCAAGTTTATTGAAAAGATTGAGGCTCAGGAGATGGAACAGAGAAAGGCTTTAAGAATGAAAGATTTCGATGGTGAACAAGACATTGGGCTTTATTACAAAGCAGGGTTGAATGAGAAAACCACCAACTTGTCACCGAAGATTCAAACTGCATTCAATACAAAGAGTTCATTTGAAAGTTCTTCTAAAGGATCAAACAGCAACACAAGCTTTTCATCATATCCGTCATTTGATCCAAACATTTCAGCAACAAAGAATGGCAAAAAGTTGCAGTGCAACATTGTTTTGAATCTGGAGAATGATGAAGATTATTCAGCAGAAATTGCAAAGAGTCATATGTCTTTGTTGGGAACTGTATTGGAATCTTATGGTAGTTTTGTTGCAGGTCGAATCGGGAATCCAATGCTTACAAAAGAGGATTACGATCAAATTGACGCTGAAGAAATGGAATTGATGGATATTAAATGGTGTTTGGCTAGTGTGTTGAGACGAGCTGAGAAATTTAAGCAGATCTCAGGAAGAGATGATTTACGTGAAGCTAATATTTCTACTTTGGGTTTTGATAAATCTAAAGTCACTTGTTTTCGTTGCAGGGAAAAAGGACACTTCAAGAGGGAGTGCAAAAACCGCGAAGCAAGTGGAGCTCAAAATCCGTTCAACAACAACAATGATTACTATCGAAAGGCGATCTATCATCAAGTTGCTCAACAACAACACGAACCACAAGTGGCTCATGGAAGAAAAGTGATTGAAGAGTCTTCAAAGAAAGCTTGTATGGTGAATCAGGATGATCAAAAGCAAACAAAAGTTTTCAATTGGAATAAATATATCTTAGATGACAGCAAAGCATGCCTGATAAACCAAGATGATGAAAAATTGCCTGAAGGTTTTAGCTGGGCAAATTTCAATTGGGATGATTATAATCCAAACAAAGATTCAAATCACAAAGCGTATGTAGCTCGAATTGAAGAAGATAGTGATGATGATCGTGATTATTGGTCAAAGAAAATGGCAGATCATTTGAAAATGATGGCAGAAAGTGATAGTGATGATGATAAAGCTAAAAAGAAAAAGAAAAAGGTCAAAACACCGGTCAGCAGTGATGATGAGGTTGTTCCAGTTTTAAAGAAAAAGATGAAAGATATTCCAAAGTTCAAAGTTAATGAAGAAGTTGATGCTAAAAAGATTCCTGTGAAGTGTGACACTTGTGAAGCTATAAAGAAGCAGAACAGCACATTGATTTATAACTTGAATAGTTTGAAGGAATCTTATGATGTCCTGAACAAAGCTATGAATTAATACAATCAAACAAGTGAAGAACAGGCAACAGCAATGAAGACACTTCAGGGAGCTTTCCTGATAAAGCAGAAAGTTGTGAACAATTACATCGAGAAGTGTGCTGTGCTAGAACAGAAACTTGAAACACAAAGAATTGAAACTGAAAGAGTAAACCGTTTGTTGAAAAGTTACTCATGTACTTCTTATGTCATTGACAGGATTTATCCAACTGTTGAGGGCATGAAGGCATTTGAAGATGATGAAGTAACTGAAGAACAGAAAGTTTCTGAAGAAAAGACTCCTGAGAAGAAAGAAAAGAAGAAGGATAACAAAGAAAAGATTTCTGGTAAGAAACAAGGTTTCGGTTACAATAAGTGTCCACCCCCGCTTGAAAATGGATATTCTCCGAGAAATCCAAATTCAGAAAGAGTCGAAAAGGCAACAAATTTACAGTGGGAGTCGGAGTCTTCAGTTAACTTGCCAGAAAATATTGATGTCACGTTTACATCATCTGACACTGATCATGAGTCCGAGTTAATAAAGAAAGTGGTCGATCAGGTCTTGGATAAAGATGAATCCGAGGAGTCAAATTCGGAGTCTAGTTCAGAGTCAAAGTCTGAGTCCAGCATTTCGAGTCAAATCGACAAACAGGGCAAAAGAGTATACAATAAAGAATTCCTGTTATCAAAATCTAATTTGGATGACGAAAAGTTTAAAGTTGGATATACTTTGAATGATTCTGACAAATTATATCTTGATGAGGAATTTCCAATAAGAGGTGTCAAACCAGACATGATCAAAAAGGTTTTAAACTAACATAAATTAATATTTCTGAAATAAAAGATGAAAATCTTTCTAAAAAACCTAATTCTTACACCTCAAGATATCAACAACGTTTAAATAAGAAAAAGGGTTACAGTTGTGGTTCAGGTTTTCAAAAGAAACCAAACCATAATGGTAATTTCAAAAAGAAAGGTCTGGGTTTTATTCCACCAGAAAATCATAAAAATGAAAAATATGTTTGAAATTTTAAATCCAAAATGGTATTTGTTTCAGGAGGTAGTGCTGAAGAAGAACAAAACAGACCATTCTGGAAGCAATCTAACAAAGAATTCCTTGCGAAGAAGCAAGAAGATATGAAGCTTGCTGATCAGATGAAAGAAACGAGAACCTGTTTCCAATGCAACACTGTTGGACATATTGCCAAAGATTGTTCCAAGGCAATAAAATCAAAACAGGGAGTTTCTCGTAAATTGAAAGATAAAGAGGTTGTATTTGAACCACCAATTGATAGAACAAAACTTTTCAAAAATTCAACTTTTGAGATTGGTGAAAGTTCAAACAGATTTTACAAGAAAAAGGGAAATCTTGACAATCAGAAATGGGTTGTTAAGAAATCGGATGGTAGTTCTAGCGATGATTCTGATAGGTCAAAATTAGAGGAGCTATCTTCTGGCGATGAATCTGATTCCACAAAGTCAGGGGAGCCACAGGTTGAGGTAAAAGGTGAAAAATCAGTTCCGACTGTGGATGATGTGAATTTTCCACCACTTCGGGCTGAAAATTTTAAAAAGAAAGTTGGAAAAGTTGAGATTTCAAATCAATTTTTTTCTGAAAAGAAAGAATTTGATGTTGAAAAAGCTTTTAATTCCAAAGTACATCATATTTTTGGAAAAATGGTTGACAGGAAGGTCAAAGGAGTGAAGGAGTTTTACGAGAAGAAGACGAAGAAAGATAAAGTTGAACCATCCCGGGTTTGTGACTGGGATGGTACATATTACGAACAGTAAGTCTCTGGACTTGCCGGAGCTCCCAAGTTGGTAATCGCGGAGCAGGAATCGGCATCTTTCTTATATTGTTTTTGAAAATTGGTCACAAGTGTGATTTGCCGGAACTCCCCGGTTGGTAAGTGAGGAGTAGGAATCAGCATCTTGAGAATTCAACCTACATGTGGTATTGGTTGATAAGCCATGTGGTTGAAAAAGAATTTGTTTTTACTAATGATTAATCAAGGTCATTAGGTTGAACTTGATTGGATCATTCTTATAAGTGGTTGAGAGACAATATGATGAGTTTATCCCCTAACCTACAATTGGTAAAATTAATCAACAAAACTTATTTTCCGGAAAAACCATTTGATTAAAACAAACTTAAGTGTTTTGAAATCAATGGGAAAATAGTTTGTTGTGAGGGGGAGTTCTGATTGTTTATGACAAGTGGATGGCGATTTGAAGCGATTCGATATCGGTTGTCAATTTTCTTGTATAGTTTCTTTTAAATGTATTTGAATTTTAGGGGGAGTTAGATTTTCTGAAAATCCAAAAACATTTGAAAATTTGAAAAAGCCAAAAACATGATAAAATTCAAAAATGGGTTTTGTTGTAAAAAAGAGGAAATGATAGTACATCAGTGGACAATCATGGCATGCTAAAGAATTGGAATGTTTAAATGTGATAAACGGTCTCACAGATGATGTGTCAGTAGGTTTTTGCACATTTAGTAGATTGTGACGAGATATAAACCTAATTTCAAACTTGCTTATATTGTGGGGAAACATCTCTTGGATATATGGGTAACCCCCGAAATCTTGTTTGAAAGGTCCCTCTTTCTGAGATACTAGGTCTTTATACTCAGTGATATCTGGGGTATTATCCCGGGACTTCTGATTTTGAGGAAGCAATGGCCTAGTCCCCGGAGAATACTTTACTGTTTGCTTGAAATATAGCGTCGCCCTCAGCATAAAAATGATGAAACATTGCAAAATGCTAATCATGCTGTTGAAACAAAAGATCCTCTAAAGGGGATACACCAAAAATCGAGCCGTCATCTCTCTGCTGAACGGAAGTTCTGACCTGAGCTCTCACGGTTTCGCATTTAACCCCTTGCAGATATCATTTGTGGTATACTCACCTGTAAGACTGAATATTGTGATTTGGATACGGGAGTATATTCTGAGGTGGGACACGCAATTAAGTTTAAGTTCTTAAGAAATTAATCTCGTATCTCGAAGCAATTGAACTTTGTGTGAGAATTTAAGTGGATCAGTATACTGACAATCTAAGTGAATCGTTTAGAACTTAAAATGTTTTAAGCTTAACGGTGTTGGTGATTTGTCTCATAAACTGATATGATTCTCTTACACAAACTCACAAAAATATTGTTTGTAAAAATTTCTTCTCTGCATTTCTTTACATTTAAAAATTACAAAAGATTTTCGGTGTGTTTTAGCATAAATTTTGAAAATTTCAAAAAGATTTTCGACAACTGGTGTTGGAGAGCTAATTTTCAAAATTCCGAGTGTTAGACATGATGAACAGATGGTTTGGGAGAGTGTGTTGTTTAGGTAAGAAAAACGATATTTCTTCAAGTGGTTCATCAAAGATTAACGTTGTAAAATCATTCTTTGATTATATAAATCCTGCAAGTGGTTCATTAGATGGTGAGATTGTTTTTACAAATTATCATCAGAAAATTTATTTTTGGGTAGAGAATGTGCAGGATAAGAGCTAGGTGATCTTGGATAGATGATAGAGAACCAGGTTCCGATACCTGAAGACTCTGTGATTTTAACAAGCCAGGCTGCGATCCCAGCATATCGAAAGGGGGAGTCTGAAGACACCTAAAGGAAGGAGTGTATTGGTGCTGATGAAAAGAGAAGAGAGAAGATTTGAGGATACTTACAGCGTCAGATACTTCAAAGAGTTCGAGAGGACTGATAAAGACTGAAGATACGAAGACTCGACACTTTAAGACTCGTCAACATTCGAGGGGGAGTCTGTTAGTGCATGCGTCTGTCCACTTCGTCTTGTATCGAGTCGTGTAATAGAATAGATGAAACAAGTCACACAGTTCGAGATTAACAGGATACAGAGATGAACAAGCCAGTTCAAACGAAGTGGCCAGTTCAAACGAACTGGAGATGCTTGTTCAAACGAACTGGATTTAGTATAAATAGTGGACTTGTTGTTTTCATTTGTAACGTTCGATTCCGGTAGCGAAACTCTGCCGAAGTGTCTCCAAATTTGTAAAAGTGTTAGAATCAATACAAGAGACAGTTATTAGTGAATATCTAGTTGATACAAACTCTGATTCATTGAATTCCGCCTTTGAATCAGTTTAGAGCTCTTCTGAAGACTCGTTCAGATCGATTCTCGATCCTACAATAATCATTTAATGAATCTTCACTGCATTAAATACGATCATAACACACAAACAAATTTATATAAATGGCAAAGTAAGATTTACTGCACATCTTGAAGATCCAAATTCATCCTTTTTCTTTCGTTAGGAAAGATTTCCATATCTCCACACCAGACAACAGTTCCAGCAACATCTAAAATAAAACATAGCAACAGTAAGCAGATTCGAAAGGGAGCCAAAATATATATCAGACTATTAGAAACAGTCATACCAACAGTGAGCAGATTATTTCCTTCTCCTTTAAGAATGTCTGAATATGCCATGAAGTTAAATCCGTAATCAACACCTTGCCAACCATTCGCACATGTAACAACCGTACAACGGTAAAAGTTAATCTTGTAACCATGGTTAACAACTTTGTAGGGATCCGTGTTTTCTCCAACACCAAATCTGGAGAGAATAACAACTTCATCCTCATGAAGTTGTGAGATAAACACAGGTATCAATGGAGCCTTAATACCTGCCTGAATCTTACGACCCTGACCAAATAAGTGAAATCAGATACTTTAGAAACAAACAAACAAACAGTACCTCACAAAAATATAAAAAATACTCAGCTATGGTAACATATGAAGGATCAAAAACCAAACAATATTCGTGATTGTTTCATTATGCCTAACCCTAAAACAAACAAACAAACAGTAACTCACAATATTCGTCTATAAAGGATCAAAAACCAACCAAACAATATTCGTCTTTGTTTCATTATACCTAACCCTAAATTACACAAAACACAAAATATATAACCGTATAACTTTAGTTACACAAACCTAAATTACACAAAACACAAAACACTTTCAAAAACCAAACAATATTCTTGTTTGTTTCATTATGCCTAACCCTAAAACAAATAAACAAACAGTAACTCACAATATTCGTCTATCAAGGATCAAAAAACAACCAAACAATATTCGTCTTTGTTTCTTTATACCTAACCCTAAATTACACAAAACACAAAATATATAACCGTATAAATTTAGTTACACAAAACACAAAACACAAATTACATAAACCTAAATTACACAACCACCTCTGACAAACAAAACACAAACCAAAAGGATTGACACCATTTTCGGATGATTCGACACTTGATATTCCACATATCTTTGGCCGGATTCAAATCGTCTATGAAACTGAGTGACAAAGATGGTGATTCACCGCCGAATTGCTTTGCCGATGACATGGTTCGTGTGGAACCTTTGTAAAAAAAAACCCTAGAATGTCGCCTGTATTTGCACTTTTAAGAAATGTGAAGAAGAAAGAGAGAGATGGGGGATATAATGTGAAGAAGAAAGAGAGAGATGGAGATATGATGACATCTCAGGTGCATTAAATGCACAAAACAACTCCCCATGCAATTTTGAAATTCTCTCCTAAAAAAATCACTAATTTATCCTAATAAAAATCAGATTATATATTATATTATTTAGATTTATTTATAGATTTATATATATGTATATATATCCGAATTATGACATCAGCATGGACAATGTGGCATATCTCAGAGGTTGACACGTAAGCAAATCGAGGTCAACGGCTAATCTCCTTTTATAGATAGTATAAATACTAGGTTATATACCCGTGAGCTTCACGAGTTATGGGTTGTTTTATAAAAATTTATATTTATAAAAGAATTTTATATATATGATTTCTTATAATTGGATAACCTCTTCATACTAACATTTTATTGGTTTTTGAATTTTTTTTTTAAAAACACCACTTTAACGTCCTTTCTACCACGTGTTTTTCTTACCACGCCACCTTGCTAACGTGACTGCTACATGACGCTTAATGTCTACTCTTTATACCCTCCCACGCTTAATGTTTCAACCTCAAAGCACACCCAACAGTTTATATACCCATGACCTTAACGGGTTATGGGTTATGTTAAAAAATCTATGTCTATAAAAGTATTTTTATTTATAATTTATAACCTGATATCTTTTTCATGCTAACACCCATGTTTGGCAAACCTTACCAATAAGAAAAAAAAATTGAATTACTTAGGGCATTTACTTCAATATGGCAATAAGTAATAGAAATTGCAATAATATTAATTCTCTACAAAATACCTATTTAATTTCAGATGGATCGGATCCGAACGAAACATATAATATCTACTGGCATTAAAGCCCATATAGATCATCATTTTTGTTCTAGGCCTTTCCAAAGTTAGGCTTCACGTGTAAGGGTTTAAACTACATGATTAATTTAAACTAAGGTCCAAAATCTTTTAGTATTTTCTAAAATGCTTTCAATATAAGATATAAAGCAAATGAGAACTTATAAGCATTTCCCGGTGTTCATATTATAATAAGCAACAATCAGTTTGATAAATAACCTCAAACGTAAAATCCTAATGCAGTAGTCGTATGTATACAATATACTTAATAATAAAAGCCCATGGTAACAACATTTCTTTAATTCATAACTAACAAAGTAAAGTCTTGTTTTTGAAACAAATATATAAAGATGCAACTTACTAGTTACAACCAATTGATGTCCTTTGAGGACTCGTATTAGCTACATAAAACAACAAATGATAATAATTTACATAATAAAAGTCCACATAACATTTGAAACACTAAAAAGTTATATGCATATATTTTTCCAAGGGTAAACAAACAATCAAAATGGTCTATTTTTAAACAACGGGCACTGGCCCATGGCCTTTTGATTACCTTTGCAACTTCAAGCACATACTTTCCAAGAGGCTGATATATCATTACATAACGGCGCACGTCATGAGCCTCCCATTATTAGACAAATCTCGTCATAGATACAATCACATCCTACTCGAATAAGCCACATTCCACTCAAAATAATCACATGTCCCACTCGAAACATCCAAGTTCACTCGTTAGTGACATGTAGCCACCCAGAGTGTTTTATGGTGACGTGAACCTCCACAAAAAGAAAACTCGCCAAACTCTTGTTCCGTAGCGAATTTATACTTTCTGATGTACCTCAAACAGACCAAAATACCAAACAAATAGTCAATACGTATCCTAATTTTATTAGCAACGTTCGGTCATATCTAGTCGCTCAAAAAGAAGATAAAAAACAATGAGGTAAATTAATATTATTAATTATTTCAGTAAATAACATAATTACAATCTTGTATACCGTTGTTTTTCGTTTATAACTGGAGCAGAGTTGGCGTGCTTGATGGTTTAAGTGAAGTTAAGCATCCTATCAATGAATACAAATTGGCAGCTTGATCTTTGAGGGTCTTCAACCAACCCTTCAATATTAAACATCTCACCCGGTTCTTTTAGTTCAGGGTAGATCATCCTGAACCTTATTTGCAAACCTGCATTCACAAAAACATGCCCACAACTATGTTAACATCCAATAAGAAAGATTTAACAATAGATAATGGGTAATTTATTTTGTATATAACCAAGTTAAATATTCACCAATCAAAGTTAGATGTATTTTTTCAAGCTATAGAGCTACTTATATTTCATCTTTCATTGTGTTTTTTTTCTCTTATCATACAGTAACCAAAATCAATATATGTTTTCGTCAAGTCCCCTAATTCATAACATTCATACCCTGAACTTCAAACTATGGAAGCAAGACAAAAAAGAAGCAAAAGAACTCTCTGTTGGACCCATGTAGTCTTCTTGTATTGGACCATCATAGTCATCCTCTCAAACTGTTTTACTGGATCGTCCTCGTGAACATCATTTTGACCCGTTTGATCATCACATTGGCCAGTAGAATCATCTTATTAAACTTGACCATGATCCTTAGGTCCAGATTCTTCACAATCATCTTCATCCATAGGGACCTCTTCAAGAACATAGTATTGAGCAACATGACCATCTTCTTGAACATGGGCCTGACCTGTAGGAACATGTTTCTGAACATCATCTTGAATGGTCGAACGGTCTTCTGTTTCACATCTAGTGCCCCAAAATTTGACATCATAATATAAAACTCGTGCACTTTTATTCACTTAGGTACCTTTGATTATATTAACTAATGTACGCAATATATACAAAATACACAAAAAAAAAAAAAAAAACTAAAAAAGCACAAACTATAAACTAACAAAAAAAATGTAGATAATGATATAATTTACCTTAAGAGAAGCTCCACTAACTCTAGTGTGGAAGGATTCATATTCAGTTTATTAGCCATGTGAAAATTTAGGGTTATATTTTATACAAACTTGTGTCTCAAGTCAACTTAACCCCAACCCACATAAATCTTTATCGATTCTGACCCGTTCCCCACCTCACCCTCAACCATATCATAGTGACCCCAACCCACATAAAACTTTATTGATTCTTACCCATTCCCCACCTCACCCCCAACATATCTTGGTGTCTCGCTTTATCGATGTCTACCTGCGTTATAGCCACTAAAAAAAGGTCTTCATCGCCAAATTTCCATTTCCATTTACTCTAGTGTGGAAGGATTCATATTCAGTTTATTAGCCATGTGAAAATTTAGGGTTATATTTTATACAAAGTTGTGTCTCAAGTCAAATTGACCCCAACCCACATAAATCTTTATTGATTCTGACCCGTTCCCCACCTCACCCTCAACCATATAATAGTGACCCCAACCCACATAAAAGTTTATTGATTCTGACCCATTCCCCACCTCACCTGTCACACCCCGATATTTCCACGTATTACCGGTGGGCCCGGTGGGGAATATCGTGATGTAGTTGATATCATCATAAACAATTTATCACAGTTTATATACACAACGGAAGTCGAAAGATAAAATCATTACAAACCAAATAAAAGTAATATCATTTATTACAAAACGGTTGTAAAGGATCCACAGGCGGATCAAAGTTAAAAAGAAATATTGTTCAGCAGATTTATAACATCTAAGCTTGCAAGACCCTTTATTGATGCTAGGAGTAGCCAGCCTATTCCGTTTAGTACCTGCACTTAGCCTTTTTGGAAAATACGTCAGTTTACACTGGTAAATACAATTAACCGACTCATTTTGAAAATGTTTAAGAAAATTGATTTGAATGCACAAGGCACAAAATATCTTTTATAACTTGGGACAATTATTTAAAAATAATCTTGTATACAGATTTAAATGTTTGCCATCTGTCAGGGCCGGTTAGAAGAGCCGGACGAGATTAACTGACACACCACATGTATAATACCCACAAGGAAGTTTCCTTATTGTGGGGTACCTTTTTATACATACGCAACTGTAAGGTGTATGCCTACACCCCGTGCTTAAGTCGTGGCCATTTTCTTAATAATGATGCCAATGATATCCGGGACATGGTCATTAACCCCCCAAAAGCCATATAACAAAAAAACAGATTAAAATGGGTTATGCAAATATATTAATCACAATCCGATTTAAAACAGTTACATACCCGACCAAGCGGTATTATTATAATACCGTATCCCAAGCCCGTATAACAGAAAATAAGTTAAAAGTATTTACCTGAGCAAATTATATAAATTTATCCCAGCCGTACAAATCAGCAAGTGCAAGTATCTTTTACTGGTCTCCTAAATCTGGAACGAAAGTTTTAATTAACGTATTAGATTCCTAACGGGTCTTACTTAAGTTAAACTTAGACCGGTTAGTTTTAAAGAAAGGTATACGGTTCAAACGCAAGATTAAGCGAAGACCGGATTAGAGTGTGGTTTAGACCCGACAAGTTTGAAGACTTGTATAATATGGGTTAACTAAACACATTCTGGATTTTGAAGTAAAAATGATAAGGTTTGACCCGTTTCGGTTAATTTATGCAAACTAGTTACATAACCCGTACCGAATGCGATAAATGCATAACGGGTAACCAAATGAGTCATGAACAGGTTTCCTAAGTTAATATGCCTTAAATATGTTGTGATATCAGTAGGATACCTTCCAATATGCCCAAAATGAATTTAAACTCAAATTATGCCCTGTAGGGGTATTTTGGTCATTTTAAAGGTTATAAAAGAGTTTAAATACTAATCTGAGTTTCAGGTCTGATATAATCAGTAAAAATATTTATTTTTATAAGTCATAACAGTAGGGTATTGCATATATGTGAAATTTATCTTTAATAACCAAACTATGCACCGTAGGGGCATTTTGGTAATTTCACATAAGCTTTAAAGGTCAAAATTAGAATTCTAAGTTCAAAACTTTTGCTTACTGTTTAATTATAAAAATTTACTTAAAACATCAGTAGGTATTAAGTTTCATATGCCAAAAATAGTTTTAACTCATACTATGCGCTTAAAAAGCGTAAAAGTCGGTTTTAAGCGATTTTCGGGTTTAAATAGGAAATCTGAGTTTTTGATCAGTTTATAAAGTTCAAAATATTTTATTTATCATATAAAATCAGTAGCAAAAAGTTTGGTATCAATATGTTATGTAAAACCCATTTTATTCAAGAAAAGGTTATAACCGATAATTACCGAATTATAGCAAGAACCCTATGTTATGCTCAGCTTAAAGATAAATAAAAATCTTCAAAAATCCCAAAATATTATATTACATCTGTGGGTAAAAATTTTAGTGTCAAAATTTAGGTTTAGATAGGCTTTATGCTAATTACGTCGTTTAATTAATAAAAAGCTTCTTAATTACGATATTGAGCATAACTCCTAATTCAGACCTCAAACTGATGTCAAATTTTTAGGACAAGTTTATAAATCAGTAATAAAGGTTTTTGTCCTCTCACATTTTCAAAAATCTTGTTTTAAGGTCAAAAGGGCATTATGGTCAATATTTAGGCATATAACGGAAACATGCACATGAATCGAATAACTAATGAACCAAGTTGTATAACCTCAGAGGGTTACACTAACCTATAACCTGGTCCTAATAGAGCTCTAAGGCATTTCTAAAATATGCTACATTGGGTCAGAACTGAAAGTCAAAGCAAAAGTCTACTTTTGCGACTTTCGGTTCCGAACCGAGTTTAAACTGAAAATTGTCGGGTTGAACATGTTTAGACATGTTCTTACATTAATTACCAAGTTATACAAGTGATAAAACAGGTTTCATGGCTTCTACATTGTTAATTATGCTTTTATTTGAAATTTAGCTTTCTGTTGACTTTTTATATTCAAGTTTGACCCGACAATTGACCAAGTTAGAGTGGGAATCAGAAGGTGCCCTTTTAAGGGTTTATTACCCACATAATTACCAACTCAAAGCTACTTTCAATTCCAGAATTGACTGGACCATTAGTGATTAATCACTAAGTCAAACCTTAATTACGACGGGTTTGACTTTAGGTCATTAAACTAATAAAACTGAATTAAGAAAGGTCAAGGAGGCTTAGTGAAGTACTAAGCACGACTAATGACCCTTAGGAAATGATCTTGAGCTCCAGGAGACTCCAGAAGTTAAGTTATGAATGTTTTCAAGTGAGTACCCAAAATGTTGCAACAATAGTTCTTTATATAGGGATTTTAATTGAATAAGATCATGCCAAACAAGTCTACAGGTGTCCCTAGGCATGAAAAACCACTGGTGCAGCCCCTGGAATGAAAAACAAGGCTTCAAAGGCGGTGGAACTGGCTGTACTCGCAGATGTTCATGAAATCTGTCCAGGTCAGGCCGTCGCATCGCGCGACGGCAGAAGGGGGAGGTGGTGGCGCAGCGCCACCATGTGGCTTACCTGATCATCAAGTTTCAAATAATAACATTTCACCCCTGGACCTTCTAAAACGTAATTTCTTTCATTTTAAGCACATTTAACCCATATAACTTATATTTCTATGATCCATGAGATATAACCAAACATCGTTAGGTCCGGTTACGTTAAACGATAACCGAAAACACAAGTTTTGCCTTGTTGACGCTTCTAACCCCTTAATTACGAAAGTTAACGTATCTTCCTCATATGATATCGAAACCTTGTGAAATTTTTATCACTTATTCTTGGGAGTATAATTAATCGTTACAAGGCTCCAGGTTCGCTAAAAGGTCACTCATAGGTATAACTTAAACATGTTGACACTTTTAACCCTCGCGTCTTGTAAACTTTCACTTTCTTCCACAAACGGTTTCATATGCTTCATGATACATTCGTTTTAAGGGTATAAACATCGTGTAGGGTTGTTAAAAGACATAATTATCAAATGTTGACACTTTGAATCCTTATATACATATACTTTCTTCGTTTGTCAACTTTAGTCCCTCATATTCAATTTGTAACACGTTTAAAGTCCATGACACGTGTCGATACTATATTGGACATGATTTTACGAGGCGTTACATCCTCACCCCCTTAAAAGAAATCTCGACCTTGAGATTTACTGAAATAAATGAGGGTACTTCTCTTTCATTGTGGACTCTACCTCCCACGTATACTCGGGACCTCTACGGGCATCCCATTTAACCTTTACAATTGGTACCTGCTTCCTTCGAAGCTTCTTAACCTGTCGATCCTCAATCGACAAAGGTTTCTTAACAAACTTCAGGCTCTCATCTATGTGCACATCCGTATGTGGTATGAATAGTGATTCATCAGCTAGACATTTCTTCAGATTGCAGATGTGGAATACATTATGAATACCACTGAGCTCTTCAGGAAAATTTAACTTATAAGCCACTGTTCTGACACATTCGATGATCTCGAATGGTCCTATATATCTTGGTCTTAACTTGCCTTTCTTGCCAAATCACATTACCCCTTTCCAGGGTGATACTTTCAGTAACACTTTATCACCAACCTCGAATTTTAGAGGTTTACGCCTTCTATCTGCGTAGCTTTTCTGCCTATCCCTGGCAGCTTTGAGACGATCTCATATCTGTACAATTTTATCTGTCGTCTGCAGGACTATATCAGGTCCTGTTAGTTGGACATCTCCAACTTCTGCCCAGTAAACGGGCGTCCTGCACTTCCTTCCATATAAAGCTTCAAATGGTGCAACTTGAATACTGGAATGATAACTATTATTATATGAAAATTCGATCAATGGAAGATGATCATCCCAACTTCCACCCAGATCAATAACACAAGCTCGTAGCATATCTTCGAGTGTCTGAATAGTACGCTCGCTCTGACCATCCGTCTGAGGATGATATGCTGTGCTGAAATTCAATCGAGTGCCTAGGGATTGCTGAAAGATTTTCCAGAAATGCGACGTATACCTCGTATCCCTATCAGAGATGATAGACATTGGCACTCCGTGGAGAGATACAATCTCGTCCACGTATAGCTGAGCTAACTTATCTGAGCTGTGTGTTTCCTTAATAGGTAAGAAGTGGGCTGACTTAGTCAATCTATCCACTATAAACCAAATAGTATCATTTCCTCGCTTTGTCTTTGGTAACTTGGTGATAAAATCCATAGTCACCATTTCCCACTTCCAGGTGGGAAGTTCAGGCTGTTGCAGCAAACCTGACGGCTTCTGGTGTTCTGCCTTAACTTGAGCACATGTCAGACATTTGGCCACATAAGTGGCTATAGACTTCTTCAAGCCTATCCACCAATAATTTGCCTTCAAATCCTGGTACATCTTATCAGTTCCAGGATGAACAGAATACTTAGAACTGTGGGCTTCTTGAAGGATAACATCCCGAAGTCCTCCATAGATCGGAACCCATATTCGTCCATTCAATCTTAGGATTCCATCCTTGCCATATGATAATTGTTCAGCAGTTACTCCCAACTTCTCATTTGGGTAGTTGGCTTCTAATACAACTTCTTTCTGAGCGGCTAGCACTCTTTCATTCAAGCTGTTCTTCAATTCAATGCTCTTGGCATTGATTCTAATGGGCTTAACCCTTTCCTTCCTACTTAAGGCATCGGCGACCACATTCGCCTTGCCTGGATGGTATCGGATTTCACAATCATAGTCATTCAAAGTCTCCATCCACCGACGCTGTCTCATGTTTAAATCCTTCTGATTAAACAACTGTTGAAGGCTCTTGTGATCAGAATAGATCACACACTTGGTGCCATATAAATAATGCCTCCAAAGTTTTAGTGCAAACACAATGGCACCCAACTCCAAGTCGTGGGTGGTATAATTTTTTTCCTGCACTTTTAGTTGTCGGGAAGCATATGCAATAACTTTACCCTTCTGCATTAGTACACATCCCATGCCAGTGTGCGATGCGTCGCAGTAAACCACAAATTCTTCAATACCTTCAGGCAATGTCAACACAGGAGCATTGCTTAACTTCTGTTTAAGAACATCGAAGGATTCTTGTTGCTTAGGACCCCAATCAAACTTAATATTCTTCCTAGTCAACGAAGTTAGGGGTGCTGCAATCCTTGAGAAATTCTCAATAAAACGCCTGTAGTATCCTGCCAGGCCTAAGAAGCTGCGAATCTCTGTGGGCGTCTTCGGCTCTTGCCAATTCATGATAACTTCAATCTTAGCGGGATCCACCTGGATACCATGCTCACTAACCATATGTCCAAGGAATTGGACTTCCCGAAGCCAAAATTCACACTTTGAAAACATGGCGTAAAGCTTTTCTTGTTGAAGAAGTTTAAGAATACAACGAAGATGCTTCTCATGATCAGCTTGATTCTTTGAATAAATGAGGATGTCATCAATGAAGACGATGACAAACTTGTCCAAGTAGGGTTTGCAAACGCGATTCATGAGGTCCATGAATGCTGCTGGTGCATTAGTGATCCCGAAAGGCATCACTAAAAACTCGTAGTGACCATATCGAGTTCTGAATGCAGTCTTGTGCACATCTTCATCTCTAAGCTTCAGTTGATGGTAACCTGACCTCAAGTCAATCTTGGAGAAGTAACTTGCTCCTTGCAATTAATCGAACAGATCGTCGATCCTGGGTAATGGATATCTGTTCTTGATCGTGACCTTGTTAAGTTCGCGATAATCGATGCATAGACGCATCGATCCATCTTTCTTCTTTACAAATAGAATTGGTGCTCCCCAGGGAGATAAGCTAGGTCTAATAAATCCTTTCGCCAACAAATCATCCAACTGAGTTCTCAACTCCTTCATCTCAGTCGGGGCCAACCGGTAAGGTGCTCTTGCAACTGGTGCTGCTCCAGGTATTATGTCGATTCTGAACTCCACTTGGCTATCTGGGGGTAAACCAGACAATTCTTCAGGGAATACTTCTGAATAGTCAGAAATGACAGGGATGTCTTCGATCTTGGGCTTTGGTTCATCAATAGTCACATGTGCCATATAAATGACACAACCCTTCTTCATACACCTTGACGCCTTAAGCACGGACACTTGCTTAGGCAACCCATACTGAGTATCTCCTTGTATGGTAAGTGGCTCACTATACGGAGTCTTGATCACCACTTGTTTCTTGTCACAAACAATCTGGGCTTGGTTATGAGATAACCAATCCATGCCTATTACTATGTCGAAACCAGCTAATTTCAAAGGAAGTAAGGATAACGGAAAGGAGTGGTTCCTAATGGATATAAAACATCCATCTAGCACAGTTGAGGCAGTTTCTAAGGTAACATCGGCCAACTCTACTTCATATTTCACGCTTAGGGTTTTAACAGGTAAATTCATCAACTTACAAAACTTACCATCTACAAATGACTTATCCGCACCCGAATCAAATAACTGCCTTGAATAAACATCATTTATAAGGAAGGTACCTGTTATCACATTATCATCCTGAACGGCTTCTCGTGCATCCATTCGAAAGACCCTTGCATTGGTCTTTTTGACTTCTTCAGGCTTTTTGGCATACTTAGGGCAATTGGTCTTGATGTGCCCTTTCTCATTGCAACCATAACAGGTCGCATCCTTCAACTTCTTGCAATCCAAAGTCTTGTGTTCTTTGGACATGCAGATCCCACAACCAATCGGCTTCGACTGCGACTTTAATTCAAACCTGCATTTCCCGAAATGACGTTTCTGGCATGTTTTGCATTTAGGCTTCTCATCCACTTGCTGGTTACCCTTGTTAGACCCAAAATTCTTCTTGTGGTCTAGGTTCCCCCTATGCTTCTTGTTAGAACGACGTGAGTTATCATCCTCTCGTTTCCTTTTTCCTTCTTCAGAAATCTTAAGCGATTTCAGCCTGATTGCATCGAGAGTAAGGGATAAAGACAAATCAGCTGCTGACCTAAAAGTAGTAGGTCGAGACACCTTCACACTAGCTTTGATCTCCGGGGCTAAACCCCCAATAAAACGAGCGATACGTTTTGGTTCCGGGGTAACCAAGTATGGAACCAATCGAGACATGGTATTGAAACTGGTGAGGTAAGTCTGGCAGTCTATGTTCTTCATGACTAAGGTCAAGAAGTCAGTATCGATCTTCTCAACTTCGTGTTGAGGACAATAATTTTCTTTGATTAGGGCAATGAACTGCTCCCAAGACATGCTATACAAGTGGACTTTTCCTGTAGCTTGAATCAATGATCTCCACCACGCTAGAGCTTCTCCCTTAAAAGATTGTGACACAAACTTCACAATATCTTTCTCTGCACAACCACTAATATCAACCACCATGTCCATTTCATTGAGCCAAGTCATACAATCGATGGCTCCTTTATCCCATGTGAAGTCTCTAGGCTTACAGGAGACAAAATACTTATAAGAACAGCCCCTAACACGTGGTTCTTGTTTGAGCTCAATCTTCTTAGACGGAACACTCCTCTGATTTTTCGAGTGATGAGAATCACTCTTGCGAGCTGTATGAGTTATGGAGGGTGGCTTTGAATGAGGTACAGACTGAGTTCTAACGTGAGTTTCACTCGATTCATTAAACTGTCTTTCAAGAGCTCGCGTAACGGCATTATCTATTAATGCCTGTAATTTTGCGCCTGCTACATTAACTCTGGAAGTGTCATGATTCTCCCTCGGGTGACTGTTGACTTCGTCCGACCCAGCCATGTAGCTTGATTGCTACATAAAATATTGACAAGATTTATTCAAAAGTCCATTATGGAATTGTCTTTTATGGCAATTCATTAACCATGGTAATTATAAACTATATTTGGTTAATTTATTAAACATATTTGTTTAGGATTTTCATTATAATTTATCCTAATTATAAAGTAATAAGGGTATTATTAATGACACATAAGGCCTAGTCACAAGGACAATTTAAATTATAAACCATGATTTCAGATAATCGAGGTATTAAGGTTTGAACGTAGTTCATTACCTTTTATTTGACAGGGAGTCGTAGACTACAATATGTATTTTGTCTTACATGACAATGATTATAGCTCGTAGGCCCTACATCACAATTGGATGTTTAAATAATAAAGAAGGAATTGGAAGAATCCAATATAAGAATGACATGTGTGATTTTAACGAATCACATCTGTCAGGAGTGTTAACATGTTTTTAGATGTTAACAAGGGTTTGAATCTTTTTAAACAGGTTTTACCATTATGGCCAGGTCTATAATGACATGCAGGCTAGGTTATACCTTTTAAGATTCTTATTTAATATTTAAAGGCAGATCTTATAAAAGGAATGACGTATTTTGGATTTATTTATTTATTTCATACATATTACATTTATGCATATAATGACAAAATAAAATTTTAAATGATAACATGCCACTAAAAATTTAAAAAGAGTACATGGTTGCCCTAAGCGGGACTTTTAACAGAAATAACTTGCCCACGCAGGGGCTAAAAAGAAATGGCATGCCCACGCAGGGGCTAACTGGAAATACAAGTCCTCGCAGGGACTAATTACAGAAACAGATGTCCACGCAGGGACTTGATTGAAAATTAAAGAAATACAAATAAACAAATAAAGGGTTTAATGATCCTTTTTGCTCTTCCCCTTGGTTAAGCCTGCCAAACCCTTGAGAAATCCTCGGTTGTGCCTACGCTCTTCTTGAACCACCCGTTCCACCTGGCTCAACCTTTGTAGAATCTCCTGTTGCTGCGGTGGCGATAACAGTGGCGGCTGCGGCGGCTGCTGATGCTGCAGAGGCTGAGGAGGTGGCGGGTATTGGTACCCATAGGGTGGGTACCTAGTCTGATAAGGGACTCCAAAGGGCCCCTCGGGATGAAGAGCATTGTAGTTTGCTGCCGCAAGGTATGGGTCAACTTCGGCGTAGTTGTAGTTAGTATGGGCTGGCTGCTCGAAAGAGTTATACGCCGCTACACCGGCGTATGTAGGGATTGGGTTATCATTACCCACCGGTGGCAGTGCGACTGGCGCAGACTCCACCTCAGAAACAGGGTTCGAAGGCCCACCCATTTGTGGGTCTTCGTATAGTGGCGGGTAATGCCTGCCACTTGAATGCTGAGGGGTGCTGATACGGACTCCCCCTCGCACGGACATCCGTGCGGTTGATCTCCTACGCCTCGGTGGCTCCGGAGGCGGTTGCTGCACTGGTGGTGGTGGCGGTGGAGTAACCGCTACAAAACGCGAATCCTCCGAGGGATCCTGCTGCTGTGATGAGTGGTAACTGGGAGTGAACACCCAATCGTATTGGGCAAACCTTGCCTGATAACTGTCTGGACCACGATAAGGTGATCCATGATATGACAACCCATCCGAAATCTCGATGGGGTGAGTAGGTGTTCCGGTTGGCGGCTTGTCAGGTTCCGGATCCTCTTCCATGTCCATGGAGAAATGGTCCTCCGGTCCCAACGGGTTATAACCCATTAGCTCATCAATTTGGTTTGCCGGGTTGAACCGGCTTTGAAAATAGGGTGTTGGGTCATTGAAGGAATGGTGTGAGTTGGGGCTTTGAAGGGGTATGAAAGAGTGATGTGAGTTGTGGGGCTCATTCTCCGATTGAGGCCCGAAAGAATTGAGGTAAGAAGGTGAGGAGCTCAGCGAGACTGAATGCCTCGCGGGTTCTAAATGGGTCCTCCAGTCTTCTTGAGGACTTTTGCTTAAAGTGTCTGATGGAGTTTGCCGGTGTGAAGGCCCGGCCTCGTGATCGTTGGGGGCGATGAATGGCCCCTTGCCTCTTCCTCGGACTCTTGGCGGCATTTTTGTAGGCCCTGTCAAAACAAACAACAGAAACAACAAAAGAAACAATAAAGGACAAAACAAAATAAGTCAGAATTAGTCCTAAGTTCTTTGTCTAGACTCGAAAGTCGAGGAATGTGCAAACTGTGTCATTGAGATTAAACACAAAAAGCTAGTGTTTAATTCACTCAACGTTGGCTCTGATACTAACCTGTCACACCCCGATATTTCCACGTATTACCGGTGGGGAGTATCGTGACGTAGTTGATATCATCATAAACAATTTATCACAGTTTATATACATAGCGGAAGTCGAAAGATAAAATCATTAGAAACCGAATAAAAGTAATATCATTTATTACAAAACGGTTGTAAAGGATCCACAGGCGGATCAAAGTTAAAAAGAAATATTGTTCAGCAGATTTATAACATCTAAGCTTGCAAGACTCTTTATTGATGCTAGGAGTAGCCAGCCTATTCCGTTTAGTACCTGCACTTAGCCTTTTTGGAAAATACGTCAGTTTACACTGGTAAATACAATTAACCGACTCATTTTGAAAATGTTTAAGAAAATTGATTTGAATGCACAAGGCACAAAATATCTTTTATAACTTGGGACAATTATTTAAAAATAATCTTGTATACAGATTTAAATGTTTGCCGTCTGTCAGGGCCGGTTAGAAGAGCCGGACGAGATTAACTGACACACCACAGGTATAATACCCACAAGGAATTTTCCTTATTATGGGGTACCTTTTTATACATACGCAACTGTCAGGTGTATGCCTACACCCCGTGCTTAAGTCGTGGCCATTTTCTTAATAATGATGCCAAGGATATCCGGGACATGGTCATTAACCCCCCAAAAGCCATATACCAAACAAAACAGATTAAAACGGGTTATGCAAATATATTAATCACAATCCGATTTAAAACAGTTACATACCCGACCAAGCGGTATTATTATAATACCGTATCCCAAGCCCGTATAATGGAAAATAAGTTAAAAGTATTTACCTGAGCAAATTATATAAATTTATCCCAGCCGTACAAATCAGCAAGTGCAAGTATCTTTTACTGGTCTCCTAAATCTGGAACGAAAGTTTTAATTAACGTATTAGATTCCTAACGGGTCTTACTTAAGTTAAACTTAGACCGGTTAGTTTTAAAGAAAGGTATACGGTTCAAAAACAAGATTAAGAGAAGACCGGGTTAGAGTGTGGTTTAGAACCGACAAGTTTGAAGACTTGTATAATATGGGTAAACTCAACACATTCTGGATTTTGAAGTAAAAATGATAAGGTTTGACCCGTTTCGGTTAATTTATGCAAACTAGTTACATAACCCGTACCGAATGCGATAAATGCATAACGGGTAACCAAATGAGTCATGAACAGGTTTCCTAAGTTAATATGCCTTAAATATGTTGTGATATCAGTAGGATACCTTCCAACATGCCCAAAACGAATTTAAACTCAAATTATGCCCTGTAGGGGTATTTTGGTCATTTTAAAGGTTATAAAAGAGTTTAAATACTAATATGAGTTTCAGGTCTGATATAATCAGTAAAAATATTTATTTTTATAAGTCATAACAGTAGGGTATTGCATATATGTGAAATTTATCTTTAATAACCAAACTATGCACCGTAGGGGCATTTTGGTAATTTCACATAAGCTTTAAAGGTCAAAATTAGAATTCTGAGTTCAAAACTTTTGCTTACTGTTTAATTATAAAAATTTACTTAAAACATCAGTAGGTATTAAGTTTCATATGCCAAAAATAGTTTTAACTCATACTATGCGCTTAAAACGCGTAAAAGTCGGTTTTAAACGATTTTCGGGTTTAAATAGGAAATCTGAGTTTTTGATCAGTTTATAAAGTTCAAAATATTTTATTTATCATATAAAATCAGTAGCAAAAAGTTTGGTAACAATATGTTATGTAAAACCCATTTTATTCAAGAAAAGGGTATAACCGATAATTACCGAATTATAGCAAGAACCCTATGTTATGCTCAGCTTAAAAATAAATAAAAATCTTCAAAAATCCCAAAATATTATATTACATCAGTGGGTAAAAATTTTAGTGTCAAAATTTGGGTTTAGATAGGCTTTATGCTAATTACGTCGTTTAATTAATAAAAAGCTTCTTAATTACGATATTGAGCATAACTCCTAATCTAGACCTCAAACTGATGTCAAATTTTAAGGACAAGTTTATAAATCAGTAATAAAGGTTTTTGTCCTCTCACATTTTCAAAAATCTCGTTTTAAGGTCAAAAGGGCATTATGGTCAATATTTAGGCATATAACGGAAACATGCACATGAATCGAATAACTAATGAACCAAGTTGTATAACCTCAGAGGGTTACACTAACCTATAACCTGGTCCTAATAGAGCTCTAAGGCATTTCTTAAATATGCTACATTGGGTCAGAACTGAAAGTCAAAGCAAAAGTCTACTTTTGCGACTTTTGGTTCCGAACCGAACTTAAACTGAAAATTGTCGGGTTGAACATGTTTAGACAGATTCTTACATTAATTACCAAGTTATACTAGTGATAAAACAGGTTTCATGGCTTCTACATTGTTAATTATTCTTTTATTTGAAATTTAGCTTTCTGTTGACTTTTTATAATCAAGTTTGACCCGACAATTGACCTAGTTAGAGTGGGAATCAGAAGGTGCCCTTTTAAGGGTTTATTACCCACATAATTACCAACTCAAAGCTACTTTCAATTCCAGAATTGACTGGACCATTAGTGATTAATCACTAAGTCAAACCTTAATTACGACGGGTTTGACTTTAGGCCATTAAACTAATAAAACTGAATTAAGAAAGGTCAAGGAGGTTTACTGAAGTGCTAAGCACAACTAATGACCCTTAGGAAATGATCTTGAGCTCCAGGAGACTCCAGAAGTTAAGTTATGAATGTTTTCAAGTGAGTGCCCAAAATGTTGCAACAAGAGTTCTTTATATAGGGATTTTAATTGAATAAGATCATGCCAAACAAGTCTACAGGTGTTCCTTGATCAGTTCCAGGTGTCCCTTGATCAGTTCCAGGTGTCCCTAGGCATGAAAAACCACTGGTGCAGCCCCTGGAATGAAAAACAAGGCTTCAACGGCGGTGGAACTGGCTGTACTCGCAGATGTGCATGAAATTTGTCCAGGTCAGGCCGTCGCGTCGCGCGACGGCAGAAGGGGGAGGTGGTGGCGCAGCGCCACCATGTGGCTTACCTGATCATCAAGTTTCAAATAATGACATTTCACCCCCTGGACCTTCTAAAACGTAATTTCTTTCATTTTAAGCACATTTAACCCATATAACTTATATTTCTATGATCCATGAGATATAACCAAACATCGTTAGGTCCGGTTTCGTTAAACGATAACCGAAAACACAAGTTTTGCCTTGTTGACGCTTCTAACCCCTTAATTACGAAAGTTAACGTATCTTCCTCATACGATATCGAAACCTTGTGAAATTTTTATCACTTATTCTTGGGAGTATAATTAATCGTTACAAGGCTCCGGGTTCACTAAAAGGTCACTCAGAGGTATAACTTAAACATGTTGACACTTTTAACCCCCGCGTCTTGTAAGCTTTCACTTTCTTCCACAAACGGTTTCATATGCTTCATGATACATTCGTTTTAAGGGTATAAACATCGTGTAGGGTTGTTAAAAGGCATAATTATCAAATGTTGACACTTTGAATCCTTATATATATATACTTTCTTCGTTTGTCAACTTTAGTCCCTCATATTCAATTTGTAACTCGTTTAAAGTCCATGACACGTGTCGATACTATATTGGACATGATTTTACGAGGTGTTACATCACCCCCAACATATCTTGGTGTCTCGCTTTATCGATGTCTACCTGCGTTCTAGCCACTTAAAAAAGGTCTTCATCGCCAAATTTCCATTTCCATTTACCAAGGAGGCTAGAGGATGGTTTTAAAGAATGCAAAATTGAGACTAAACTGTGAAATTCCTTCCACTCCTTCTTGTCCAGATTCTGATCTCTCCAAGTCCACCTCCAAACTATACTCCCTCTGTCCATAAATACTCGGTTGTCACTGATCCAGGCAGAGTTGTATTGGGTAAGCCTAAATAAATCTGGGAACCTCTGCCAAATAGGACCGCCTTCAATCCAATTATCAACCCTAAACCTCACTTTAGTTTCATCCCCTACACTACACACCAAATGGTCAGACAGGGACATGTGCAATTTCTCGAAGTATTCGTTACGCGAAATTGACTTTAAAGATGACAAAACAACTTGTAATAAAAATGTTTTTAGTAAATGAAATCATGGTAATAAAAACTTATGTAACTCGCACCTTGAAGAAGTAGTTGATCGGTTGTTGATTTCACACCAGTTATAGATTTGTAAAAATGTAGAACACACGTAGATTTAAGAATGACTGTTCAAAACCCATGAATGCTTTAAAAGAGATCCCGTAAAAACATGATCTACCCAACTTGATGAAAAAAAAAGATCATATGGATGCATATCACGGGTCTTTCCATACCTGGTAAGACATGCAGGTCAGGCCAACCATGGTAAAACATTATAATGGGCTTGGATTCGAATGGGTCATTTTTTTTTTATTTTAAAAAAGGTAATTTTGGTTACTTGTCACTATATTAAGAGAATATGCTTTAAAGCCGCTTTAAAATGAAATAAGTAGTTTTAAGTTTAAGTTATAGCATACCATCAATAGTGAAAAAGGCACTGTCCAAGCTAAACTTTTACGTAAATGTTACTCATCTCGTTATAATCATCATCGGTGTTACTCATCGAGTTCAGAAAAGTTAGTGATTGCAAACGTTCTGGATACGTAGTCGTTTCCGTTAGTCACTAATACAAATAGTCACCAAAGATTTGTTTTTATTTGACCCGTTAAGATAAAAACACAGCCAAGAGTCTGAAGTCTCCAAGACCAACCGGTTCATAAGTAAATGGGCCAAAAGTACACTATACCATAGTAAATAATACTAATTATAATATTTCTAATAACAATAAAATTATGATGTATGTAAAAGGGATTTATTATCCATCAAAATCAAATCAAGACCGAATAAAATGACATGATGAAATGTAATTATGTAAGCCCAGTTATGCCTAAAACCAAATATGCACTTCAAAATAGGAAGACAAAGAGCAAATGCAATAACTGCAGTTCAAATTTTACCTTGGATTGATGGATATAAATATTTAAAATGCTTCACGTATGCATGAACAACTACCAATTAATTTTATTTGACTCAACCCATTACCCGTCTTATCTAGCTAAACTATATAAACAACTACCAGCCGTATTTTGGCTCCAACTCCTTCAACCGATACATCTTTCATTTATTTGTTTAGAAAGTTTCCTTTTTGTATAAAAAATTGAATTTAATAATTGTCATAAGCCAGTTTAAAGTTCAAAAATAAAAAATAAGAATATTACTTGAATAAGATGGATTTTAATTATATTAAAAATATATTATTGTGGAAACATGTCACCATACCAATTTGATAAACTGCTACTCCCATTTGGATAAATTTCTTTTTTTTTTCACAAAAGAAAATGTATTATTTTAATCGTTTGTCTATTAATTAAAAAAAAACTTGCTAAATAAGCACTTTTAGTATTATTTTTTTAAGCAGATAAGCACTTTAAGATGAAGAAATATGCTTACCTGCTTATTTAAGAGGACAATTAAGCAAAATCTCAACAGCTTCTGTTCATAAACATAAGATGTTTACATAAGCAATCCCAAACACCCACTTAAACATGGTGTACATCTTGAAAACAATCAGAGGTTTTCACATTTAAACCCCCTCAAAGTAATCAATATTTGAAAACTAATTATTATACATATACATCAACAAGTAAGATGTGATGACATGTTTGAAGAATAAGCAAGAAACATACCTGATGATTTTTAACAGGAGTAACATCGCCATGATCACGCCAATCAAACTCTCCAGGAAGATCACCAGTCGGAAGAATCGGGGCCTTATTCGCATCAAACCACTCTTCAACCCTAGATACCTCTCACAGAACTCCAACGACGCCAAATCAGAAACCCACCAAATAATCAATTCAAATTCAAACTCTGATTACTAATTCCCCCTAAAACCCTACCGAATCATATTAAAAGTCAAAACTTGAGGATCAAGATTTGCCAAAAAAAAAACCCTTAATTCCAAAAACTCACCAAAAAAACAATCCAAATTCAAACTCTAATCACTGATTTCACCTAAAACCTTACCAAATCATATTAAAAATCAAAACTTGAGGTTCAAGATTTGTCAAGAACCCTTAATTCCAAAAATCCACCAACAATTTCTCAAAATAAATCTAAATTCACAAAAATTATATAAAAAATTAAAAAGATATATGGTAAAAAGACCTACCTTTATAACTACATTTTCTGAGCAGAGCAGTAATAATCTGGCGAGTTGAATCATCTTGGGCAAAAACTTTTCCCACCTCACAAAGTTATTAGTGGTGGTGGCGAAGACTTCTAGGGTTCCATTATTCTACCAAAAAGGAAAACGACGATTAAAGGAAAAGAAAATGGAATCAAAATCAAAGAAAGCATCAAAGACAATAAAAAACTTACCCTTAAAGAACACTCAAAGCAAAAGAACACTAAAAAACTTACCCTTGAAACTCCTATAAAAAACCCAGTTCATAACTGCGCCTTCATCATTCTTTCGATTATGACAAAACCAATACCTCTCAGCCTCTTGTTCATTTGATTGTAGCCCCCTAAAAGTGATTTCAGGTCGAAAATCCTTCAAGATCTGACTAATTTTGCGTTCTAAGGTTTCTCTGGCAGAAGATTATGAAGATGAAAGAATAGTGAAAGAATGAAGGAGAGAGAAGGAGCGGCTATGGTTTTTAGGGTTTCGAGAGAATGAAGGAGACTGAAGGGGGAAGAGAGAAATAACCGGACTTTTCGGAGTGAGAGACGCACGTGATTTGAAATTGGAATTTGAAATATGAATGAAAATTTTGAACCTGGCCGCCCAAAAGCATGTTTGCATATTTGAAACAAAAGTCTATCCAACAATTAATAATACATAAAAATTCAAAAATATCACAAATTGACACATGGGATTAGAAGGTGGGAGAGGTTGACAAGTAGGAGAGAGAGAAGGGAGGATGCTTGTGGTGTTGACAGATGGGACAAAATCCCTTTGCTTTATTATATTTAGAGAATAGATAATAGATAAGTTATAGGTGTTCAGTTTCATATATTCAAATTTTCACTATCTGAATCCACATATGAAATTTCGAATTTTTAAATAACAAAAATTAGTCAAATACATGTATATTTAATCCGAAGAGTTAATTGCCATTTTAGTCCCTGTGGTTTGGACCATTTTGCAAGTTTAGTCCAAAGGTTTCATTTTTAACATCTGGATCCAAAAATATTTCGTCGTTGCCATTTTGGTCCAACTGACTTAACCCCATCCATGCTTCTCAGTTACTCAAGGGGTATTTTTGTCATTTCATATTTTAAAAAATTTCACTTTATTTTTATGGTTGTTAAAACCATTTCTTTGTTATATAAAACAGATTATTAATAAATATAACAAATACACATATGCACAATTTTCACCACCATCTGAGATTCACCAAGTCTCACAACCATTGACCACCATCATCTTATAACAACACCGTTCACCCACTGTTAACCACCATCTCATAACACCACCGTTCACCAACATCAAAATCAGACCCAAATTCAAACCAAATATCAAAATCAGACCCAAAATCAAACCACCGCTGCTCTTGGATGCCCTTAGTCGTCGGAAAACCATCGAAGTCTTAGGGTTCTTAGTCTGTCACCACCGGCACCACTGGATCTGTCACCACCTCACCATTATCACCACCACACCATTGCCACCCATCTCCACCCCTCTGAAAGTAACCACCATAACAACCACCCATCTCCACCTCTCTGAAACACAACCACCACAGCTCTACCACCCATATCCGCCCCTCACCAGCCACCATTCACCACCACAACCATCGTGCCCCACCGTCATCAACCACCACAACACCAACACCACCGTTTCGCTAATCAAAAGAGAACCGAGATAAGAAAGAGAGAAATAGAGATAGAACCGTTTACCACCACCATTATCTTTCCGATCTGTTCCGATCTGGCGGTTTCGAAAAGAGAGACCTAGCCGCCGCCCTTGTTGTCTTCCTGAATTGTTCTGGCGGTTCCGATCTGTTTCGATTTGTTGTCTTACTGAATTGTTCCGGCAGGGGTGGTAGTGGTGGAGGTGTGCCGACGGCCGGTGAAGGTGGAGGTGGAGGTTGAGATGGAGGTGATGGTGTTAGTAGCTATATCAGAGAGGGGTAGAAGGGGGAGGGTGGGTGTTGGGTTTTATAACCAAATATATGGTTTTCTATAAAAACCCAAAAAGAGTTAAAAGAACAAAAATAAACCTTTAATTAACATAATAGACAAAATGACAAAAATACCCCTTGAGTAACTGAGAAGCATGGATGGGGTTAAGTTAGTTGGATCAAAATGGCAATGACGAAACCTTTTTGGATCCAGTTGTTAAAAATGAAACCTTTGGACTAAACTGGAAAAATGGCCTAAACCACAGGGACTAAAATGACAATTAACTCTAATCCGAAATGATAAATAGCGATGTTCCCAAATGGTCAAATACCATACCAATTAAAATAAAGTTGTCTTAAAATATTTGTCAGAAAATTCAAATAGAAAACCAAAAATTATAAAAATGTTATAAACCATACATTTTTAAGCCCAACCCATTACTTATGGGCTTTAGGGTTTCCAGCTATGTTTATCTCTATATATTGTAATGTTGAATATTGTGAAGAATTGAATCAAGTTTATCTTTATTTCTCTTTAGTTTTTATCACGTTATCAGTACCTTTGCCTCTACACTGGGATTAACAGGCCATCTGCAACAAATCATCTCCAATAGTTGTTTCATATCCCTGACCGGAGTTTGGAATCGCTTCACGCAGCGGAACATAACATTGATTCTTGCACCCGGAAGAAATATGTATACCAGCTCCAGCAGAGCTATTATTGGTGATGAATGTCTGGTAGATAGTGGTAGTACTAACACTATTCTCAAAGATATGAAATTTTTCTCTGAGTTGTCTCCGACAGAGACACCGATTAGTACTATATCCGGTGTCAGTAACCTTATCGAAGGCTCTGGCAGAGCACACATAACATTATCTTCGGGTACCCAATTAACTATTGATAATGCATTATATTCTAGTAAATCCAGAAGAAATTTACTCAGCTTTAAAGATATTCGAAAAAATGGTTACCACCTAAAAACAATATCTGAAAATAATATTGAATATCTTCAAATTACTTCAAACAAAAATGGCAAAGAAACAATTGTTGAACAATTAGAAGCCTTATCCTCTGGGTTATATTGTACTAATATCAATCCTATCGAATCATACATGGTGAGTAACCAAAAGCTGTTAGATAAAGATACATTCAATATATGACATGACCGTCTAGGTCACCCTGGTAGCATAATGATGAGACGAATAATCAAAAGTGCAACCGGGCACCCTCTCAAAAACTTAAAAGTTTTGCTACCATAAGACTTATTATGTGCAGCATGCTCTCTGGGCAAACTTATAACTCGGCCCTCACAAACTAAATTGATACATGAAACCCCCTCATTTTTGGAAAGAATCCAAGGGGATATTTGTGGGCCTATTCATCCTCCGTGTGGACCATTCCGCTATTTTTTGGTTTTAATAGACGCATCCTCCAGGTGGTCACATGTGAGCCTTTTAGCTACTCGAAATGTAGCATTTGCCCGACTTTTAGCTCAAATCATACAATTGAGAGCCAATTTCCCCGACAATCAAATTAAAAACATCCGGATGGATAATGCGGGAGAGTTCACATCTCAAGCTTTTAATGACTATTGTATGTCAATTGGGATCAATGTTGAACATTCAGTACCTCATGTTCACACACAGAACGGTTTAGCTGAATCTCTGATCAAACGATTACAAATAATCGCTAGACCACTCTTAATGAGATGTAAATTACCATCTTCTGCATGGGGTCATGCTATTTTGCATGCCGCTGCACTGATTAGATTGAGACCAACTGCTGATCACGAATACTCCCCATTGCAACTGGTCTCCGGACGAGAACCAAGTTTGTCCCACCTTAGAATTTTTGGTTGTGCGGTATATGTACCAATACCGCCACCACAACGTACTACAATGGGACCCCAAAGAAGACTGGGTATCTATATTGGTTTTAACTCCCCGTCCATTATTAGATACTTAGAACCAATGACGGGAGACATGTTTACAGCACGGTATGCTGACTGTCATTTTGATGAAACGATGTTCCCAGTCTTAGGGGGAGATAAGGACAAAGAAAGACTGGTAACACAAGAAATAACGTGGAATATCGCTATCAAATCTCTACCCCCGAAGTGGTCAATGTGAATATGAAGTCCAAAAGATCATACATTTGCAAAGAATAGCGAATGAATTACCAGATGCATTCACAGACACGAACAGAGTAACAAAGTCACACGTACCAGCATCAAATGTACCTGCTCGAATTGAAGTAATCCTAGAAGCGATTACTATACAACGAAAACGTGGGAGACCAATCGGTTCTAAAGACAAAAACCCACGGAAATGAAAAGAGCAAAGTAACGCAGTTGGTGAAAACTCACAAAAGATTATAAGTGAAACCCCGGTAGAGGTAAATGTCCTAGAAGAGACAACTATGAATCCAGAGGAAAATGAAGTTTCAGAAGAAACACCGGTCCGAACGAAAATGAGATCTCTATTAATTATGTACAAGATAGTACAATGTGGAACCAGAATAAAACACGTGTTGATGATATATTCGCATATGCTATAGCAACGGATGTAATCAATGAAAATGATTACGTACCAAAAACTTTAGAAGAGTGCATGCATAGAAATGATTGTCCAAGATGGCAAGAAGCCATAAATGCCGAACTAAATTCGCTCGAAAAGCGACATGTTTTCGGACCTGTAGTCCGAACGCCCATAGACGTCAAACCAGTAGGTTATAAATGGGTGTTTGCAATAAAGAGAAATGAAAAGAATGAGATTGTACGATATAAGGCTCGACTTGTAGCACAAGGGTTTTCCCAAATCCCAGGAGTTGATTATGAGGAAACGTATTCCCCTGTAGTGGATGAGATAACCCTTAGGTTCCTAATCGGCCTCACAGTCTCTGAAGGACTTCATATGAGACTAATGGATGTTGTCACCGTATACTTATACGGGACACTTGAAAATGACATCTACATGAAAATCCCTAAAGGATTAAAATTGCCTGAAGCATTAAAATCAACACCTCGAGATATGTGTTCTATAAAGCTCCAGAGATCTTTATATGGTCCCAAACAATCTGGTCGTATGTAGTACAATCGACTTAGTGAATATCTCGAAAAAGAAGGATACAAGTCTGATGTAATCAGTCCATGTGTCTTTATAAAAAGTCCAGTCTCAAATTTCACTATAATAGCAGTCTATGTTGACGATATCAACATCATCGGATCTCCTGAAGAGATAGAGAAAGCTGCTCAGTTGTTGAAGAAGGAATTTGAAATGAAAGATCTTGGTATGACGAAATTATGCATCGGACTACAATTTGAGTATCTGTGCAATGGCACATTTGTCCATCAATCAAACTACATCCAGAAGATGTTAATACGTTTTAATATGGATAAAGCACATCCGTTTAGCGTACCTATGGTTGTCCGACCGCTAGATCCACACAAGGATCCTTATCGCCCTCAAGAAGAGGGCGAAGAAGTACTTGGTCCAGAAGTACCGTACTTAAGCGCGATCGGTGCCCTTATGTATCTCGCAAATAACACAAGACCTGACATTGCATTTGCAGTACATGTACTAGCGAGATACAGTTCGAATCCAACACGTAGACACTGGAATGGTGTAAAACATATATTCCGGTATATTTGCGGGACACAAGACTTAGGTCTTTTCTATCAGAAAGATCAAAAGTCCCAGCTTGTTGGGTATGCTGATGCCGGATATCTATCAGATCCTCAAAAAGAAAAATCTCAGACAGGTTATGTATTCACATATGGTGGCACAACAATTTCTTGGAAGTCAACTAAGCAAACACTTACAGCAACATCATCAAATCATGCCGAATTAATAGCACTATATGATGCTGGTAGAGAATGTGTGTAGTTGAGATCAATGATTAATCACACACAAGAAGCATGCGGATTAGAACAGATCAAGAAGGAGCCAACGATTATTTATGAAGACAATGTTGCTTGCATAGCTCAGATCAGAGAAGGTTACATCAAGGGTGATCGAACAAAGCACATCTCACTAAAGTTTTTCTCAACATATGACTTGCAAAAAGAAGGGGAAATTGATGTTCGCCAGATCAAGTCAAATGAAAATTTAGCTGACCTGTTCACGAAATATTTACCTAGAAGCAGTTTCGAGCAGCTATCACACAAGATTGGTCTTCGTAGATTGAAAGATGTTTGTTGAATTCAGGGGGAGAATTATACACGCTGTACTCTTTTTCCCTTAACTAAGTTTTATCCCACTGGGTTTTCTTAGTAAGGTTTTTAATGAGGCAGCATAGCTGATCCAGTAGTATCAGTTTATTTATTCAGGTCCTGAAGTACCTATTTAACATTATCCTGAAGTATGTTGTTAAACTGTGTTTAATTCTAAATGTTTGAGGGGGAGTGTTATAAACCAGACATTTTTAAGCCCAACCCATTACTTATGGGCTTTAGGGTTTCCAGCTATGTTTATCTCTATATATTGTAATGTTGAATATTGTGAAGAATTGAATCAAGTTTATCTTTATTTCTCTTTAGTTTTTATCAAAATATGTTTTTTTGTTATTATATTTATAAACAAAGTATCACATTACAGAATCATTTTTATATATTATCAAAAGTTTAGATATAGATAAAAGAGTAAACTTCCGTTTTGCTCTCTGTGGTTTGGTCACTTTAACGGTTTTGCCCCAAACCTTTAAAAATAGCCATTTTACTCCCTGATATTTCCGTTTTATCGCCAGTTTGCTTCACGGCTCTAACTAAGTTAAAATTTTTAGTTAAAGTAAGGGTATTTAAGTAAATTTATATATAAGTATTTAATTTTTATTCTATTATCCAAAAATACCTTCTTTTAGTTGAAAATGAAAAAAAAAAGAACATAATATACCCACACATTAACACATCTCTGCCTCTTCTCTCTACCACAAAGTGCAGACCATCACCACCACCCCTCCCCTTTCCCCTGCCACCACAGCCACCTCCTACAACTACCTGCCACCAACACACCGCCTAGCGTTAGCTTCTGAGACATCGACATCCCCATCTTCTTGGGTTCCTTCTCACTGTTGTCTGATGGTCCTTCACCGTCTCCACCAGATCCGCCGCCACCTTCCGCCCCAGTTGTTTCCTTCACCACCACCAACGTCACCACCGGTGCTATGTGGTTCAATATCAGTTCCTTCTACAAAATCAAAGAAAGACCACCACCACCACCACACCGCCACTGCACCTACACCTTTGCCACCACTAACCCACCACCACTACACCTCCACTATCACCACCACAACACCCACCACCGTTGCACTTCCACCGTCACCACCATCAAAACTGCACCTTCACTGTCACCATCATCATTAACACCACCGACGTCACCGGAAAACTTTAGCCCTATCGAAAGCCCTAATTTTCATGAAAACCCCAACCCCTAATCATCGTCATCAACCATCTTCATCGGAACCCACAACCATCTTCACCGGCAGTAAGATTGTTACCACTACAGTCCTCGATCTATCACTACGACTTCCTCATCTTGTGCTTCCATTTAATGAAACCACGTATCTGAAGTTGATCATTCTAGGCAACTCTTCATGTTTTCAGAAACAAGCAAGGTATACTTTCTTGATTTGTGATCTATGATGTCAAATAAATGTTCATGAATGTAGATTGATTCTGGGTTTAACTGACTTTTTGTGTGATTTGGTTGTCCTGTAGTTTTGCACTGAAGGTATTTGATGAATTGTCTCTGAAAGTTTGTTATGCAAGACAAGTGTTTGTTTTGCATTTAAGCTTTACACCGAAGGTGTTTGATGATTTGTCTTTGAGAGTGTGTCTTATTTGGATGGGAAAGACTAAAATGCCCCTTATTTTATATTTGAAATTACCAAAATACCATTTCAGTTAACATGCAATATGGATGGAGTTAGAGACGGGGAGTGAAATCATGAAAGACTTCAAAAGATTAGGGAGTAAAATGGCTATTTTTAAATGTTTGGGGCAAAACCGTTAAAGTAACCAAACCATAGGGAGCAAAACGGAAGTTTACTCTAGATAAAAAATCGTAAGTTTTTGTATATTATCAACGTTTAGAGATAGATAAAAATCGTAAAAAAAACCCCACAAAATCACTATAATTTCAAGAATTCTCAATACTAACATGAAGTTATCAAAAAGTTGTGTAAAAGTTTACGAAATAGAAGAAGTTGTGAATATAAAAAGTGATTTTTGCGTGACCACGAATAAGGACATGAAAAAAGTGAAGGTCAAGTTTGTACTACGTCGACCATGTTATTTAAAGGGATAAAGAATTATATATGTTGTATTTTTTTTTTCAGATTTGTAACCCTAGTTTAATCCATTTAAATGAACTTCTGCATATTTTTTTAGTTATAAATACGCTTAATTTTAGGAATGGCAATGGCCAGGTTTGGGCCGGGTATTGGTAATCCCAAGCCCGTGCCCTGTTGTAATTCTTTGTTCCATACCCGGCCTGTTACCCGTCGGGTATTTGTCGGGTAATTACCCATCGGCTGTCGGGTATACCCGTTAATTAGTTAAAAAAATACCATTGAGACTCCTATGTGTATTTTTTTACTCTAATGTTTATATAATTTACTATTTTAATAACTACAGTAAATGATAATATAACCAATAACATACATACATATCATATTAAAATGCATATTTGAAACATATATCTAGATAATTAACTAATTAAGATACCACTACTTTGGAACATATAATAATGTCTTATGTATTTTGAATTTTAATCAAACACCAGACATGAAAAATAGTAGCATTAATCAGAACCCAAATAATCTCCCTAACAACTTGAAATGTATTTAGAAAATCCCAAAACTAACACACATTTTTTATCTGCATAGAAACAACATAACTAAACATAAAAATCTTGTATGTGTATGTTAAAGTCTTGAAGACAAACAACAGAGCCAAATCAATAAATAATGAATAAGTGTATGTACTACAATTTATATAAACGGAAGATTAAATTAAAATTAATATACTTTTCGGGTAATATTCGGGTAAACGGGCCGGGTATTGGGCGGGTATCACTAAATTTCATACTCGTACCTGATTTTTTATATATTTTTGATCCCATACCAGACCCATACCCGTCAGGCTTCGAGTATACACGTCCCATATGTTTCAGATATCGAGTATACCCGCCAACTTTTTTTTGCCGTCCCTACTTAATTTTCTCCTGCAAAAAGCAAAACCAACTCGAATCTTCTCGGAGAACTGAAAAAAAAAAACTTGGGCCTTTTAATTTGAATTAGTTTACTATTTTAGGCTTCTTGTTTGGCCCTTTTGTTCTTTCAGGCCTTTTAACAACCAACAACTAAATCAGGCCTTTTTATCAACAACTAATTGAGCGTTGTTATAGATGATTCATAACAAGATAACTAGGACGCGTAAATTGCGGTTCGGTTCGTTTTTTACCGTTAACTATAACCATAAACTTTAGCTTCGGTTATGGATTTTTCTTAACTATAACCATAATCGAACTTCAATTCGGTTAATCGGTTATGAAGCTCGGTTACGGTTCGGTTAATTTCGGTTAATTAACCACTAGACGAGGCACCCGACTTATTTTCTAGATATTATCTCCCAGAAGCGTCAACTTTCACAAATAGAAAGTAGAAGGACAAAAAGGCACAAACAAATTAATTTGAAGAATTCTAAACATCAAATTTTTGCTCAAACAACTAGAAAGTAGAAGGATAAAAAGGCGCAAATAAATTAATTTGAAGAATTCTAAACATCAAATTTTTTGCTCAAAGGTATGAAATAATTGAAAAAAAAAATGTAGAGAACATTGACATCAAAGTAGAGGGGTGCATGGGTTGGATTGGTTTGGTTTTCCCATAAATCATAACCATAACCGCTAATTTCGGTTATGGATTTTCTTAACCATAACCCTAACCAAACTTTAGTTATGAAGTCAGTTATGATTAGGTTTTGGTTAATTTTGGTTATTAACCGAAAACTTTAACTAAAACTAACTTTTTGGCTAAAGTTAAAAATTATACGTCGATGGGCCTACAAATTAAGAATGAAACCCACCATGTTACACCTAGCTTTGGCATTTTTTATAACACAACCAAGACTACACTTTTTGATAAAACTACCGATGTGGGATCCATTTTAATAAAGTAATTATGAAGTGAGTGTTATACAGAAGATTCATACGATCATAGTACCTCAATTTTTCAATAAAATAAAAGGAATTTACATCAGTTTGGTTATGAAGTTATTAATCTTAGAATGTGCAATATAAATGACAAAAATCATCATCCTTAACAAAAAAACTAAACCAAGAAAATGTATTGACTCAAAAATTATAATTGGTTGCAATTACGATTGATAACTAGAGATATGTTATCTATAATTATAATTATAACTATATATAATAATTATTGATGACATGTATATGTCTGTATAAACATATTAATTATTTTTTATTCGGTTCGGTTAATGTTCGGTTATGGGACATCCTTAACCGTATCCGTAACTGATTGATCAGTTAATCAAATAACTTTAAACATAACCATAACCGTCGGTTAATCTCGGTTATCGGTTAATTCAGTGTGGTGACGGTTCGGTTATCGGTTAATTTCGATTAACGGTTAATATTTGCTCACCCCTAAAGATAACTATCAATTAGGATTGAAAAAACCTCATGATTCTTGTCCGTATTAGAATGGGCATTCGGAAACGAGGTTAGGTACTAGATATAAATTATTTTTTGGGGCTGGGCACAATATGGTATTAGGTTATCTCCAAACCAGAACCGGTACCATAGCATTTACCTGCATTATAAACCGAATCTATACATATAATAAAAGAAACTCATTGGAGGACACGTGTCATTCATTAGACGCATTAATTTTTTTATTTTCTCGCTTAATTAATTATTTGATTGTTATCTTTTTAACTAAAGATAGCTATATATAAGACATTTATCTCTATATAAATTCGTTTGTTTATTTAATAAGATAATAATAAGTATATATATTTAAAGTGTCATGATAAAAGTAATTTTTACTTTAGTGATAACTATTGATTTGGAAGAAGAGTATGATAACTGTGATGAAAAAACAAATTTGAGATAAGCGTTGTTTATTATCTCAATTATTATTGATGTTACAAATTATATATTTTAGTTTAGAAAAATGGAACTTGATCAATGTTAATTGTCTGATAAACAAATAAAATAATAACATATTTAAAATCATTGTCGTTGTAAATCAGTATTTCAATAAAGAAAAATATTTATCCCAAAACAGTGTGAGTAAGACCATGCGTAATAGGTATTATAGGAGCATGAGATAGTTTGATAACCCCAGCACCACCCCTTAAGTGTTATAGGGGCATGAAGAGGGTTGAGCATTTATAGAAGAGCAAAAATGGAATGTATTGAATGAAATGACCATTAAGGGGCATTACCCGTTACCCATCTTTTGAAAGGGTGTTATGATGCTGATGTTGAGAAAAATGACCTTTAGACCATGCGTAATGGTTAATGCCTCCTAAGAGACAATTTTTCGCCACATCAGTATTATAACGCCTCTTCAAAAAATATGTAACAGTTAATGCCCCTTAATAACCTAGGTTCAAATTCTAGATATATAATAAAATTAATTAAGTTATATATCTTCATGAAATAAAAAAAATATGTTTCAAACTGTTGTGGTTTTACATCATTTTCAAAAGTTATTTTAATAACTACGCTACATTACAAAAAGAAATACAAATTAACCCTATTAGTTATTACTAAAAGTGTTTACAGTTCGATTTAAAACATGAAACCGATCAAACTGGTCATAAGTTTGATTTCACGGTTGGGTTTGTTATTAACTTTCGGTTTATTTATTAAGTTTATTAATTTTATTTTATATAAGTTTATTCAACCCGTACAATACACGAGTTTGTTAAAGATATAATTTTTTTATTATTTAATATATAAATTACATTTATTCAACCCGTGTAATAAACAAGACTTTTAAAGATATATTGTTTTATGATTTCGTATATAAATTATATTTATTCAACCCGTGTAATACACGTGGTTTTAACCTAGTCTATACATATAATAAAAGAAACCATGTTAGGGACACATGGCGTTCTATGAGGCAGTCTTAATTATTTTTCTAAATATTTATTATGGAAAGTCAATTATTGATAATATTAAATTTAAAATTTATAGAAGAGATTTTAATGATAAAAACAAAGATAACTGATAATAATATATTAATTATTATAATCATATATTAATTATTAAAATCTAAAAAAAATATTAGCATTTTAAATATTTATAAAGATAAATATTTTATTTAATTGGTAGTTTTAATTGTTTTTATATTTTGATGATAAGGACAAAGATAACTGATAATCACATATTAAGATAAAAATATTTATTTTAATCAATTGTTTCGTTAAAATGATTTATTCAATACATGTAGAACATATATATGTTTTATACATTTCTGAGTAGTCGGCCTTTGGACATAGCTCCGAAATGGTGAGTTTACACGTGGAAAGCAGTTAGCCGTTAAAAAACAATCATATTTCTAATAAAGGATCTCATTATCCTGTTTTACACTCCAATGAAATAATAATATTAAATCATAATATCCAGCTTATCTCTTGTATATTTAATATTTTTTACTAAAATATATCTTTTTTTTTCTGTTGATTATCCAACATCAAGTAATACGTAAGTTTCTAACCTAATAATAAATAAAAAAACAAAATAAGATCTCATTTTTTTTACCCGTTTGGTCTAATTAGCTAAAATTTCCGAATTCATACAACGAAAAGCCATATTTAACTTCAATCGTCAATATGTTTAATAAACTAGACGTTACCTTACTTAAACAACTAAGAAGTGATTTCAGAAATCACTTACCTCGTGCGTCCGAGTTCGTGCATAGCTTCCGTATTTACTTTTGACCCATTGCCCTTCCATGCTCGTGTCCATGTTGACATGGCTCCTACGCTTTCAGGTTATCATCAACACATTCTTGTTAGCATACATCATTGTACTTGGTAACGAGCATACATTTGCATAATTTCACATTCAACTTGCATTAATCGTTCCTAACAAGCATACGCCATGTACCCGATTTCACATCCTTTCAAACCCATATAATCCATCATGCCATTCCATTTATCACATATTTATATACCATGTACCATACGATTATCTATAATCTTATAATCACAACAACAAGTCTAGTTGATGTTCCTTATGCGTAGTTGACTTTCAGAGTCAACACTTTATCATTTTAACTTTCGGCTAATCTCATATACTCATGACATCATAATAGGCTGTTTTGGGACGTCCGTTTATTGTACTTACGGGCTTGCAAAAATTACAATCTTTTTACGTGACGTGTCCCTCGGAGGGGTTATCCTTGTGTTAAATTTTTAGAGTCTAACTCTCTACCAAAAATTTATAAAAAATCATTTACTAAGCTGCAATCAGATTCGTCACTTCTGACTACAGCTTACGAAAAAATTCATTTAAAATTCTTCGTTTATCCGATTGACGAAATTCCAGTTGGAGATTTTTGAAATCACCTGATGCTACCTACAGTAAAAATTTGATAGATAAGGATTCAGAAAATACCGGATCTCCCTCTACACAAGCAAATTGTTGATAAAATTCCAAAATAGCATTTTCTTTTGACCCTATTTTTTTTATCATTCAGAAAAGACAAAAATAGTTCAGGATAGCAAACATTCTCTAGAATTTCTCTTATATTCAACCCCATTGCTGATAATAGAACTAGAATAGATAGTTTTTGTTGCCTACTCACACGAACCCATATCCTTGCTTTTCTATCAATTTCTAATTCTAATCTGATATTATGGTGCCGGTATAGACCGAAATTCCGTTATCGTTTAATTCTGGCTGGTAATAAATACCGGGACTTTGCAATATTTGATTGATCACAATTCTATAGATTCCATTTACTATAAAAGCTCTCAGAGAAGTCATTATAGGGATCTTTCCTATCAAAATTGTTTGTTCTTGGATATACCTGTTAGGGGAGGATTTTCCAATCCTAAGGATCACGGATCCTCAAGCACTGCCAGGATCACGGATCCTTAATTCTGTTTGAATTAAGGATCCTCAGAAGACATTGCAGGATCAGGATTCAAGATCCTTGTTGTTATCCTTGTACTAACGTTTGCCTTCATTACGTTTAAGTTTGTTTTGCAGGAGTATACACCTCGGACTTGGTCTTGCCGATATTCTTAGGGAATATGCCCTCAATATTCCGCACGTGCATGGCTTTGTGAACGTTATGGAGATCGTGGGAAGCTTGCACATTTAGCGGATAGTTAGTTGCTTTAGTTATTTCTAATTTTAAAAGGGGATAACAAGCTTGAATTAGAACACTTGGCTATTTTAGCAAACCCACACACTCGAAACAGCTCTCAATAGCTCTCAACAGTTCATTTGGCGATTTCATACACATTACACTATAGTGATCCTTGTAACAAGCTTGTTATCATCCCGAGTTGTAACAATCATTTGTTTAATTGTAGTTGGTGATCGGTAGTTTCCATCACCCGAGGTTTTTTATGCCGGAGATCAACTCTTGATCAAGGGCTTTTTCCTCGTATAAATCCTTGTGTCATTTGTTCATTTCATTTGCAAGATATTCATACATTTGTTCAAGCATCATTCCTCACAACAAAGATTTGGTTACATTATCCTGGCCTGATTTTTGACCAAAACAATACCTACGCCTATCGTTTTTCCAAATGAGTCTCGCGGATACATATAATTCAGAAGAATATGTGAGTGATTCATACACAGCATCTCTTTCCTTTATCAGGGGTTCTACCAATTGATATCTTTCCAAAAAGAATTCAAAGTCAATTTCTTGATCTGTATCTTCAATTTTTGGAAACTTAGAAAGCTCTTCTGCCAAACCCTGATCAATGAACCTACAAAATCCTTCAAACTGTATCTGATTAAATCAAGGTATTGTGGACATTGCGTCTATCCCGGATTATTTTGAAATTGTATTTATATTCATCCATATCGAATTCTAAAAAAAAAGGAAATACCATTTTGGCTGGCTCATTATCCATCAAAGAAAATCCTATAGGTCTAGCAATGATGGAATTTCGATTCTATGAATCTTTGACTGGAATCTATGAGATAGGTGAAATAAAAATGGATACTGAACTTATTTTAAGAAATGCAACCGGAACGGAATTGATAAAACAGTCCTAGAAACAGAATTATACCATTTAGGCTTACTCTGCTTTGGGATTTTTTTTAGAATATCAAAATTGATTCAGTTTATTATTCAGTTTCTTATATTATAATGTATAACGGTATTGAAATTCTAATCTACTTGAATATTGAATACCATAAAACTATATGAATGTTGTATTTATTAACTTAACGTTAACGCGCGGATATACGTAATCTATATTTCCGTCTTCTCTCTTCTTTTATTGCCCTCCTGTCCTGTCGTCAATTGACAGTATGACGTAGAGCGCAATATAATTGAAGTGGCCAAATCCTATTTTGGTAAAGCAAGCACCTTGAAGTAAAGGATCTTGGATCCAGACCCTTTTGTGAATAAGAAAGATAAAGACGATAAAGACCAATGAAATCGCGTTTTCAGATTGTAAATGGTAAAGTTTGATTACCATTAACCTCCAGAATAGTTAACGAGTTTTTCGGTTTGATTCATCTCCTAAAGGCGGCTCTCGCCCTGAGTTATTTTAAGTTAAGAAGTTAAGGCGGCCTTAGGCATTAATTACCTATGGTATTCTTCTTATTACCTATTGTATTTCTAGTGCTTTTTTATTAGAGGTGGCCGAGACCTATTATTTCGAGTTTCTTTTTGAATCAAGGTGGCCATAGGCCCCTATGGTCTAGCGGTTACGACCTCTCTTTTTCACGGAGAAAACGAGGGTTCAAGTCCCTCTGGGGGTATACTAAGACTCAAGACGATAGGAGTGGGATTTTCTATCAAGTGATCTATATTTGTCAAGTCCTTCTAATAGTTTACTCAGTGGGACTTTGTATTTTAGATCAAGTGATATGTATTTATCAAATCTTCCTGGGGACAATATTGTGGAGATCATAACTTAATTCCTAAATTGAGTTATGACATTCGTAATGGGCTGCAAATTCTGCCAGAAAACGCAGCCTGAACCTTCGATACGGAAAAATTCATAAAACGTTCATTTTTCGTCGAAAAAATGCCATTCCAGTTGGGTTTGAAAGGTTTTTCCTGGGAGTTCATCACAATCTCAATAAAGATCAACTTTTGACAAGATTTGACCCAGTTACAGCCATTGACATTCGGCTGTAACTTTCTGGACAAATTTAATTTTCACTAGATCTTTTCTAAATATCTCTCATTCTAACTTCACTTAGACATTTCATCATACACCTTGTGTGCGTACTACCATCTAAGCCTAATGTACAAGGGTTTCAAGCATGTTCTTCTGTCACGGCCCCCGCCCCGGTTTGACCCGGTCAAGGAGTCGCGGGACAGAAACCCGTGGTATTTATTAATTGAGTTGGCAGCGGAAGATTTTACAGGATCTTTTAAAACTTGAAATACCCGATTTTTTTATTTCATAATTCGGGATACCCCGTAATTTACAATAGAGGAATTTCACAAGGAAATTCCCTGATTTACAAAACATGTTTATTTATTTAACTGAGCCACTACTACAAGCTTTGTTAGTGCTCCGTAGCATTTTTCCTTGGTTCACAGTAGTCACCTTAAACATGTTTTGAAAATATTTTATCAGCGGGGAAATACTGGCGAGTCATTCAAATTTGATAAAACGACACATAGTTATAAATTACAGCATAAGAGCGATTACAATGGCTTCTATCTTATTTTTATCTGGCGCCGTGTCACCTCCTGGTGACGATGGTCATACCACTATTGGGTCCTTTCACCCAAGTAGTGATGATTATCACTGTTAGGATTTATTAGCCTAACTGTGAGAAATTAGTAATGTGCACAATACCCCACTAGCCAGTGATTCAAGATAACCACGACTTAATCCCTGTAATTATAACTTTTGGAAATAAATGGAGTATTGTAAAATACTTTTGATAAAAGAGAATGACTCACATTGCAGATTTAAACGGGCAGAGTTTAGCCTACTGATTAGCCTTGTAACCTAATTTAAATAACAATGCACACGAACTAGGTCAGTAACTAATACAACATTTACGATAACTCACGAGATTAAAATCCTCACAACGAATGACAAAGTGCAACACTTAAACATCCATCGAATTCACGACGAATGACAAAGTGCAATACTTAAACATCCATCGAATTCACGACGAATGACAAAGTATAGCCCTAATTTGAGCAGCACTTAAACATCCATTGGATTGATTTCAATCGATCGGACATTGAATCGTAGCAGCGATCGAGTTAATACCCTGTATCGTAGCAGCACCTTGCTATCTTAAAATTCGAAATTGAGCAGTGAAACTTCGTTTTTGTGAAAAGTTTTCGACACAGATGAATTGCTCGTTAACTGATCTATTTATAGGTGAAAAATGGGTCTCACGCGGCCCGCGTGAACCCTGGCTCGACCCTTACGCGGCCCGCGTGGAGGTCTAGTCGTAGATTAGGGCATCCGTGTCACTGGTAGGCATGCCACGTGGATGACACGTGGTTCTGGAACGCTTATCCGGTCAAACACACTTTGACACGACCCGCGTAAGCTTCTCTTATGGCTTACGCGGCCCGCCTGAAACCCAAAAACTTTGATTTCTTGATTTTTCATGCACAGTTGGGTTTCAGGGGTCCGGGTTTTCATTTATGGGTCGTTTTGGGACATTTTTGAAGGTCCTTACATCCTCCCCACCTTATTTAAAATCTCGTCCTCGAGATTTACTAAAATAAGTGAGGATACTTTCGTTTTATCTCAGATTCCAGCTCCCAGGTGTATTCTGGTCCTCTCTTTGAATCCCACTTGACTTTGACCAGCACTAGTCGCTTGTGCTTGAGAAACTTGATCTTTCTGTCTTCTATTTGCAGTGGCTTCTCAACAAATTTTAGCTTTTCATTTACCTCTACCTCTTGAAGAGGTACTACCAGGGATTCGTCAGATAGACATTTCTTGAGGTTGGATACATGGAATACATCATGTACTCCAGCTAGCTCCTCTGGTAGTTGTAAGCAATAAGCAACTGGTCCTATTTGTTGGACTACTGGGAATGGTCCTACGTATCTTGGACTTAGCTTTCCCTTCTTACCAAATCGTACTACTCCTTTCCAAGGAGAAACTTTCAATAATACTCTGTCTCCTACTTGGAATTCCAACGGCTTGCGTCGATTATCGGCATAACTCTTCTGACAATCTCGAGCCGTTTTCAGTCTTTCCTTGATTTGAGTGATCTTGTCTGTAGTTTCTTGCACTATTTCAGGTCCTGATAATTGGCTTTCTCCTATTTCTGCCCAACAAACTGGAGTTCTACACTTACGTCCGTACAGTGCTTCGAATGGGGCAGCTTCGATGCTTGAATGATAACTATTATTATAGAAGAATTCAATTAGAGGTAGGTGATCATCCCAATTTCCACCAAAATCTATCACACATGCCCTAAGCATGTCTTCCATGGTTTGGATCGTCCTTTCACTTTGTCCATCTGTCTGAGGATGGTAAGCAGTACTTAGATTTAATCGCATCCCCATTGCTTCCTGGAAACTTGTCCAGAAATGTGAGGTGAAACGACTATCCCTATCCGATACAATGGAGAGTGGAACTCCATGTAAGGATACTACTTCATCTACATACAACTTGGCCAACCTTTCCATGCTAAAGGTTTCTTTCATGGGTAGAAAATGGGAGGATTTGGTTAATCGATCCACAATTACCTAAATCGCGTCATTACCTTTTCTGGTTTTGGGTAACTTAGTAACAAAATCCATTGTTATAAGTTCCCATTTCCAAACATGCATTTCTAATTGTTGTAGCAATCCTGAAGGTTTCTGGTGTTCTGCTTTGACTTGTGAACAAGTTAGACACTTAGATACATATCTAGCTATGTCCTTCTTCATTCCTATCCACCAGAAGTTATTCCTTAAATCTTGGTACATCTTATTGTTACCAGGATGCATGGTATACCTAGATTTATGGGCTTCCTCTAAAATCTTATTTCTTAATTCTCCTTGCTTAGGTACCCAAATCCTTCTTTTGTGGAATCTCCAAATCCCATCAGCTCCTTGCTCTAATTCCTTTATTCGTCCTTTCATTCCTTCAGCATCATCCTTGATTGCTGTGGCTTGGATATTCTTCAGTTGTTCCAATAAATCAAATTGTAAATTTAATCTAAGAGCACGAACTCGCTTTTGCTTTTCATGATATTTACGACTTAAGGCATCTGCAACTACATTTGCTTTTCCTTCGTGATATTGTATATCACAGTCGTAGTCACTTAGGATTTCCATCCATCTTCTTTGCCTCATGTGTAGCTCTTTTTGCCCAAATATATATCTTAAACTCTTATGATCTGTATAGACAGTAAACTTACTTCCATACAAATAGTGTCTGCAAATCTTAAGGGCAAAAATTATGGCTCCTAATTCTAAGTCATGAGTCGTGTAATTTTCTTCGTGCTTTTTCAATTGTCTTGAGGCATACGCAATTACCTTCTTGTGTTGCATTAACACACATCCTAATCCTAGTTTTGAAGCATCACAGTATACTTCAATATCTTCTGTCCCTTCAGGTAAGGCAAGAATTGGGGTGTTTGTTAGCTTTTGCTTCAAAATCCTAAAAGCCTCTTCTTACCTAGGTCCCCATTCTAACTTAGCTGCTTTACAGGTTAGCTTAGTTAATGGTACAACTATTTTGGAAAAATCCTTAATAAATCGTCTATAGTATCCTGCTAACCCTAGAAAGCTTCTAATTTCCGTTGCTGATTGCGGGACCTTCCATTTGGTGATTGCTTCTATCTTAGCAGGATCTACGTGAATACCTTCGTGATTCACCATGTGTCCTAAAAATTGCACCTCCTGTAACCAAAATTCACACTTTGCGAATTTAGCGTAAAGCTTTTCCTTTCTTAACAAAGTTAAGAGTGCATGCAGGTGCTCACAATGTTCGTCCTGACTTTTGGAATAAATGAGTATATTGTCGATGACGACAATTACAAATTTATCCAAGTACGGTTTACAGATCCTATTCATCATGTCCATAAATGCTGCAGGAGCCTTTGTTAGTCCGAAGGGCATGACTGTAAACTCGTAATGACCATACCTAGTTCTGAAAGCAGTTTTAGGTATGTCCTCTTCTTGTACTTTTAATTGATGGTATCCGGAGCGTAAATCTATCTTAGAAAAGTATCTAGCTCCTTGCAATTGATAAAAAAGATCATCAATCCTAGGTAATGGGTATCGATTCTTGATTGTTTCCTTATTCAATTCCCTATAATCGATACACATTCGCATCGAACCATCTTTCTTTTTCACAAACAACACTGGAGCTCCCCAAGGGGATGAACTAGGTTGTATAAATCCTTTACTTAATAATTCATCTAACTGCTTTTTCAATTCTAGCATTTCGGTGGGTGCTAATCGGTAAGGTGCCTTAGCTATCGGTATAGTTCCAGGAATTAGATGAATTCTAAATTCTACTTCCCTATTGGGTGGTAATCCAGGTAGTTCTTCTAGGAATACATCCGGGTATTCTGATACTACCGGAATTTTCTTAAGTTCCTTACCCTTAGTGCTAATGATTACGGAAATCATATACACTATTCCTTGCTTTCGTTCATAACTAGCAACTTTCATTACTGAAATGAACTTCATTGGTTTACGTGGCTTATCTCCTGTAATCATTACTACTTCTCCTGTGGGTGTATGAATTTCTATGGAGTTTTTATCACAGAGAATTCGAGCATGGTTGGCTACTAACCAATCCATTCCTAATACAACGTCGAATCCGGCTAATTTCATAGGTAACAGGTTTGCAGAGAATTTATGACCTAAAAGTTCTATCTTTCCTTCTTGCAAAACCTTATCTATGTTAACAGAATTCCCATCTGCCGTTTCTACCGTAAAAATTTGTCTAAGTTTGGTTAAAGGTAGGTTAAGAGCTTGGCATAATGAAGTATTTATAAAACTTTGGTTTGCACCAGAGTCAAATAATACTTTTGCATAAACGCCGTGAACTAAGAACGTACCATCTATCACGTCAGGAATTAATTCTGCTTCCTGGGTAGTTAGCTGGAATGCTCTTGCATTCTTCTTGGTAGCTCCGTCTGCAGGTTTAGCTTTATTGTCAGCTGGTTTGACCAGTTTGGGGCAGTCTGGCCTAAAATGTCCAGCTTCTCCACAGTTGTAGCAGACTGTTGCTTTCTTCTTTCTGCAATCCTCTTCATGGTTCCCCGGAATCTTGCAGAAATTGCAATATCCTTTGCATCTTCCAAAATGCTTTCTTTTGCAGGCATTGCAAAATGGAACAGTATAAAATTGCCCCGTTCCCTTTTTCTTGAAATTACTGCGGTTACCCACACGGAATCCTTGGGTAATCTTTTGGGCCACTTCCTTTTTCCGATTTTCTTCTCTTGTGCGTATCAGCCCGTCAGTTAGGGTGTTAGCTAATTCCACAGCATCGTCAATAGTGCGAGGTCTCGCAGCTTTGACGATATCACGAATCTCGCCAATTAAACCCCAAATATAGCGAGAAATAAGTACCGGCTCTGGCGAAGCCAGGCTTGGTACCATTCTAGCATATTCGAAGAATGTCGAAGTATACCCTCGACAATCTACATCCACCATCCGGTGGTTTAGAAATTTATTTGCCATTTGTTCTTTCTCATATTCGGGACATAATTTTCTTTCCACCAGCCCTTTAAATTCTTCCCAATTCATGGCATAAGCCACATCGCTTCCCTTGGCTTGTAGTACTGTATTCCACCATTCGAGCGCCCCTTCTTTAAAAAGATGCGACGCGTACATGACCTTGTCCTCCTCAACACATTTACTTATTTTAATTACTGCTTCGGTTTTCTCTAACCAACGCAGTGCAGCAGTCGCCCCTTCATTGCCTGCAAATTCCACTGGTTTACAGGCAAGAAACTCCTTATAAGTGCAACCAGCCGTTGCAGTTTTCACTTTCTTAAGGAGTGGGGCTTGTATTCCATCGTTGTTGTTATTAGTATGGTTGCCGCCTCCATTTACGCTATTACTGAAGTTGTCTTCATGAGTACGTTTGCTAGGAATAATTTGTTGAGGTTCAACTGGATTTCGAGCAGCATCAAGAATTGCTGGAATAGCATTGGCTATTCCCTGAGCAACGATATTCTCGATATCTTGCCTATTCAGAAATTGATCTTCATTGTGTTGCTCGGATTGGTTAACCTCGTTAACTGGTTCATTACCAGCGTTTGCCATCTGGTAATTAATATATATTTAACTTATTAGCATAAAATAAATAATAACCAAATATAATAAAACAATTGCACATAATCAATTTAACACGCATAGCCAAAATTGTCGATTTTTCGACGTTCGATATTTTATATATTATAATAGGCATCCGTACAAACTGGTTATCTTACAAAAGTTTTATTTTTAGTTATTTTACATAATTATATTTTATTATTATATTATTATTAAACACATATTCCTATAATCACATAACCATAGTCACACCATTCCCGTCAGCTGGCATCTTAGAAACGACGTTCCCTCTCGTCGTATTTCCAGGAGATCTGTTCTCCCACCTCCCAGATTCGATTCTCTGCATCCATCAGCTCCTCGCCAAAATGGCGGAGTTCAGCCAAGTTCTCATTGCTCATTGGTGGGTTTGGTGCAGGCTCTGGGTCAAACTGAGGGAAAAAGGTATAAGGGTTATTTAAGAGATTCTGGAACTGCCAGTCATTGGTCCACCATTCTTCCATTTCTCCTAAAGGTCGGGGGTTGACAAGGGGTTCTGGGATGGCCGGTTCCAAATTTACTGGGAGTTGGGTTTCAGCAGGATAAGTAAAGAGGGTTTCGTTGACAGGCTTAATGATATCACAGTCTGCCAGTTTACGATCCAACTCTTCCCACAATGGCATTTCCTGAACTTGCCTGGAACTTTCTCCGATTTCTATTCCCTTGCCTTTATCCATTGGATCCTCCTTCTTTATAACTTTCCGTGTTACTGGTTTCCTTTTACGCACACGCCTCCAGCCCACAATTCTTCTTCTCTTCTTTGGCTTGGGTTTCTCCGGAGGTTGAGCTTGAAATTCCATAGGTTCCTCCTCAGTGTCGGCACAGTAACTGGTAAAGTCTTTGGAAACTTCCACCTTAACAGAATAGAGATTGAGATTCTGAAGAGCTTCAGACAACTCATTCATGCTGTTTTGCAGATATGAAGAAACACACAAAATTCTAGGTTAAAATTTTTGTAAATTGAATAATCACAAAAAATTTTAAGTATCAATTACAATTATCTAATATATTTATACAAATAGATTGATTAACACAAAATATTGCGATTTATATATATATATATATATATATATATATATATATATATTTATTACAAATTACAACTGAAATGTAAAATATACTAGGGATAATTTATTTTAGTTTATCTTTTCTTACTAAGTTGTTTATCTATGGGTGCTAGTACTGGTTCAGGCAGTTTAATTTATTTAAAAGTTAACATTTACTGCTGTAGTGGCTAACATATAGAGATTTGCCCATTGTTCGTCTAATTCATCTTCCCATGGTGGGTTATCACCTGTTTCCAGAGTCTCTTTATTAATTATCACTTCTTTTGTTTGTGATTTCTTTATTTTCTCTTGACTTTTTCTAATAATCCAACTCATTTTCTTAATGGTAAGTGGTTTCTCAAACTGTGCTTTACGAACAAATATTCCTTCCTCAGGATCTGCTGAGTATTTTGAGGAATTTGATTGGGATGAGGTTCCCTTATCTTTTGGTGTACTATCTAGTTGACGATAGATGTCCGAAATTCTTTGCTTACCCATACTGTAACTAACAAGTAGTCAGTTAACAAAATACATAATCACAGGATGGTAGTTAAGAAAATTAAGTATTTCTAAATACTTAATTGGCTTAAATCAGTGGCTCTGATACCACCTTTTCCTGTCACTGGCCCCGCCCTGGTTTGACCCGGTCAAGGAGCCGCGGGACAGAAACCCGTGGTATTTATTAATTGAGTTGACAGCGGAAGATTTTACAGGATCTTTTAAAACTTGAAATGCCCGATTTTTTTATTTCATAATTCGGGATACCCTGTAATTTACAATAGAGGAATTTCACAAGGAAATTCCCTGATTTACAAAACATGTTTATTTGTTTAACTGAGCCACTACTTCAAGCTTTGTTAGTGCTCCGTAGCACTTTTCCTTGGTTCACAGTAGTCACCTAAAACATGTTTTGAAAATATTTTATCAGCGGGGAAATACTGGCGAGTCATTCAAATTTGATAAAACGACACATAGTTATAAATTACAGCATAAGAGCGATTACAATGGCTTCTATCTTATTTTTATCTGGCGCCGTGTCACCTCCTGGTGACGATGGTCATACCACTATTGGGTCCTTTCACCCAAGTAGTGATGATTATCACTGTTAGGATTTATTAGCCTAACTGTGAGAAATTAGTAATGTGCACAATACCCCACTAGCCAGTGATTCAAGATAACCACGACTTAATCCCTGTAATTATAACTTTTGGAAATAAATGGAGAATTGTAAAATACTTTTGATAAAAGAGAATGACTCACATTGCAGATTTAAACGGGCAGAGTTTAGCCTACTGATTAGCCTTGTAACCTAATTTAAATAACAATGCACACGAACTAGGTCAGTAATTAATACAGCATTTACGATAACTCACGAGATTAAAATCCTCACAACGAATGATAAAGTGCAACACTTAAACATCCATCGAATTCACGACGAATGACAAAGTGCAATACTTAAACATCCATCGAATTCACGACGAATGACAAAGTATAGCCCTAATTTGAGCAGCACTTAAACATCCATTGGATTGATTTCAACCGATCGGACATTGAATCGTAGCAGCGGTCGAGTTAATACCCTGTATCGTAGCAGCGCCTTGCTATCTTAAAATTCGAAATTGAGCAGTGAAACTTCGTTTTTGTGAAAAGTTTTCGACACAGATGAATTGCTCGTGAACTGATCTATTTATAGGTGAAAATGGGTCTCACGCGGCCCGCGTGAACCCTGGCTCGACCCTTACGCGGCCCGCGTGGAGGTCTAGTCGTAGATTAGGGCATCCGTGTCACTGGTAGGCATGCCACGTGGATGACACGTGGTTCTGGAACGCTTATCCGGTCAAACACACTTTGATGCGGCCCGCGTAAGCTTCTCTTATGGCTTACGTGGCCCGCATGAAACCCAAAAACTTTGATTTCTTGATTTTTCATGCACAGTAGGGTTTCAGGGGTCCGGGTTTTCATTTATGGGTCGTTTTGGGACATTTTTGAAGGTCCTTACATCTTCCCAATTTCATCTCATGAACCATCACATTCAAGCAAAATCCCAAAATCATCAATTCCACATCAAGTTTATCTATCATAATCTATCAAATAACACCTTATACATTACATAATCACAATATAACACCTACAAGTTCATCATGATTATCTTCTTCTCACTCATGCAATGGGTTTCATTCTAATTCATCCAAATAACTAAAATTTAACCATGATGCAACTTCAACATGATAGTATTAACAAGTATTCATTCTAATTTCAACCTAATTCACGGATTATACAAAACCCACTTCATTCAAGATCACCAAATCTAAGTTTTAAAACATATCTCATGATCCCCTTGTGTAGGTGATCATTAATTCGTGTTCAATCATATGTTTAAGCTCCAAATTGTCCTTCAATTGAAGCTTCCTCATGATCTAGGGTTTGAACCCTTGTTCTTCTTTCTCCTGGAAGTCGACACACACAAACATACACACACACACACACTGTGTGTGTGTTGTGTTTTAATTTTATTTATTAAAATTCTTGTTGCCCTTTTAACGGTTTTGGTCCCTTAACTTTCGTTTGATAATAAATGAGACTAAAACTCTTATCTTGTTACTTATATTCATGTTACCACTAACGGTACTTTAACCGTTCCTTTATATTAACCGGGTTTAAAATTACCAAGCCCGTTTTTGGGGCGTTACAAAGTAATTGGGTACCTAACAAAGAAGATACTGACACTGCGGTGTTGTTTGTTTTTCAGAGGTAAAACGTCTGCCGTCTGCGAACCACATCTGCAGACATCTGTAGCTGAAGAGGTGGACCAAACCTCTGCAGTCTGCAAGAAGAAGACTGCTTGTTTTTAACTTCTGCAAGCTGCTAAATACCAACCAGATGAATCAACATACAAACTACCCATAAAGTCCTGTAGATCAAATAGCCAAGAAAAAGGTCAAAATAGTCAAAGATCAACAACAAACTGGGTTCCAACTTTGTGTTGAAAATCAGAAAATGCCCAAAATACCACTTAAAATCAAAACCCAATAGGATCCACAGAAACATCCAAAACATGAATCACTCAAACCCCAAAAGATTGCCATTTTAGCACAAGATAATCCCCTAGTCTCCCCAAATTCGTTCAAGTTCAATCCTAATTCCAAAGATCTCAAATACAATCGATTAGTTTACACTTATACCAAAGTGATAAAGGGGTTTATGAACTAGGCATAGCAATGTGTAAAGAAAAAGAACACGCATAAATCTTACAGTTTGCGAAGGGGGTTATCGGAGATTGAACGGTGGCTGGAGTTAAAGCAAAGCCAGGCGAGAGACGGGGCGACGCTGTGGAGGTGGCGAAGTGGGCGGCGATGTGGAGGTGGCGGAGGTGGCGGCGGCGCTGTGGAGGTGGCGACGATGTGGAGGTGGCGACTAGGAGGAGGATGGGGTAGAGGAGAAGGTGCTAGGGTTTTTTTGTGTAGGAGGAGGAGCATCTGTGGACATGGGCAGAGGAGAAGAGGTTAGAAGAGGAGAGTCCACATCTGCACCAAAAAGAGGACGCGCAGACCTTTTTTAACGAAAGATATTCGAGAAAACAAACAACCTTTAGACCCAAAGGTCTGTGCGTGGTCTGCGCGACGCAGACATGAGAGGCCAGGAAGCTCTTCTTAGAAAAAACGAACAGCCCCTGAGTATGATATATGGCATATGGGTCAACAATAAGATATGAAACCATGAATACCAAAATTTGTTTCAAACCTAGCCCATCACCATTCATAGCTCACTTTTTATTATTCCAATACAACATAATAACCATTTTTCTTATATTTAGAATTTTATATATACATAATGAAGGACCTAACTATGATCACAACTTTAAACTTTAAAGTGTTGCATATATAGTGGTGGAGGGGCGGGGCACCTTTCTAGCACCCCATCTGAACCTATAAACACACAACCAATAGGAATATGTCATCTTATTTGAACCTACTTTTATCCATTTCAACCTTACAGTAAGGGGACACCTTTCTAGTTAAACCCACCGCCCATTTAAACACTCCAAATAATATTGTGCAACATCATATTCCACTACAACACTAAAAAAATATATAACATTGAAACCTGTGTATATCAGCATCTCATACGCCCATGTAACATGGGTTCACAAACCTGGAATCCATTCCGTAAGATGAGCCCATGGTAATTGAGGCAGTGTTCCCATGGTACTCGCTTCATCCCACAATTTCGTTCTGTAAGCGTTCTGTCCACCCTAATATGAAATAACAAAATGTGGATGCGTATATTGTATTATGACCAAATTAGTTTTGTCATAAAACTTGGTCAGAAATTACCAGTTTTCTAGTAGTGGATGCAAGCATGTGACCACTTGAGTTATTCGGTTCAAATTCAAGAACATGTTTGTTTAATCACTTTTTCCTAGAATATTTTCATCATCTTATCTCGTCCCGATTCCTTAATATTTCCTAAACTTTATTAACTTTAAAATGACCACAATGGTCCGATTCGTTTTAGGCTTCCAAAATGATGGTTCTTTATGAATTAAATTGTATATATATAAAATGGTGGCTCTTTATGATTTAAATCGTATATTAATGCATGGTTTTAGGAAACATATAGTATAAGAATAAGATATGTTTGAAGACGAAAAATGTAAAATATAATCCTTCCCAAATTTATAACCATTTTAGGAAAGAAAAAAACACCAATAACTATGAAACCAAAAGAGATGACATTACAATCATATAAAGGAGATGGATAACATTAAAAATTCAACAAGGTACACTTAATTTGAAAGTTCAAACTCAATCCTTGTTGGGTTGTTGTCTAAGTACTATCTTGCTTTTGAAAGCAAAGGAATTCCATTGATCTTTGCTTTCAGAAACAACAAAAGCCCTTCGTGGAATATTACTGATCATATTATATAATTTTATATTATATCGAACCCATGCATAATTTAAAGGGAGCTAGACAAAGCTTCATGTTCAAGTTGAATAAAATGAGGGCTTTGATGAGCAACTTGAAGCAGTTCTTCATCGTCATATGAATCGCGATATGTCTCCAAGTTCACGTCCGAATTGATCAGAGCCGAAATACAAAGATCTTTCCTCCATTCTTCTAAGTGAGGGAATCCAACATAATCTCCATACTTATCACAGTACTACAATATAAAAAACGATAGGTACGAAAGATTGTGATTAAATGAGTGTACCATCTTAAAACCATTTTACAAATAAGGCCGTCGCCCTTGGAATGGGCCACACCTCCATCTCTTTTTTACCTTTTTTTTCAGGTAAACGGCGCAACTTGTTGCCCGTTTACCTACCATTTGTTTGTAATTTGTTATTTTGCCATTTTAATGAATTTGAAACCCAAAAAAATTAGTATTTACTTTCAATTTTCTTTAATAACATTTAATATCTAATTTTAAAAAAACAAAATACATATATTTATATTTATTTTTTCTACGTTTCGATATAAATTTTATTTAAAACCAAGTTATGTTTAAAATAATGTGTTTTTTTTTGTGTCACTAAAAAACCCAATATGTGAAATACTTATCACAAAAAGTTCATCTGTTGGTATATATGTATGTACATTCTAAATCAAGTTCGAATTCGGTTACCTCAAAATCGGCTATATCGTGCGTATTATGCTTAGGAATACCAGCAGCTTCTCTAGATTTATAGAATTCTTGAATGGATTTCATCATTTCATCTCTTGGTGGCAAACTTCTCTTGCCAGACAACAACTGGGCAATCCATTTTGCTTGTGATTCAAAGAAAGGAAATCCTATAAGCTACATCAATCAATACCAACCAAATAAGTTAAAAGAAACAGGCTTTTAAATAGCATTATACTTAAAGGAACTCCATAATATATGTAGTATATGAATGTTTAAAATTAGTAGTATTTTGTAGGAAGTAAAGAAAAAAGAAATGACTTTTAAGGTTTACCTTTCTAGGAATGCCTATAAAGGAGAGAGATGGGGCAAGGCTTGGAGGAAAGGTGTGTTCATATAAAGGTCCCACTCTGTCATCATCAACAGCTATTGCTCCTTTGGTGTCAAGAAAGGGGAATGCATATGAATACCTGCATGCATATATGCATATAATTTAGAAACATATTTGTGTAAGACTAAAGTTATCATTGGTTGTTTCAACTTTTAAATTACCCTGTGCAATATATGATTGTGTCTGCAGTGATCCCTGAACCGTCGACAAAAACAACCCGTCCATCCTCGTGTAGACATTCAATCTGTAACGCGATAACTAGTTAAACTGGACGGCATACATGTTTTTTAATAAAAATGGTTAAGAAATGAATATGTATATATCGATCTTACAGTCGGATGAAGATGTAGATTATCATGTTTAGAGATCACTTTTGATAAACCCTCTGAAACATTAAGTGATTTGGAACTAAGATGGATCTCCTTTGCTACATTCACAAGCTCCATTGATATATCTTGCCCACTCAATGAGTTCCCCACTACCACCACCACCTGCAAGCCTTCAACTTCTTGAGAATACACACTTTGTTACCGAGATTGTTATCTATTATAGTTATTATTATTTTATTCATCATTTATATATATACATAAGTTTTTTTTGCTAGTCATTATTCTATTATTCAATCTCTAGTTAAAATATTAGTATGATTATTAACGTTTGATCATTATTATTTGTTGGTTAGCTTTATCGTTATCAAATTTACACTGTAATCTCTCTATATAAAGAAATCTCGTTTTTAGTTATCCAATTCACATGAATATCATTCACCAACATTTATTTGATTCTCACTTTGAATTCTATCATACACATGCACCAAAAATACCATTTTTGCACTAATAAATTTGGTTACCTGGTCGCGAAACGGCTCAGGAACCCTGTAAAGGTGGCTATGCATTTGCTTTCTTCTCCATGCATCCATTCCTATATAGTTTGAAAGTAAAAAACTAATAGATATCAATGGAATGCATATATATATTTATGTATGTATGTAATAATGTAAAGGGAGATGATTATGACCTTTGATAGAAGGCAATCTAGGATAGGAATAGTGTCCGGTGGCCACAACAACCGCATCAAACACCTCCGATATCACCTCATCGGAATCTTTAACTTTGCTTTTAACAATCCATTTTAGATCTTCACCAAAGGCACCATAATCCAATATCCCAACATACTCAACTTTGGTATTAAACCTAATCATCTCCCTTAAACCAAACCATTCACAAAAATCTTTAAGGTACAAAAAGAGTTCTTTATGACCAGGAAATCTTCTTGTATCCCTACCCTTCTTGATCAAGAAAGGGAAATCAGTGAACCCCATTATCTCTCTAGGCGATGTGAGCCTTAACGAATCATAGATGCTACTATGAACGGTTAAACCCGAGCCCATTGTGTCTTTTCCTAAGGGATCTTGCCCTTCAACTTTCGAGTCATATAACCATTGTCCTCCAACATCATGATTTTGTTCCAAAACCACCACTTTTTGGCCTTCTTTCTTGAGCTCCCGGGCAGCAACCAAACCGGATGGGCCAGCACCGATAACACACACGTTTCTTGGTGGATTCCTGACTGAAACCATCGTGTGCGAAAATGGGTTTGAACTTTGAAGGGTGAGTAAGTTGGGTGCATATTGTGTGAAGGTTGTGAGGTGTTTTATACTAAAGTTATATGTAAAAAGATTGCTTCTAAAGGAAACCAAAGTTAGGAAGACTAATTCTTCCAACATTAATTGTCCATTTAAAAGTAGGTTGTAACTTGCATTATTAGTTAATTTTTCTTCTTTAAGATATGATCCGACTGTTAACATATTTAATAGAGTGTGACATGCAATCATATGCTATAAGGGTACGAACGTAGGTATCATAATCATAATGTATGAAGAGATTTTGTTAATTAAAGTGCATATGGTTAGGTACCAACACAACTCGATCATAAGTTAGAAGGTGGACCAAAGGATCATCAATGTAGTTTGTCTTGCAAGCCTTCGTGCGTGGTTGGTTCTAGTTTCTAGTTTTTACCTCTACGATGTCGGCTAATATTTTGACTTTAAATGTTATGTCGGCTAATATATAATTTGTTATAAACCAACACTTTTTTTTTTAATTTGAAGCATATAATGGAAGGGAGATTGTGTTGATACGTTAGCTTTTGTTATTATAATTATGCATAATTGGTAAATTGGTTAAGGCCCAAGGGAAATGATGAAAAATAAATAAATAAATGAAAATTGTGTTCTTGAAAAGGGAGTTGGTGAGGCCATGTATGTTCCCTTGGCTTCAAGTAGGGGCAATCTCAGTGGGGTCTCCTCATCTTTTAACTAACTAGATGTTTTCTCAATTATCTGTTATTTTTCTTTACTGAATAAATTATTAAAGAGCATTTTAAAATTTAAATGTTTAAGTTGTCATGTTTTTTTTTTCTTCTTTTGTATTCATTAAAGGGGTAATGTATAAATGTTATATGTAGTTATTGATTTTTTTTATAGTAGTTATCTAACTATTTTTTTTTGTTGTAGGTTGTCCAAATGCTTATCTTGTTAAGTTATGCTAAATCCGGCATGGATGACGAATGTAACCTCAAAATTATTAAAAACGGCATACCTTAGTTACGTTTTTTTCAACATGAATACCAAAAATTATCGACCAAAAAAGTTCAAATAATTCTTTTGAAAATACTCCTATAACCATTTGCCATCTCTATCCCTCTCTTTTCAAATCCGTCAAGTTTTCTAACTTAAAATATCAAAATTTAAGATCAAAAAAAGGAAATTGAACTTTAATTTTCTGTGAGTTTTTTTTTCTTTTTACGTCACGCGTTGCGACGAAACCGAGAAATGATAATGTAAAACTAACGTGATTTAAAAATAAAGTATGTTTATAAAGCCAAACCATTAGAACGGTTTAGTTCATCATTGTATCTTTTTATGATAACAAATAAATACTTTATTTTGAGTATAACTTTTTTTAACAAAACTTAAGGGAAAAAATAAAAAACAACTACGTACTTAAGTTTTTAGAAAAAAGTTATACACGTAAACTATTAAAAAAGTATCAAATTAATTGATAAATTGATATAAGTTTTAAAAAAGAAAAAAGAATTATCAATAAAAATGGTAAAGGAATCACATATGATTTAAAAAAGGAAAAAAATAAAAAAAAAATATGTTATTAAAAGTAAATATAATAATAAACTATTATAATATGTTAAATAAAAAAGCTATATGTTATTACAAAAATAAAGTTATTATTCATGGTAAAAAAAAAAGAAAAAAAGAAGTATTAATAAAAATGGTAAAGGAAATATATGATTTAAAAAAAATTAAAAATATCTTACTAAAAGTAAATATAATAATAAACTATTATAATATATTAAATAAAAAAGCTATATATTATTATAAAAATAAAGTTATTATTCATGGTTCTTCACTAACAATATATATATATAGAGAGAGAGAGAGGAAGGTTAACGTACATTACGGCTTAACGTACATCACGTACGCGACCAAACTACGCACGTTCATTTGAAAATCACGCACGTTACAATCTCAAAAAACCAACATGCGTGATTTTTCCTTATAACATGCGTGATTACCATCATCATTATCATCTTCAACCTCCAACCTGGTTTCAGCAATGGACATGAACCACGGACTATCCGCATTCGATTTCATCAGGCAACACCTATTCGATGAAATCGAAACCACGTCTCCTCCACCTCTATTTCCAGATTCGACTTTCGAACAGAGTATGCAGAAACATCGTTATATTTTGATCATCGTTCCGTAGAACAGAGTACGGTTATATATAACAGAGTAAAATTTCAAAATTCATCGTTGATTTTGATCATAGTTGAGTTTATAAACGTGCGTAATTTTCAAATGAACGTGCGTAATTTGGTCGCGTACGTGATGTACGTTAAGCCGTAATGTACATTACACTTTTTCTCTCTCTCTATATATATGATGTGTTCAAAATGTAACATATAAATTTCATCAAATGAGGCATAAAACTAACCCCTTTTTAGTACTAATGTTGGAAAAAGTGTGCTTTTGTCTTCCTTTTGTATTTTCAGGATTAAATGAGCTCAAATTAACAAAAGAAACAAAAAGACATCAAAATCTAACATAAATACAAGAAAAGGAACAAAACGTGGCATGCCCGACCCCACAACAGCATCTTCCCAAGCAAAACAAGAGATCAGAAGCCTGAACACGCCCCGTGCTCAGCCAGCACGGGGGCGTGCCCAAGTGTCAGCAGAAAAGACAAAGTGGTAGAAGCTTCTATTGCCCACCACGGGGCCGTGCTCAGCGGACACGGGGCCATGGTCAACTATAAGATTCGCACAATCCAGGCAAATCTTCATAGTACAAAGATTCTTCTGCACACGGGGTCGTGCTCAGCGGACACGGGGGCGTGGTCAACTAATAAGACAAAGCTGCATTAAATGAAGAAAGAGAAGGATGTGGACACGGGGCCGTGCCCACTGGACACGGGGCCGTGCCCGAGCTTCTGTTCAGCCTATAAATAGAAGAGCTTGGCTCAAGCTCAAACCATCCCTTGGCACACCACCTCTCTCACACTTCACCCACCACCCACCACCACCATAACACCATCATCCATTGTCCATCGTAGAGTGTGTGAGTCGTCTCGGGATCCAAGATTGATCGTAAGAGTTCTTGACAATCAAGGCCATGTTTGCCTAAGTCTCTTACATCACTTGGTGAAGACAAAGTGTCTAGTGTAATACTTTTTATTTCTAATATTTTGCACTTTTTATTTGGTTTCGTATTAATGACTTTAATAACTAGTTGCTTATGTTGAAGGTGATCTTTCTTTATCGTTTGTCCGTGGTGTCTTGAAATTATTTTACTGTCTATATAAAATAAAAGATTTTCACCATTCATATCTCCACGGTCTATATGGAGGTATGTTGGCTACCTGGTCGGGGGTTAAGGGAACGGTTTGGTAAAGGTCTTGCCATTGTTCAGCGTTTAGAGGTCCTGCAATGGACCTGGGTCAAATTTAGTAGGACCTCCTTCAATACTTAACGGTATTGGATGGCGGGGGTCCAAACTCTTTGATCCCCTCATAAGTTAACTACTATTAATACTATAACCCGGCTATTTAGGACTGTATCCCTGCTGACTCAGACTACTTAGTCGAGGGTAACGTCACCTCCAAAAGAGGGGCCTTCCATAATATTGCATTAATAACTTAATTCATTATCTTCCAATAATCCACCTTTTTAGGATTGTATCCTTGCTGACTCAAACTACTGGGGTGAGGGTAACGTCACCTTCAAAAGAGGGGCATACTACAATAACTAAGATAATCGCTTAACTATGTGCAAAAGTGCGGAAATAATCAAAGGTTACACTAGATACGAGTCGGAACCAAGTGATTCATCTTGTCTATCTGTTTTTTTTTCTTTCATTTTTATTTTCAGCATTTAGTTAGTTTTTATTTTTCTTAGTTAAAAACATTTTTCTAAACTTTTTATTTTGATTAGACGTTGAGGATAAACCGGTATTAAAAGCTCTTGTGTCCTTGGACGACCTCGGTATCTTACCAACGCTATACTACGCTCACGATGGGTGCACTTGCCCATATGTGTGTTTAGTGTTAGTAGAATATCGTGTTTTATAAATTTAAAACTTGGCTAAAAATAAGTGTTAAAGGGGCTTAAAATATACACCTAATATATATAACACTTCACACGCATCAATATATATATATATATATATATATATATAAAATTCCTCATACCTCCTAAGTTACGTTATTTACTCAAGATTGGACTTGAACACTCACTACTTTAGAGTTAAGTTCACGTACAAAGTGCCTTATCATACAAAACGTACGAAAAACATGAAAAAACCAAAAAAACGTGGTGACATTTTCGTAGTTATTTACTCATAGAGTAATTATCAAATTTACTCTACAAATGATCTTGTAGAGTAATTTTGATCTTTTAGAGTAATTTTATAAAATGTTCTTGTAGGGTAATTTTAATCTTCTAGAGTAATTTTGTAGAGTGTCATAATTACTCTACACATGATCTTGTGTGGTAATTTTGATCTTGTAAGGTAATTTTGTAGAGTAATTTTGAATTGTATGTTGTTTGATAAATTTTGTGACAACCCGAGATTTCAAGGTCTTTCCTCTACGCATTACTTGTTTCACAACTATGTTTTCATAATTCGTTTTGTGTACATTGTGCTGGAATGTTAAGTATTGTTATGTTTGAATGTTACATGGAAATTTAAGTAGTGTGTAATGTTTAGTCTTTACATATTTATGTTTTACTCCGATTGAGTAACACACTCGACGAAGGTTGACTCTTCGTCACAACCACCACTCGACGAAGATTGACTCTTCGTCACAACCAACCTCCGACGAAGGTTAGCTCTTCGTCACACCTCCAACACGGCGAAGAAGGTTCTTCGCCAATAGGATACTTCGCCGCAATGGGGCTCACGGCCCAGTTCATTCATCGGGCCCAACCCACTTTCTTTATAATATACGCGTATGCATGTGCATACTTCACATCTTTCTTTTGCAACCCTAACTCCCCTCAAGCGAACGACGGCAGAGGCTTCTTGAAACACCGCTCCTCTCGACTAAGCTTTCAACGAACGATCTCATTATCACACGGTTCGTAAATTCATTCCTGTTTCGATCCCTGTCGACTATCTCTGTTACGTGCAAACTTGTTTGATAGGATCTGTGAACAATTGAATGGTTGTTAGGGTTTCGTTAGAGGGTTTAGTAAACGTGATTAAATGCATAAACGGTACTGACTGATTGATGTGACATGATAATAACACTTTTAATGAATTGATCATGGTTGTCCATTATTTATATGAAATAGAAATAAGATCAAGATCGGATCAATAATTTAGTGTGTTATTTGATGAAACTGTGGCAATTAATCTAGATGACATATCTGAGTTGTTGATGCTATGTTTACACAAATGAATTAGGATCTCCATTTATCAGTGCTTGATGTTAATGTAAATCGATGTGTTGGGGAAGAAGGAAATCATAACTGTCTTTGATGAACAACGACGAAGGTACCCCTCCCCACGAAGAATCCAAGCCGACGAAGATTTGATTCTTCGTCGACTGTCCTTTGACGAACCATTCTGATGCTTCGTCGCGATCACTTTTGACGAAGAATGGATTCTTCGCCAAGAGAAGGTTCGCCGCCCTGAAGGTTCGTCGCCCTGAAGGTTCGTCGCCCTGAAGGTTCGTCGCCAGGAGAGTGTCCCACAAACAGAACTGTGGTTTAGGCTATATATGATGATGAATGTTTATGATTGAGTAAATTCTAATTGCCGCCTGTTAATAATTGTTATGTGTTATAAGGTGATCCTTGCTATGAATGAATATACGTGAACAATGTGAATGTAAACTGATTACGTGTACATGAACATCATAGGCTTTGACTGATTAAATGTGAACAAGTAACTAGTCATACCGAGCAAACCAAGGTGAGTTCACTATCTTTTACAAGCATGCGTCCGGTGGGGATAATCAAACTGTCACGGCCCCCGTCCCGGTGTGACCCGGTCCAGGAGCCGCGGGACAGAAACCCGTGGTATTTGTTATTTGAGTTGACAGCAGAAGATTTACAGGATCTTTTAAAACTTGAAAATACCCAATTTATTTTATTTCACAAATTGGGAATAACACCCATAATTTACAATAAGGGGATTTCACTGGGAAATCCCTGTTTTACAAAAACATGTTTCTTTATTTTATTGAGCCACTTCTTCAAGCTTGTAGTGCTACACGGCACTTTTTCCTTGATCACAGCAGATCACCTGAAACATGTTTTAAAAAGATTTTATCAGCAGGGAAATACTGGCGAGTCACTCAAGTTGCACAAAACGACACATTGTTATAATATACAGTATTAAGGGTGATTACATTGTTTTTATCAACCAATTACCCCAAATCGGTATTTGTCACTCGACTGTATCTGTGACTATGGTCAGATCACCCATTGGCTAACCCGTTGTCCAATGGTGACGGGAAACAAGTAATGTATACAAAACCCCACATACCGACAGTAATTGAAGATTACAAAGACTTAATCCCTGTAAATTATAACTTTGAAAATAAATAGGGTTTTGGAAAGCATTTGGTAAAAAGGAGAATGAATCACATTGCAGATTTAAACGGGCAGAGTTTTGCCTACTGATTAGCCTTGTAACCTAAATTAAATGACAATGCACACGAACTAGGTCAGTAACTTAATACAGCATTTACGATAACTCACGAGATCAAAACCCTCACGACGAATGACAAAGTGCGATACTTAAACATCCATCGAATTCACGACGAATGACAAAGTATAACCCGAGTTTGAGCAGCACTTAAACATTCATCGGATTGGTTTCAATCGATCGGACATTGAATCGTAGCAGCGATCGAGTTAATACCCTGTATCGTAGCAGCGCCTTAATACCTTAAAATTTCGAATTTATGCAGTATACTTCGTTTTTGAGAAGAATTTTCGACACAGCTGAACTGCTCGTGAACCAAGCAATTTATAGCTGAAATATGGGGTTTACGCGGCCCGCGTAAACCCTTGCTAGACCCTTACGCGGCCCGCGTGGACATCTAGTCTACGTGTAGGGCTGCTGTGTCACGAGTAGGGTTTCCAGGTGGACGACACGTGGCTTTAACACTTATCCGGAACATTTTTAAGTTGACGCGGCCCGCGTCAACTAAGCTTATGCTTTACGCGGCCCGTGTGAAGACCAGATTTCATGTTTTCTTGGTTTTTTTATGCACGTTAAGGTTTCAGGGGTCCGGGTTTTCACTTACGGGTCGTTTTGGGACATTTTTGCAGGTCCTTACATCCTCCCCACCTTATTTAAAATCTCGTCCTCGAGATTTATTGAAATAAGTGAGGGTACTTTCGCTTCATCTCCGATTCCAGCTCCCAGGTGTATTCGGGTCCTCTTTTTGACTCCCACTTGACTTTGACTAGTACCAATCTTTTGTGTTTGAGAAACTTGACCTTTCTGTCTTCTATCTGTAGTGGCTTCTCAACAAATTTTAACTTTTCATTTACCTCTACATCTTGAAGAGGTACTACCAGGGATTCGTCAGATAAACATTTCTTGAGGTTGGATACATGAAACACATCATGTACTCCTGCTAGTTCTTCTGGTAGTTGTAGGCGATAGGCAACTGGTCCTATTTGCTGGATTACTGGGAATGGTCCTACGTACCTTGGACTTAGCTTTCCCTTTTTACCGAACCGAACTACTCCTTTCCAAGGAAAACTTTTAAGAGTACCTTGTCTCCAACTTGAAATTCTAGCGGTTTGCGTCGATTGTCGGCATAACTCTTTTGGCGATCTCGAGTCGTTTTCAGTCTTTCCTTGATTTGAGTGATCTTGTCGGTAGTCTCTTGCACGATTTCAGGACATGATAATTGACTTTCTCATATTTCTGCCCAGCAAACTGGAGTTCTGCATTTTCGCCCATACAGTGCTTCGAATGGGGCAGCTTCGATGCTTGAATGATAACTATTGTTATAGGAGAATTCAATTAAGGGTAGGTGGTCATCCCAGTTTCCACCAAAATCTATCACACATGCCCTAAGCATGTCCTCCAGGGTTTGAATCATCCTTTCACTTTGCCCGTCTGTCTGAGGATGATAAGCCGTATTTAAGTTTAGTCGGGTCCCCATTGCTTCTTGGAAACTTGTCCAGAAGTGTGAAGTGAAACGACTATCCCTATCCGATACAATAAAGAGTAGGACTCCATGTAAGGATACTACTTCATCTACGTATAACTTGGCTAACCTTTCCATGCTAAAGGTTTCCTTCATGGGTAGAAAGTGCTGATTTGGTTAATCGATCCACAATTACCCAAATCGCGTCATTACCTTTTCTGGTTTTGGGCAACTTAGTAACAAAATCCATGGTTATTAGTTCCCATTTCCAAACAGGCATTTCTACTTGTTGGAGTAACCCTGAAGGTTTCTGGTGTTCAGCCTTAACTTGTGAACAAGTAAGACACTTAGAAACATATCTAGCTATGCCTTTTTTCATTCCTATCCACCAGAAGTTATTCCTTAAATCTTGGTACATCTTATTATTTCCCGGGTGTATAGTATACCTAGATTTATGGGCTTCTTCTAAAATCTTATTTCTTAAATCTCCTTGCTTAGGTACCCAAATCCTTCTTTTGTGGAATCTCCAAATTCCATCACTTCCTTGCTCTAATTCCTTTATTCGTCCTTTCATTCCTTCAGCATCATCCTTGATCGCTATTTCCTGAATATTCTTCAGTTGTTCCATTAAGTCTAATTGTAGACTTAATCAAAGAGCACGAACTCGCTTTTGCTTTTCGTGATACTTACGACTTAAAGCATCTGCAACTACGTTTGCTTTTCCTTCGTGATATTGAATATCACAATCGTAGTCACTTAGGATTTCCATCCATCTCCTTTGCCTCATATTCAATTCTTTTTGCCCAAATATGTACTTTAAGCTTTATGATCTGTATAAACTGTAAACTTACTTCCATACAGATAGTGTCTCCAAATCTTAAGGGCAAAAATTATTGACCCTAATTCTAAATCGTGTATCGTATAATTTTCCTCGTGCTTCTTCAATTGTCTTGATGCATATGCAATTACCTTCTTGCGTTGCATTAACACACATCCTAATCCTAGCTTAGAAGTATCACAATAAACTTCAAAATCTTCTGTCCCTTCTGGTAAGGCAAGAATTGGGGTGTTTGTTAACCTTTGTTTTAAAATCTTAAAAGCCTCTTCTTGCTTAGGTCCCCATTCAAACTTTACTGCTTTGCAGGTTAGCTTAGTTAATGACACAGTTATCTTAGAAAAATCCTTAATAAAGCGCCTATAGTACCCAGCTAATCCTAGAAAACTTCTAACCTCCGTAGCTGATTGCGGGACCTTCCATTTCTTGATCGCTTCTATCTTGGCAGGATCTACGTGAATACCTTCGTGATTCACCATGTGTCCTAAAAATTGCACCTCCTGTAGCCAAAATTCACACTTCGAGAATTTGGCGTATAGTTTCTCCTTTCTTAACAAAGTTAAGAGTGCATGCAGGTGCTGACAATGCTCATCCTGACTTTTGGAATAAATAAGTATATCGTCGATGAAGACAATTACGAATTTATCCAAGTATGGTTTACATATTCTATTCATCATGTCCATAAATGCTGCCAGAGCATTTGTTAATCCAAAGGGCATGACTGTAAACTCATAGTGACCATACCTAGTTCTGAAAGCAGTTTTAGGTATGTCTTCTTCTTGTACCTTCAATTGATGATATCCGGAGCGTAAATCTATCTTAGAAAAATATCTAGCTCCTTGTAGTTGATCAAAAAGATCATCAATCCTAGGCAATGGGTATCGATTCTTAATTGTGACCTTATTTAGTTCCCTATAATCGATACACATTCGCATCGACCCATCCTTGTTTTTCACAAACAACACAGGCGCTCCCCATGGGGACGAACTGGGTTGCATTAGTTTCAGGAATTAGATGAATTCTAAATTCTACTTCCCTATCGGGTGGTAATCCAGGTAGTTCTTCTGGGAATACATCCGAGTATTCTGATACTACTGGAATTTCTTTAAGTTCCTTACCTTTTGTGTTAATGATTACTGAAATCATATACACTATTCCTTGTTTTCGTGAATAACTGGCCACTTCCATTACTGAAATGAACTTCATTGGCTTACGTGGCTTATCTGCTGTAATCACCACTAATTCTCCTGTGGGTGTATATATTTCTATGGAATTCTTATCACAGAGGATTCGAGCATGGTTGGCTACTAACCAATCCATTCCTAGTACGACATCGAATCCAGCTAAATCCATAGGTAACAGGTTTGCAGAAAATTTATGGCCTAAGAGTTCTATCCTTCCTTCTCGCAAAACCTTATCTATGTTAACAGAATTACCATCTGCCGTTTCGACAGTAAAAATTTGCCTAAGGTTGGTTAAGGGTAGATTAAGAGCTTGGCATAATGAAGTATTTATAAAACTTTGGTTTGCACCAGAGTCAAATAATACTTTTGCATAGACGTCATGAACTAGGAACGTACCAGCTATTACATTAGGAATCAGTTCGGCTTCCTGCGTGGTCAATTGGAAGGCTCTTGCGTTTTTCTTATTGGTTCCTTCAGCAGGTTTGGCCTTGTTATTTGTTGGTTTGACTAATTTAGGGCATTCTGGTCTGAAATGCCCAGCTTCTCCACAGTTATAGCAGATCTTTGTTTTCTTTCTGCAATCTTCTTCACGGTGTCCTAGAGCTTTGCAGAAGTTGCAGGTTTCATTGCATTTTCCAAAATGTTTCTTTTTACAGTTCCTGCAGAACGGCAGAGTGGAAGATTGTCCAGTTCCTCTTTTCTTGAAATTGCTACTATTACCCACACGAAATATTTGGGTAATCTTTTGAGCTAACTCCTTTTTCCTGTTTTCTTCTCGCGTACGCACCAGTCCGTCAGTCAAAGTGTTAGCTAATTCCACCGCATCATCGAGTGTGCGGGGTCTCGCAGCTTTGACAATATCACGGATTTCGCTAATCAAACCCCAAATGTAGCGAGAAATAAGTACCGGTTCTGGCGAAGCCAGGGTTGGTACAATTCTATCATACTCGAAAAATGTCGAAGTATACCCTCGATAATCAACATCCACCATCCGGTGGTTTAGGAACTTATTCTCCATTTGTTCCTTTTCATATTCGGGACATAATTTTCTTTCCACCAGCCTTTTAAATTCTTCCCAATTCATAGCATAAGCCACATCGCTTCCCTTGGCTTTTAGTACCGTATTCCACCATTCTAGCGCCCATTCTTTAAAAAGATTCGACGCGTACATGACCTTGTCCTCCTCGGCACATTTACTTATTTTAATTACTGCCTCGGTTTTCTCCAACCAACGCAGTGCAGCAGTCGCCCCTTCATTGCCTGCAAATTCAACATGTTTACAGGCAAGAAACTCCTTGTAAGTGCAACCAGGCGTTGCAGCTTTCATTCTTTTGAGAATTGGGGCTTGCAATACATCATTATCATTATTATTAATGTTACCGCCTTCATTTACGCTATTACTGAAGTTGTCTTCATGAGTACGTTTGCTAGGAATAATTTATTGAGGTTCAACTGGATTTCGTGCAGCAGCAAGAATTGCTGGAATAGCATTAGCTATTCCTTGAGCAACGATGTTTTCTATATCTTGTCTATTCAAAAATTGATCTTCATGGTTTTGCGCGGATTGGTTACCCTCATTAACTTGTTCATTACCAGCGTGTTCCATCTGGTAATTAATATATATAAGTTATTAGCATAAAATGAATAACAACCAAACATAATAAAACAACCGCACATAATCAAGTTACCCTGTTATCTCTGAATATCCAGACGTATTCCCTGAAGAACTACCTGGTTTACCTCCAGATAGGCAAGTGGAGTTCAGAATTGACATTATTCCTGGAGCAGCACCTGTTGCAAGAGCACCTTACAGGTTAGCACCGACTGAGATGAAAGAGTTAAGGACTCAACTGGATGACTTGTTGGCAAAAGGTTTTATTCGACCTAGTTCATCTCCCTAGGGAGCACCGATTCTGTTTGTGAAGAAGAAGGATGGATCGATGCGTCTATGCATTGATTATCGAGAGCTGAACAAGGTTACAATCAAGAACATATATCCATTGCCCAAGATCGACGATCTGTTCGATCAATTGCAAGGGGCAAGTTACTTCTCCAATATTGATTTAAGGTCAGGTTACCATCAGCTGAAGGTCAGAGATGAAGATGTGCATAAGACTGCATTCAGAACTCGTTATGGTCACTACGAGTTCTTGGTGATGCCTTTCGGGCTCACTAATGCACCAGCAGCGTTCATGGATCTCATGAATCGCGTTTGCAAACCCTACTTGGACAAGTTTGTCATCGTCTTCATTGATGACATTCTTATTTATTCGAAGAACCAGGCTGATCATGAGAAACACCTTCGTTGTATTCTTAAACTGCTTCAGCAAGAAAAGCTCTACGCCAAGTTTTCAAAATGTGAGTTTTGGCTTCGTGAAGTCCAATTTCTTGGACATGTGGTTAGCGAGCGTGGTATCCAGGTGGATCTCGCTAAGATTGAAGCCATCATGAATTGGCAAGAGCCGAAGACGCCCACAGAGATTCGCAGCTTCTTGGGTCTGGCAGGATATTACAGGCGTTTTATTGAGAATTTCTCAAGGATTGCTGCACCCCTAACTTCATTAACTCGAAAGAATATCAAGTTTGATTGGGGTCCTAAGCAACAAGAATCCTTTGATATTCTTAAACAGAAGTTAAGCAATGCACCTGTGTTGACATTGCCTGAAGGAATTGAAGAATTTGTGGTTTATTGAGACGCATCACACACTGGAATGGGATGTGTGCTTATGCAGAAAGGCAAAGTTATTGCCTATGCTTCCCGACAATTAAAGGTGCACGAAAAGAATTACACCACCCATGATTTGAAATTGGGTGCCGTTGTGTTTGCACTAAAACTTTGGAGGCATTATTTATATGGTACCAAATGTGTGATCTATTCTGATCATAAGAGCCTTCAAAATCTGTTCAATCAGAAGGATCTAAACATGAAACAGCGTCGATGGATGGAGACTTTAAATGATTATGACTGTGAAATTCACTACCATCCAGGCAAAGCGAATGTTGTAGCTGACGCTCTCAGTAGGAAGGAAAAGGGTTAAGCCCATTAGGATCAATGCCAAGAGTATTGAACTAAAGAACAACTTGAATAAAAGGTTATTAGCCGCTCAGAAGGAAGCTGTATTAGAAGCTAACTATCCAAATGAAAAGTTGGGAGTAACTGCTGAGCAGTTATCATATGGCAAGGATGGAATCCTAAGATTGAATGGACGAATATGGGTTCCAATCTATGGAGGACTTCGGGACGTGATCCTTCAAGAAGCCCATAATTCCAAGTATTCTGTTCATCCTGGAAGTGATAAGATGTACCAGGATTTAAAGGCAAATTACTGGTGGATAGGTTTGAAGAAATCTATAGCCACTTATGTGGCCAAATGTTTGACGTGCGCGCAAGTTAAAGCAGAACACCAGAAGCCGTCAGGTTTGCTACAACAGCCTGAACTTCCCACCTGGAAGTGGGAGATGGTAACTATGGATTTCATCACTAAGTTACCAAAAACAAAGCGAGGAAATGATACTATTTGCGTTATAGTAGATAGACTGACTAAGTCAGCCCACTTCTTACCTATTAAGGAAACACACAGCTCGGATAAGTTAGCTCAGCTGTACGTGGACGAGATTGTATCTCTTCACGGAGTGCCAGTATCTATCATCTCTGATAGGGATACGAGATATACATCGCATTTTTGGAAAAGCTTTCAGCAATCCCTAGGCACTCGATTAAAGCGAGCGTACAATTCAAACGCTGGAGGATATGTTAAGGGCTTGTGTTATTGATTTAGGTGGAAGTTGGGATGATCATCTCCCGTTGATTGAATTTTCATATAATAATAGCTATCATTCCAGTATTCAAGCTGCACCTTTTGAAGCTTTATATGGAAGGAAGTGTAGGACGCCCGTTTGTTGGGCAGAAGTTGGAGATGTCCAACTAACAGGACCTGATATAGTCCTGGAGATGACAGATAAGATTGTGTAGATACGTGATCGTCTCAAACCTTCCAGGGATAGACAGAAAAGCTACGCAGATAAAAGGCGTAAACCTCTGAAATTCGAGGTAGGTGACAAGGTTCTACTTAAGGTATCACCCTGGAAAGGGGTAATGCATTTTGGCAAGAAAGGCAAGTTAAGCCCAAGATACATAGGACCATTCGAGATCATCGAATGTGTTGGAACAGTGGCTTACAAGTTAAACCTGCCTGAAGAGCTCAGTGGAATCCATAATGTATTTCACATCTGCAACTTAAAGAAATGCCTAGCTGATGAATCGCTAGCCATGTCACATAAGGATGTGCATATTGATGAGAGCTTAAAGTTTGTTGAAACACCTTTGTCGATTGAGGATCGACAGGTTAAGAAGCTTCGAAAGAAGCACGTACCGATTGTGAAGGTTAAATGGGATGCCCATAGAGGTCCCGAATATAGGTGGGAGGTTGAGTCCACAATTAAACAGAAGTATCCTCATTTATTTCAGTAAATCTCGAGGTCGAGATTTCTTTTAAGTGGGTAAGGATGTAACACCTCGCAAAATCATGTCCAATATAGTATCGACACGTGTCAACATGTTTAAATTATACCTCTGAGTGACCTTTTAACAAACCTGAAGCTTTGTAACAATTAATTATGCTCCCGAGAACAAGTGAGAAAAATTTCACAAGGTTTCGATATCGTATGAGGAAAATACGTTAACTTTTGTAATTAAGGGGTTAAAAGCATCAACAAGGCGACACTTGTGTTTTCGGTTATCATTTAACGAAACCGGACCCAACGGTGTTTGGTTATATCTCATGGATCATAGAAATATAAGTTATATGGGTTAAATGTGCTTAAAATGAAAGATATTGCGTTTTAAAAAGGTTCAGGGGGTGAAAATGTCATTTTTGAAACTTGCTGATCAGGTTATCACCATGGTGACGTCACGCCACCACCAACACCTTCTGCCGTCGCGCGACGCGATGGCCTGATCTGGGCAGAAAGTCATGCACAGGTGCAGGTTCAGCAAGTTCTTCACCTTTGCATGGTTTTGATCGATTCTATGGGCTGTTAATGGTATTGTAAAACCTCCTAAACACATGTATGCTTCAGATTAAACTTGGGGAAACTTGTATTAATCCTAGATCCATCCAAAAACCTATATAAAGGGGCAAGTTTGGCAGCCATTTGCACTCACAAGTTCAAAATTCATACTCTCAAACTTGCTCTCAAGCTTTGGAGTGTTTGAACTCATTCTCTGGAGCATCCTACTTTAGAAGGAAGCTCTCTTGGTCTTAATCTTCATGCTAAGGACTCTTGTAAGTGTGCTTAGCCTCTGTAATTAAGTTTTCATTAGTATAATGACCGAAAGTCAAAGATATCATAAATACGCTTTGACTTAGTGATTAATCACTAATGGTCCAGCCATTATTTGAATTGAAAATGGCTATGAGTTGGTAATTATGTGGGTAATAAGTCCTTAATAGGGCACCCCCTGATTATCACTCCAACTTGGTCAATTGTCAGGTCAAACTTAATATTAAAAAGTCAACAGAAGCTATTTTTGCAAATAAATTCATAACTAGTAATGTAGAAGTTATGGAACCTGTTTTAACACTAAAATAACTTGGAAAATAGTGTAAGAACATGTCTAAGCGTGATTAAATGCATAAACGGTACTGACTGATTGGTGTGGCATGATAATAACACATTTAACGAATTGATCATGGTTGTCCATTGTTTGTATGACATATAAATAAGATCAAGATCGGATTGATAATTTAGTGTGTTATTTGATGAAACTGTGGCAATTAATCTAGATGACAGATCTGAGTTGTTGATGCTATGTTTACACAAATGAATTAGGATCTCCATTGATCAGTGCTTGATGTTAATGTAAATCGATGTGTTGGGGAAGAAGGAAATCATAACTGTCTTTGATGAACAGCGACGAAGGTACCCCTCCCCACGAAGAATCCAAGCCGACGAAGATTTGATTCTTCGCCGATTGTCCTTTTGACGAACCATTCTAATTCTTCGTCGCGATCACTTTTGACGAAGAATGGATTCTTCGCCAAGAGAAGGCTCGCCGCCCTGAAGGTTCGTCGCCCCGAAGGTTTTTCGCCAGGAGAGTATCCCACAAACAGAACTGTGGTTTAGGATATATATGATGATGAATGTTTATGATTGAGTAAATTCTAATTGCCGCCTGTTAATAATTGTTATGTGTTATAAGGCGATCCTTGCTATGAATGCACACTATGAATATACGTGAACAATGTGAATGTAAATGTAAACTGATTACGTGTACATGAACATCATAGGCTTTGACTGATTAAGTGTGAACAAGTAACTACTCATACCGAGCAAACCAAGGTGAGTTCACTATCTTTTACAAGCATGCGTCTGGTGGGGATAATCAAACAGACAAACAAACAAACGGTTTTTTTTTCATAAACCCATATCCTTGTAAGGGATATGAGGCAGTTTTCATAACCCACATCCTCGTAGGGGATGTGAGGCAGTTTTCACAAACCCATATCCTTGCAGGGGATATGAAACATTTTTCAGTAAATGTTGATGTTGGATAATACACTCACTTTCTATCACTTAAGTCCCATCATACTACCGGGTTAGTTGCTTGTAGGGAAACGGGGTTATTAGTTGATAGCGCTATTAGGTTTGGCACCCTCACGACGTACCTGGATAGGACGGGCGTGAACTAATAACTTGAAAATCATGACCAAAGTTTGATAGAGCATTGGAGAAGGGCAAAAAGGAGCCGTCTGCGGTATCGAGTTATTATCAACATAACATAAGTCAATACTTGGTAACAAACGGTTAAACAAACTGTGAACTCACCAGCGTTGTCTGATACATTTTTCTGCATGCTTGTAGGTCCTTAGGTACACTGACATGGAACTTGCCGTCTGGGAAGCTGGAGTGGGCATGGGTCGTGATATTTGGAAACGCTTCTCGCTGTTGCTTTGTTTTGAACATTTTCATTTAAACTTATTGAACAAATTATTATGCTTCCGCTGAACATGTTTGATTTTCTAAACTGGTGTTTGAATTACACTATTTTATTTAATGGGAAAGTTCTATTTTCTTTATGGTTCAATGTGATTAGTGGCTAGATCCTGGTACGTCACACGCCTCGCGGGGGTTCCCGCTTGTGGTATTTTTTGGGGTGTGACAAATTTACAGAGTAATTTTGATACACTTATAGATTAATTTTGATACAGAGTAATTTTGATACACTTGTAGAGTAATTTTGATAACTACCATACAAGATCAAAATTACTCTACAAGATACACTTGTAGTACAAATGATTTTGTAGAGTAATTTTGAATTGTAAGTTGTTTGATAAACTTGTAGAGTAATTTTGATAATTACTCGACAAGATCAAAATTACTCTATAAGTTTAAAATTATCCTACAAGAACATTTTACAAAATTATTCTAAAAGATCAAAATTACCCTACAAGATCATTTGTAGAGTAATTTTTATAATTACTCTACGAGTAAATAATTACGAAAATGTCACCGCGTTTTTTACATTTTCACCATATTCGTACGTTCTATATGATAAAGGTATTTGTATTTTGATTTTTTGTCTACCTTATTTTAACTTTTTATTTGAACAACTCATACAAGTCCTCCTAAATTACATTATTTACTCAAGATTAGACTTGAACCCTCATTACTTCAAGAGAGACATCATTTCAAGTTTTCAACACCTTGATATCACTAGGTTACATTTTCTTTTATAACAAATTACTAATAAAAGAATATATATTATAAAAACTAAACATTTTATTCTCACTAATTTAAGGTAGCTATCACCACAATTTCCATAACACATCACGATAAACCAGTACATGGAGTAAAGGTTAACAATTACCATCAATATAAATTTTGATACATCTTAGTTTTTTGTTTATAAATAAATTGACTTATAGTTTGCCACGAAATTTAGGCTTAAGCTTTTGTTCAACTCGATTCAAGCTTTTAGTATGAAGATATCGAATACTAAGGGTGTTCATGGTCCGGTTTTGTTGGTTTTTAGATCAAACCATTAGTAACGGTTCTTTATCACTGAAAACCAAAATTGAATCGTAAAAATCTAACACCGAACCAAATTAAACTGTTACTAATAGTTTGGTTTCACTTTAGTTTCACAGATTTAAAATATATATACAAAACATAAAACATACATTACATTTACTAATCAAATCGACTACTATATCTCTCTAGTTTGCAATTAGCAACAAAGAATTATAAGTGGTAGGGAGAAGCTTTTGATTTGTCACCCCGCCAGAAGGCGGTGTTTGAGTGTCTGAAGGGTCCCCACGCTCAGGAATTTTTGACCGTTATCCCGATTGAGGGGTTAGGACAATGCATGTCGGCAGTAGAATATAGAACCATTCTCAAATACCGGCTAATGATCCCTATGTACCCAGAAGATGAAACCTGCCCGATATGTCGTAAAGCTTGTATGGATAAATATGGGGAGCACGCAGTTCACTGTAAAGAGCTCCCTGGGTTTAAATATCGGCATGACTGGGTGCGAGATGTTTTGGGGGACATCTTAAGAAGAGCTGGGATTTCTGCTAAGAAAGAGGCCCCTGTGAATTTCCTCACGGACCTTATGGAAGGGAGATCTACTCTGCGACCAGCGGATCTGCTCGTCTTTGGCTGGGCTGGGGGGAAACATGCTTGTGTAGACCTCACGGGGGTTTCCCCTTTGGTTGGTTTAAGGGAAAACGGGTTTGTAGCTGGACTAGCAGCAAGAAAGGCAGAATCAAAGAAAGTGGATAAGCACGCTAAAGCTTGCGCAGAGAACCAACATGTCTTTATCCCTTTTGCCTTTGATACTTTTGGCTCCCTAGCGCCAGAAGCCATCAACTTCTTGATGAGGGTTCAACGGGTTATCCACAGCAATTGTTCGACCCCAGGGGGGCAGGGGTTTGTGTTCGGGAGGTTGGGGTTTGCAAGTCAGAAAGGATTGGCGGCGCAGCTTGTTGCCCGTCTACCTTCTGTTTTGATGTAACTTAACAAGTTTTCTAGACTTTATGTTATTTAATATTTACTAATAACATAAACTAAAAACATGAGCAATATAGAACACAAAACATGTTAAAGCATAAACATAGAAAAGGTAGAAGCAAAAACACAAAATGGGAACATAAATCACACAAAAATCACAAGGTCGAATGAGCAGCTCAATTTTATATTATATTATATAGCCATTTAACGTAGTGTTGTATCATTTAAGCCATGGGAACATGAATCACACAAAAATCGCAAGGTCGAATGAGCAGCCCAATTTTATATTATATTATATGTATAATATTAGCGCCATCTAACGTAGTGTTGTATCATTTAAGCCAAATAAAAATATCTAAATATATCTAATATACCATATTAAAAACAATTGAAATATATCTTAACCCAATGGTCTGGTCCACTTTCAAAGGTTGGTTTAATGGTGGATCTAGAAAATCTTTATAAGGGTAACGCAATCGAAAAAACGTCAAATTTTTTCAAAATTTACACTAGTGCTAGAGCGTAAGGGGTAGCGGGGGCTACCCCTATTTACAAGCTAGGTCCTACCCTGGATTGATTTCCCATGTAAACCGTAAACCAAACCCTTCACTACGGTTTGAAAATTTCAAACCTAACCAACTGAAAATTTTATTAAAAACCGATTGTAAAACCAAATTGATGACCGATTTAAACTGTTTCATGATTTCAAAGTGAACTGTAAACACCCATGTCCAATATCTCACAAGTCATAAGTGGCTAGACATGTTCACCCAGAGTTAAAATGTAAAAGATGGCAATGGTCAAATATATGACTAGTACTACTAGTTCCTTTTGGTTGTGACCGGAAAAAGAAAAAGGGTCAAAGAAACTTTAATTTTAGAAAAGTGTAGGGGGCTTTTGAAAAGGATGTCCAACCAAAACATTTTATAGTCTGTCCACGCATGCACGTTAAAACCCAAGAAAAGAAAAGCAAAATAAAAATGACCGATCCGGCCGTCCCTTTCCATGGAATCAGTATTCGGCAATCAACTAAACTAGTGACATATAGATATAGATATCTTTAATAAATACCCAAACATTAAGAGTTATGTTAACAATTTCGATCCAAAGTATTTAGCTTTCGTTTGAATTATGTGGATTTAGCACTTAAGGGGAATACATTAGAGTGGTTTGCATTTGAATGAAATGTTTTCGAGGAAGAATGATGCATTTGGTGGGATAGTGAACCCTTATGTTTGTTTTGTATTTACTTTATTCTTTTCTTGTTTTAATTTAGGGTAAATTACATTTTTCGTCCTTTATGTTTGTACCGGGTTGCAGCGGATAGCCTTTAACTTCAATAATTATAGTCACAATCCTTTATTTGCAAAACCCGTTACACTCTACGTCCTTTAGTACTAACAAGATTAAAATTTTCAGTTAAGTTTATTCACTTAAGGGTATTTTGGTCAATTCGTGTTTTTATTTAAATGTTTAATAAATAAAACAAAAAAAAAAATGCATATACACTTCATCTTCCTCAATTTCCTAACCCTAAAACCCTAACAACCACATCTTGCCACCACCACTTCATCCTGCCGCCATCACCACCACATCCTGACACCACCACTCTGGCCATCTTTCACTAGTCGGGCCACCACGACGTCACACCCACCGCCCCTAACCCTTTGCAGATCATAATACCTAGTTGTTTCCGGAAGGATGAGCAAATTGTGTATATACATCATTGCTCAGATCATTAATTTCATCACTGGCATCAACTTGCTTTTCTGTTGCTCTATAGAACCTGAGTGATTCAGAATACTAAGATTTTGCAGCGTCTAGCTTTGATTAAACGTTTTCTTGAAAACCGGGTGATCTCTAAATGACTCCATTTGTGATACGATTTCCTCAGCTGCGGACCGCTTCCATGTGCAATTACACTAGAGTGATTACATAATTATTATACTAGTGTGAATACATAACTTTTTTTTATATTCTACGACTAAAATATGTGCTTAACAAGATGGGAAAATGATAATAACAAAGTAAAAATAAATTCTTTCTTCACTTCTTACCTACAATAACTTTACCCCAATTAATCTACGATAACTAATGAATAAAAATTATAGGGGACACATGACATGATTGTAGGTCTCCTTAACTTGTGTTCGACATGCTTTCCACTTTGAAGAGGTCTTGACCAGTTACAGAAAAATGTAACTACAATTGCTCATGTGAACGGTAACCATTTTACAATAATAGAATTGCAAAAATAAAATAAAATAAATAAATAAATAAAAATGAATCCAATTGCTACCACAAACAACCTATAGATACTTACGAGAGAAAGTAGTGCTTGGCAAAAAGAATATATTAAAATAGGTTAAATTATGTATAAAGACTGGGTAGCACAACCTGCTATATATGTAAATATAAATCAGAGATATGTAAATTAAACTTTTAAATGATAATGATATCGTGAGAAAGTAGTAATTTTTTTTATTTATTTATTTTATTATTATTAATTTATTATACGTATAAATATAAAATAATTTATCTACTATAATAAAAGAAACCAACTTTTGGACACGTGTCATTCATTGAAGATATCCTTAAATCTATATTTATCTTATATTAACTAAATAAATAAATAAATAATAAATTAATATTAAATCTTATCATACTTTAATAAAATATTATCCTCAAATCTAAATTATTAATTTAATATATTTTTAAAACAAATACCTCTCTTTTCCACTTATCTTATATTAAATATATAAATAATAAATTAATATTAAATGTTATCCTAATTTATTAAAAACATAACTTTTTTATTATTTGGTATACAAAATTATATTTATTCAACTCGTGTAAAACGCAGGGTTTTTAAAAATATTTTTTTTATTATTTACTATACAAAGTTACATTTATATAACCCTTGTAATATACGAAGTTTTTAAAGATATAACTAATTTATCATTTGCTATGTAAAATTAGATTTATTCAACACGTGTAATACACGGGGTTTTTAAGGATATAATTTTTTTATTATTTGGTTCGGATTATACACGGGTTTTTTAAAGATACGACGTTTTTAGTATTTAGTATACAAAATTAAATTTATTTAATCTGTGTAATACACATGGTTTTTAAAGATATAACTTTTTTATTATTTGATATATAAAATTATATTTATTTAACCCGTACAATATAGGGGGTTAATAAAGATATATCTTTTTATTATTTAATATATAACCCGTGTAATACACGGGGTTCTAACCTAGTTATACCTAAACAAACGATAACTTACATTCTCATGCAAAAATAGTAATAATAATATTAAAAATAAGGTGGTGTTAATATCAAGAATTATACCATCTATTAAAATTAAAGGTCGGTTTTTGTCACATCACTCCACCGACCTTCATTTTATCTATTAAAATTGAAGATCGGTTGGTGTTACATCGCTCCACCGACCTCCCTTTAATTAAATACATATAATAGAGAAGTTAAATCAAAAGTAAGAAGTGTTCTAAGGGCTTCTTTGGAGAATTCTATTGCCCGAGTTTGATCTCACTTGCTACCACTAATTCCCATAGAAAAAGGTAACTACAATTGCTTATGTGAATGATAACCATTTTATAATGATACAATTGCAAAAAGAGTATCCAATTGCTACCACAAACAATCTATCGATACTGATGAGAGAAAGTAGTGCTTGGCTAGGAGAATATATTCAAATCACAATTGTGAATTGCGTTTTACGAACAATGTTTTCAAATTGCATTTTACGATTTGGGTTTTACCATTGTAAATTGTGTTTTACGACATGGGTTTTACCATTGCGTTTTACATATCTGGGTTTTCAAAATTTTTTTAAGTATAAGAATGGTATACTTGTTTTAAAGATTAAAAAATGCTCGTTTTTATGGTGCAATTTTTATAAAAAAATAATGTCGTATGAAGAAATTATTAACGTTTTAAAAAATGGGGGGAATTGGAGGAGACCCCTAAACTAACCCAAGCGCTCCTTATTTTTGTTCAATTCCGCTCATTTAATCTAAATGATTGATTACTCAATATATGGTCACATTGGCGCAGCTTTCAAGGGGCCGGGAGGGGCGCCCGACCCCCAAATTTTTCGCTCAGTAGTGTTATGTATATACGTTTCGTATAGAATTTTTTAGGTATATACGTTTTCGTCCCCCCAAATATTAGGTTCGCTGACTTCCAACCCCCCGGTGGAAAATTTCAAGCTTCGCCACTGGATGGTCAATATTACTTTCTAACCTTTTTACTCAAATAAACTTCCTAATATATATCCCGACCCTACTTTTCTATGCCTTACTAGCGCAACACAAGTGTTATTTTTTTAACGGCGCAACACAAGTGTTATTAGACAAGAAAGAGTCACACGGTGACTTTCGCCCTCTCGGTCGGAAATCTCAAGCTTCGCCACTGCGCGCCTATCGATACTTTCATGTCTAAAATGAGATTTGAACTTATAATCCGTTCGTTTTTTGGACCACCTACTTGTATTAGCAATTGTAATATTTAATAGAAGTCCTCGAGGAAAGAAAACAAGAGTAACCATCCCAATGTTATTATTGTAATCAGTTTGTTTCATGCTTGTTGGTTTGCTATTTGTAGTATTAATATACCTCAGACATGTTACAAGTAAACTCGTCTGGATATGTTGTTTCAATCTAGATTCACCGACAAGATAATTAAAAAAAATGTAAGCTATAATAAAAAAAAGTTTCAATAGATGAAAAAAATCTCAATTTTTGCTTTTGACTAGTTTTATATGTAGAGCTTCTGCCAATTCAGCTGAATACATGCGACCGCTTCTATTTTCTTTTTGCAACCACATTCTTCATTTTAAACTTTTGGGTGTGACACAACCACTCAACCCAACCCATGCTTTTAAAAAGAAAATATGTGTTCAAATGGGGACCTTTCTGAAGCTTTTTGTAGTTACAGATGGATTTAATAATATAAATTAGGAAAGAAGCAAGAATGATTGAACATTGTTGGGTATGCCAAAATCATGTTCGTCCTTCTTACACAGTTACACTAGTTGACTACTATTAGAGGTTCACATCCTAACCGGTTATTAAACTAATAACCGGAACTGGTTTGTAACCAGTTTAGGTTTATAAATAACCATAGGTTCCAAATCGGTTTACCCTTTTTAAACAGATATCGATTTTATAACCATTCTTTTTCCTTTTACGAAAATAACCGGTTAACCAAATTTATAGTCGTTAAAACTTCTTTTTTTTTGGCCATTTTGGTTCCCAAGGTTTGTACTAGGTTTATTGGTTCAATCACATCACTTCTCTAGCTCTTAAATAAACACTTAAATAAACACAAAAAACACTTAAATAAACGCAAGTGTCAAAACCATCAAAATCTCAAATGGTTAGCTCAGGTGCTCAAGGTTTTTCAAAGTTGGTGCTTCCTCGAGTGAAATAATGGGGGGGGGGGGGGGGGGGGGGGGGGGGATATCATACCAACAACGAGGAACCAAAAGATTTGGTCAAAACTTGATTTACGTGAAATGTGCAGTACTATTTCAAAGGTTTCGATGCAAGAGTTGTGGTACATTCTAAATGCCCAATCCAACTCCACTTTGAAATCAATTCAGAAAAGCACCGCAAGAGTTGTGGTGCATTCTAAACACCCAATCTTCAAACAAAACGTTGTTTGCTTTATGACAATCATGCCACACATAACTTTTTTTAGATGTTCTCGTGTCTTCTAATTCGACTAGCTCAGCGCCAAAATATTGTAGGCTGCTATCTTCTGATTAAATTTTGTGATTGTGATGTGATTTAGTTATGGTTTTATACTGTTAAAAGAAAAAATAAAAAATCAATATATAATTAATTAAACCGTTTAGCGTTCATAATATTCAAACAAACAACAATAATCAAGCGCCTTTCTACCAACCCCACCCCTACCCGCCGGCTCCTACCCGCGCCATCGGCAGAGGTGTGTAGGTTACGAGTAGGGGTACCCGCCCATGTTAACCCTTGACCCCGGGTGCCTTAAAAAATTCATGCCGAACACATGTCATTCACTAAGGGCATTTACTTTTTATTTTTTCCACTTCTGTCTCCTACTTATTTATGCACATTTTTTTTATTAAATATAGTTATTCTTCTTACTTAAAAGCCTCACAGAGTGCAAAATTATGTTGGTTAAATATTAAAAAAACAGAGAATAAATACGAAGATAGTTTTTAAGAGTGATTTAAAAAAAAATCAATATTTAATGTGGTTGAATGGTAAGTATGGTAAAAAAAGAATCTATACAATATAATAAAGTAAACTATATGGGGGACACATAACGCTCTATGAGGTGATCTCAATTATTTTTTCTCGTCTAACTAAATAGATATAGATAATATTTATTAATAAGATTCAAATTTATCTATACTTTCTATAAAAGGAGAAATCTGAGTGACATAAGAAAAGCTGATGTGTCAGCCAGAGAGGCTGTCTAACAAGACGTTTCTTATGTCATTATTACATCATAAAGCCTAATATATAAAATCATTTAAAATTTTGTCTAAACATCTGCCAGGGTAAACATCTGTTCATTTATATTTGACTTTACTTTAATACCTAGCAGCAGTTGTTGTTATCCTCCATAATGCTTTTAGATCAGCAGATGTTTAAGGCTAATTACCGGGAAATTCAAATTCAAAAATGCATGGGAATAAGTAATTAGCAATTAATGCATGTCACTCAGAAACTCCTGTCAATCATCCTTCTTATATAAGTGTTTTCTTCTCATTTCCCTCTTCATATTTCATCACGCTTTCATCTTCTCTGATTTTGAAATTTTAAATTTAATCACAATCCGAATTCCGAATTAGAAGCATGTCAATATCAGTTGACAGTAACAATCTTAGTTTTGTTAACGATTTGAATCCTGGGAAAGATATGTAGAACATGAAAGCGAGAATTATTCGAAAATGGAATCAGGGTTACAAGATGGATCTCATCTTCATTGATGAAAAGGTAATTTGTATCTCTGCTTTTCCGTTTTATATAGAATGTAGTGGTGTATGCTAAGAAGATACTTTCTTTAAATGTTCTTCAGGGTGCTAAGATTCAAGCAGGTATTAAGAGTTATCTGATACCTGTTTTTGATGGACAGCTTCAAGAAGATCCTGTTGTGATTCTGTCGAAATTTGGTGTTGGTGAGAATAAAGATTTATATAAAGTAGTAGTGCAGCCTTATAAAATCAACTTTTATAGATGCACAACTGTTACTCCTATGAGAGATTGGCAAGGTGTTGAGTATGGTTTCAACTTCAGAGCTTATGAAGATATTCTTCAAGGAGAGGCGTTAAACGCTTTGAGTGTTGGTAGTGTATATTTTTGTAATCATGTCTTGCTTGTATAATATTAGAGAGTTTTACTTATATTCTTGTATAATGTGATCATATAGATGTTGCTGGATCTGTGATTTGTTGTGGAGATCTTGAAATCTTTGATCGACCTCCAAAGGAGACTAAGAAGATGAAATTCGATATTGAAGACTTAGAGTAAGTTGTTGTTTACATGTGCAGTCACACACAACGTTTCACCTCAACTTTTCTTATTTCACTCAGATTTCTCCTTTTATATAAATTATATATAGATAGATAGATTGTTAAAGGATGCAGAATTTGCATATTCAGTCTGTTCATCTGCGGTTACAGCTTTTTGAACTTCACGTAATTTTTCCAATATCATTGTTGCAACATCGTTGAGGGTATATTTTTTTCTCTGATTTTGAATCTTAAATTTTGAACTGATCAATTCTAATTCTCGCTTTATATTTCAGCCTAATCAGAGTTGCTTAAAATTCAAACAATCAGTTGCGGGTTATTTTAGGTTTGTGGATTCTTTTAAACTGTTGATATATGTTGATAATATTTATTTTAAGGTGTTGATATATTTCAGCTTTGTTTTTTTCCGACCGAGCAGTGGGGAGTTTTTCTGCACTGTTTTTGAAGTCTGAAGTGCAGAAAGTGGAGTACTTCATGAAGCGCCGATGCTGTTCCAGGTTTTCTTGTATTTATTATCACTGATGATGTCCATTTTATATAATAGTTCTTCAATCAGCCTAATCATCAGCCTGTTAGCTATTTCACTATAGAGTATGATTGTCAGTTCAGAAGCTTTTCATCATGTTTTACTGCCATTATATCCTTCTTTTACATCAGACTTGAAGAAATATACAAGTTAAAAATGTCATCATAGCCTTCTATAGGTTCTTATGATTTAAAGTATCGCTTTATCAAGCAACTTGAGGATGAAGTATATGAGGAGTGGGCTACTGTTCAACAGCTGAAGATGTGTTTTGATGGACTGCATCTTGGTCTGTTTACGAGAGACCAAGTATCCAGAAACCTGATGGTGATGTCTTTCTGCACTTCAGACTTCAAAAACAGTGCAGAAGCTTTTCATCACGTTTTACTACTATTATATCCTTCTTTTACATCAGACTTGAAGAAATATACAAGTTAAAAATGTAATCATACCCTTTGTAGGTTCTTATGATTTAAAGTATCGCTTTATCAATCAAGGATTATGATCAAGTATATGAGGATAGGCTACTATTCAAGAGCTGAAGATTATTAAATTTCGTTGTTTAGTTCTCAATGTAATTGTTGATCTATCGTCATATGTGATATGTAAATTTTAATTCTATTAATCTTTGTAGAGCATTTTACTTTTACTAATTTGAGCATCAACAGTTGTTAGAGTTGATACCTGCTATTGTAAATGTTGAGTTGCTACTGTTGCCAACATCTGTTATTCCCAACAACAGTTTCCAAAGGAGAACTAACCATTAACACAATAGAAGTTATGAACATTCTTAAAAAATAGGTATTTAAAAAAAATTGACAAGAATCTTTAAAAGTCTGTTGAAAACAGCTGTTTTTAAAACATCTATTTGGCAAAAGATTCATCCACTGTTTAAAGGTATTGTCTGTTCTCATAATTTCTGTTTTTTGTAACGACCGTTGAGTTGCTACTGTTGCTAACATCTGTTATTCCCAACAACAGTTTCCAAAGGAGAAATCAACCATTAACACAATAGAAGTTCTGAACATTCTTAAAAAATAAGTATTTTTAAAAAAATTGACAAAAATCTTTAAAAGTCTGTTGGAAACAGTTGTTTTTAAAACATCTGTTTGGCAAAAGATTCATCCACTGTTTAAAGGTATTGTCTGTTCTCACAATTTCTGTTTTTTTTTGTAACGACTGTTGAGTTGCTACTGTTGCCAACATATGTTATTCCCAACAGAATTGTCAACGATTAACACAATAGAAGTTCTGAACTTATGTTATTGCTCAACAGATCTTTGTCAACCAGCAGTTTCCAAAGAATTGTCAACCATTAACACAATAGAAGTTCTGAACATCTATTATTGCTCAACAGATCCTTGTAAAATGTCTTCAGAACATGAAAACTCCATTCTTAAAAAAAATAGCTATTTTTTAAATATTGGAAAAAAAAACTCTCAAAAATAGCTATTTTTTTAAATATTGGAAAACTCCATCAACAATGCTTTTTTTAGGTTATTATTGCATTATAATCATAAGTCTTAATATATAAAATCAATTTAAAACTGATTATCAGTGTTTTCATAGTATTTGTTGATGTTTTGAATCAACTTCTGTTTGGATAAAAATTCATTCACTGCTGAAATGTATTGTCATTTTTAATAAGTGTTGTTTATCCTAGCGACTATTGATTTACCACTGTTTACAACATTTGTGTCCGATGAAGTGGTAGTAGCCTTTGTTTGCCATGTAGATTAGTGTTGGTGTTTAAATGAAGAGGGTTTTTTTTTATGGCAGAGGTTTAAAATTTGTGCTTTCAATTTCTTGATATTTAATTTAATAGTTTTCCCATGAAAAATTATTTTTTAAATATTTTGCATTAAATGGTTGCTGATATTTAATATCAATTTATTTGTTTATATTAAAAGTCTGTTGAAAACATCTGTTTTCCAAACCTATGTTTGACTAAGGACTGCTGACTTACTATTGTTGCATAAGATCTGTTGTTGCCCAACAGTGGTTTCCAAACACTGTTGAAGGGTATTGTCTGTTCTCATAGGTTTTGTTTAATCTAAGGACTGCTGAGTTACTAATGTTGCCTAACATCTGTTGTTGGACAACAGTGGTTTTCAAACAACTGTCATCCATTATCAGAGTAGAGGTTCTGACGTGGACAGATGTTAGCCATCAGATCTTTGTAACTTCTGACACGTCAGCATTCACTTTTTCACTTTATAAACCCCGGTTTCATCCCCAAACAGAGGTTTTACTTTCGTCTCGAGTTAAAATTCATCAGAGCGGTTTCCACCTTCTTCTTCAACACTTCTTCGTCAACCTCTCGCAACTTTCAATTCCGATTATGGCTTTGATGATGAAAAATTCGCATAACTATCTGGCTATTTTTGAGAAAACCGAGAACAATACTCTCTATCATTCAATGATTGATGTTCTTACATCATCAAAATATAAGGTCATTCTTACCGCCAACTCACCCATTTACCAAGAGACGCTCCGCGATTTTTGGGCAAATGTGAATATTGAAGAATAAAACAATGTGGCCGTAAGTATAACTTCAAAAGTCGAAGGTGAATCGGTTGTTATTACCCCAGTACCATATCAACAACATTTGAGGTAAACGACTTGGCAGGTAAGACCTCTTTGCCGAAAAATGAGATTCAAACATACTTGATTGGGGGGGGGGGGATATGATGGACAGTTGAATCAGGCAACTATGTTTAAAGGTAATTTTCCACCAGCAATGAAATTCCTGTTCCATACTCTCTTAATCTGTCTCTCAAATAAAACTACTTCTTTTAATTAAATACCTTTGAAAATCCAGTCATTGGGGTATGCAATTTTGACAAATACTGATTTTAACTACTCACAGGCACTGTTTGTTGATTTGGTTGCATGTTTAAAAAACATTAAAAAGGGAAAACTGCTGCTATTAAAAAGGGGAAAACTGCTGCTATTAAAAAGGGGATAACTGCTGGTTTTCTTATGCTTCCTTGACTATTAAGCTACTACCTGCAAAAACATGTTTCTCAAAAAGTTTTGAAAAAGGTAAAGCTATTAAAATGAATAGTCTAACATCTGAAACTTTTACTCCCCTTATGGCTAAAGAGTCAGATGTTCCAAAACTGAAGCAGAGGGGAATGAGGAAATTTTAGATAAGTCCACAACTGCTCCTTAAACCTCTGTTGCCGAGCCCACTGCTCTTGGTGATCACAACACTACAACCACTGCTGTGAAACCCCCACCAACAAAACTCAAAAAGACCAAAACAAAATCCAAAAAGCCCACCGAAACCAGCAAAACGGGTCCTCTGGAAGATGAGATCCCAGAGGTTAACCCTGTGACAACACAGATGTCACTACAAACCACTGTTGCTACTTCCTCACAACAAGTGGAAAGATCTCAACCTATAAACCAAACTCCTCATGATTCCTCACAAAAGGAACACGTTTTATCCACAGGGACACCACAATATGATGTCATACCCTCATATGACAGTATACTTAAAAGCCCTTCTCCCGGGGCAATGTCTCTTTTGACAGCAATTCCTTCATTTTCTATTCCACCAAAGTTTGTAACACTGCTTCAAGCTATTGACATTCAGACTGATACCAATCCCTCCCACGAACACTTTACTGAGAGTTTAACTTCAACAATAGCTAGGTCTGAACCTTTTCAATTACCTAACCCAGAAATAGTTGAGGAGGCTACACCTCTTGAATTTCAGCAAATTTTTAATGGTATTTCAAGTGGAGCAGCTACTACAAATGTCAAATCCACTGATTCACATTTGTCTTATTACATGCCTTGATATCGGCCCTAGACCGCATTCACGGATCATCCTCTCCAAACAATTATGCTTACATTACACATAACATACTGTTAGTTTCCTTCATATACATACTTACATTCGCTTCTACCTTTAGATCTTGATCGAGTCTGGGATTGTACGGGTTCCTTGTCACAAGAGCACACAGGTTTGAGTTCAATTATTTACCTCCTTCTACTTGATTTCCCTCAAACCAGGGCTTTGATACCAACTTGAAACACCCTAACACGTAATAACTTAAAAACGACGCAGCGGAAAAAGAGCCTTAAAAATTTCTTTCTTTATTAGACGCATAACTTACATAAAGGCTCAAATATGAAATGTGAAACATTAACTAAAAGAAATATACAACATTCACTTTCGATTAACACTTTAAGGTGTTACAAAATTAAAGTTATGTGACCATTCTTTCCGTACAATCCTTGCTCTCGACTCGATCCATGCCCGCTTCTCTTCGTTCGTGGTAGAAGAAATCCGTATAATACCTGTGGACATCCCATACAACTTAACCATTAGTCGTTAACGACATCTTACGTCATTTATTCTCATATAATTTAATATCAAATAACATTCAAGAATATAAACTTTGATTCATTCAACTATCCTCTCATAGTTTCTCGTTCCGTTTTCGAGTTCGGTGCCTCATGAACCCGATGATCTTTTACCTACATACATTCCAACTTCAAGGCATACCATTAGCAATCATTAATACCCAAACATAATGAAATCATTCTTTCATACATTTATAAGATCTCGCATTCATGCATGTATACTAATTTCTACGTGCATTCATAGCGAATTACATTCATATATGCATACATTCTTAATTCATACATGCATACAAACATATACACCAACATATATACGCACACATTCGTACACGCACACATACATACGAGCTCTCGCTTACCGCTATTATTCACATATATCTATGCTTCTTGTCATAATCACAACCTTCCATAATATAGGTTCTATACCTATAGTCTCGCATACCTATTCGTTACTAGACTCGGTTATATTTACATTTCCTTTACTAACAAGAAGAAAAATCCGTACTTTCACTATCCGAAGGCTCATAATATATCTTATGTACAAAAACTGGCTTTAAAATAAGTTATGAAACATTGAAAATCATTCAAACATCAAGTCGCGATTGTGAAATCAACAAGAAAAACCAAGATTTGCCAGCTAACAGGCCCTCGCAGGGCGCGACAGCCCCTACCCGGGCGCTCTCTGGGCGCGACAGACGTTGCGGTGCGCGACGGTGAAACCGAATTGCTGTCGCGTAGCGCGACAGCCCTATTTCGACAGACTGTTTTCCTTTGCTGCTGCATATGGTGCCCAGCTATGAATTCTAACCAAAAACTTTAACTTAAAGTTGCATAACTTTTGATCTAGACATCCGTTTTACGTAATTCTTGTTTCTACGTGTCCGTAATTTAATTACGGATCCGTTTACCATCCTAACTCACATCAAAAGTTGAATTATAAGATAAGGACCTATAAATCCTTCAAGCCATTAATCGACCCGTTTGATTTCACCATTTTATTTATGACATAACTAACCACTTTCAGTCTCAATAATCATTCCTACCTTAGTAATTCCATTTATCACCTCAGGTCGCTTCAAGAACTGATTTATAAGCAAACGGCTTATAAATCCCTTTATACCATTATTCGACCCGTTTAGTCCTACTAGTTTACCTTCGTTATAAATAACTCCTTCGTTATACTAAAATAACACATTCCTTAATGCTCTCATTCATTATATAGTCCTTGCATAATTTTCCACACTTATAATTATTAAATTCTACATACATACTAAGAAGTGAATCGGAATCACTTACCTCGTGCGTTCGAGTTCGTGCATAGCTTCCGTATTTACCTTTGACACATTGCCCTTCCATGCTCGTGTCCATGTTGACATGGCTCCTACGCTTTCAGGTTATCATCAACACATTCATGTTAGCATACATCATTGTACTTTGATAACGAGCATACATTTGTATAATTTCATATTCAACTTGCATTAATCATTCCTAACAAGCATACGACATGTACCCGATTTCAAATCCTTTCAAACCCATATAATTCATCATGTCATTCCATTTATCACATATTTATATATCATGTACCATACGATTATCTATAATCTTATAATCACAACAAGTCTAGCCATGTTCCTTATGCGTAGTTGACTTTCAGAGTCAACGATTTATCATTTTAACTTTCGGCTTAATCTCATATACTCATGATATCATAATAGGCTGTTTTGGGGCGTCCGTTTACTGTACTTACGAGCTTGAAAAAATTACAATCTTTTAATGTGACGTGCCCCTCGGAGGGGTTATACTTATGTTAAATTTTTAGAGTCTAACTCTCTACCAAAAATTATAAAAATTCATTTACTAAGTTGCAATCAGATTCGTCACTTCTGACTGCAGCTTACAGAAAAATTCATTTAAAATTCCTCGTTTATCCGATTGACGTAATTCCAGTTGGAAATTTTGGAATCACCTGAAGATACCTACAGTAAAAATTTTAGATCATAACTCAATTCCTAGATTGAGTTATGACATTCGTAATGGGCTGCAAATTCTGCCAGAAAACGCAGCCGGTACGGAAAAATTCATAAAACGTTCATTTTTCGTCGAAAAAATGCAATTCCAGTTTGGTTTGAAAGGATTTTCCTGGGAGTTCATCACAAACTCAATAAACATCAGTTTTTGACAAGATTTGACCCAGTTATAACCGATTACATTCGGCAGTAACTTTCTGGACAGATTTAGTTTTCATCAAATTCCACAAATTTTACATAGGTTTCATTCTTAATCAAATTCATTTATCAATTTTCTCTAATACACAATTCATACTTCAATATTACATCAATATTTTTCACCTTCATGATCATCAAGTTTCATCATAAACCTACATCAAGTGGGTTTCACTTCAAATCATTCTAGTGAGCAAAATTAAACATAATTAACCTTCTATATGATGATTCTAACCAATATTCATGCCTAATTTCATAAAAATTCGCGAATTACTACATAACCCACTTCATACAAAAATCATCAAATCCAAAATTACAACTTACCATGTGTTTGTTAGGGCTAGATGATCATGTATTTAGGTCCATGCATCATATTAGAGCCAATTTCCTCTTTCAATTTAAAGATTTTTCCTGAATTAGGGTTTGCATCCCTTTCTCCTTCTTCCCCTGTGCGATCGTACGCACACTCACACACACTCAGTGTGTGTTTTTGGGTTTTACTTTTATTTTTAATTAAACATAAACCTTCCCTTTTTTTGACAACCTTGGCCCCTCTAGTTAATACTTGATCACAATTGTAGCAAATTTCTTCCCTTGATTTTTTTTTTGTTAGACATATAACCAAGTTTAATAACTTAGTTATTATATTTATTTAATTAAATATGGTATCGTTCTAGTGAACTTTAAAATTCGCGTTTTGGGATGTTACATTAGAGTTATGGTTGAAGCAAGATACAAAGACACACAGGCTGACATCAAGGGCATAAAAGAATGCATGGCAAAGTTAACTGGTACTACCCCTGCACCTGTGTTTGAAAAAGATGATGCTGAAAAGAGGGAAAAGGATTCCATGAAAAACTTTGGGAAACCAACACCAAGGAATCAGCCAAAACAAAATCCAAAGCCTGCCAAGCAAACTTCTGCAAAATCTCCTGGAAAATCTGATATTGGTAAGAAAAATGGAATTGATGATACTGTTAACAAACAGACAGATAAGGAGATTGAACGAAAGCAGAAGAGGAAGCATACACAAGAGGAAGATGAAGTGCTCAACATCGGAACGTCAAATAGAAGAAAATCACACAAACACAACGAATCTCCTATTGTCATGTTTCCTAAACCAATATCACCACCAGAAAAACCAACCACTGCTGCGAGACTTAAAAGCACTGCTGAACCTAAGAAGCCAGATTCTGATACACCTAAAACAAAACTCTCACCAGAAAAACCACCTGTCAAAAAGCAGAATACAAAATCCTCATCACCACTGCCAACCTCCACTGAAACAATTGTTAATACAACAAATGTTTCAACACATGTTAAGACAACAGCGGTTGCGACACCAGTTGTTTCAATAGTTGTTAGTCAATCAACTGATTCTAACCAATTTCAATTCCCATCACAATCAACCCTTACACTCATAGCACCTTTTTCTTCCCTAACTCCTCCTTCTCCAAAATATGTTTACACAAGAAAGAGAAAATTCATGGTGCATGAAGAAGAGAAGGAAGAAAAAGATATACCCGCACCAATTCCGTTATCAGCTACTCCATTCATTCAAACTTCACCTAAACCATTCGTCCCACCTCCATCAACAAAGATCAACCCATTGGCAGTAACTTTCCCTCTGGAACTGCTTGCAGTTCAAGATGAAATGACCCAATTTTACATAGAGGATGATCCATCCAAAAGAACCTTCCCATCTCTTCATGGATTCGAAACTCCAAAGAATATTTATGAATATCTGAAGCTAAAGGGCAAACAAGCAGAAGATAAGGCAAAAGAAGAGTGTAAAGGGCTAGGAGACATTAACTTATCAGCTCGCATGCAACATTGGCTTGGTGAAGTCAAGAAATTGGAAGATTTTGCTAGAGACCTGAGTAAGAATATGTCAAATCTGTCACCAAATGCTGAGCTACAAAAGACATTAAGGAATGATTTCTTGAACACTATCATGGATACCAAGCCCTACGAAGCCTACATGTCTGATTTCAAAGATTGGCCCCTTGAAGCTCTTAATGAGGAAGTTAATAGAATTGAAAAGAAGAATAAATATCCTCAAATGCAAAAATCTGCTCTCAAACTGGAAACAATACAAAAAAGGTTGAAGTGGATGAAGTGTTGAAGTACAAGAGAATGAAGGCAGAACTTGTAGCTGCTAAGGTTGGGACTGCTAGACAAATTGGAAAATGGTCTAGGCAGTATATTGATCGAGCTTACAATAAGTTAGAAGAGCGAAGAAAGACAGATCCATCTCTTCCTAAAAAGCCAGTATACAAAGATGAAACCACTGTTAGACGTCGGCAGACCATTACATCTAAAAAGCTGTTCTCATCAGCAGATGTATCCATCGCTGCCTTGAACCAAAGAAAAAGACAACAACAGATGGATGAGGAAGATGAAAATAGGTATGCTGAGTACAGAAAAGAGTCTATCAGAAATCAGTTACGATATGGATTGGATGATGCTTCGTTGCAATTACAAGCTCAAGTTGCTCAAGCACTTCAGAAGTTGGCAAGCAGGCCTCAATCGCCAAACTCCTCTCAAATAAAATTTCTTCCAAGAAACCCATCAGATCCAAAAATAGTAAAGTGGAAGTCTGACTAACAGACCCATGAATTGACTTTGATCAAGTCTGATGGTAGTGTTGAAAAGATATCAAGGGAGAATGCACTTGGTCTGAATCCAGTTGACCTCCACGATCTTTTTAACCTTCAGCTTGATAGGGATGAAGATGATACTGATTCCTTGGATTTTGAGCTCCAATTCAAAGGGCAAATCCGGGAAATGTTGATGAGAGAATAAAGATCTGCTGATTTCTAAAGTCTGCTGATTCCTTGATTTAGTTTTGCTGAAAGTTGTTGAGGCTGGTGATTGTGTGTTTGTAGTTAACGTTTGTTAAACTTTAAGTTGTATTCAAATTCTATTAAGTACCTATGTCTATAAACAGTTTATATTGTCTTTTTGGCAAGCTTCCACTTTACATCTGATACTTACTATCTATCCATCTGGCAAGCTCTGTTGTAGATAATGGATAACAGTTTTTAGTAAAGTCTGTTGGAAAGCAACAAAGGTTTTTAACAGTTAATAGATAACAGTGGTTTGCTATCAACATAAAGGAATTGCTGTTGAATAAACCTATTGACCATTAGTTTATATCAATTTTGTAAGTCTGCACTAATTATTTTTTTTACTCTCTGTCAATATGTGTTATGCATGGTTTTCTAAGAAACGACCCGTGTTTGCACACGAGTCTTACCGCTAGTACTATATAATAAAAGAAAATTATGCTGGACACGTGTCATTTATTGAAGCTATCTATTTTTATATTTTCCCGCCTCTCACCTACTTAATTATAAATACTTATTTTCTATAACTACAAGTTTTCATTATATTAATTATACCCTGTGATAAAATTAAGTTAAAATATATGTGCGATATTGTCAAATTTTAGTTTATTATCCAAAATAATATTTTAGTTCTGATATTATAATATATTAAAACTAACGATAATATTCTTAATAATAATATTCTTTATTTAATACTAAATAAATAATATAATATTTATTTGATAGCATTATATCTATAACTATTCTATATCTTCTATATCTAAATCTATATCTATAATAATAAAAGAAATTTATGGTGGACGCGTGTATCAGGAGCTGTATTTTTTTTTCTTGCAACTCTCTCCCACTTACTTATAAATAGTTATTTTTTATAATTAAAGATATTCATTATATATAGATATTAGTAAATGATAAGACTAAAACAAATAGCAAATTTAAATTTGTTATATTTACTTTGAAACGAATAATGTGCAATTTTATTCCTATAAATTTTCAAATATATATAAAAATAATCTATTAAATTCACATATAATTATCTTCAAGTCATATAAATAAAATATTAATACATTCGATTTTTCATTATTCTCCACTGACTTTTTTTTTATTTCTCTCATCCTCACTTATTTACATGACATATATTATTACTGCATATTTTTGTGTGTTCTTTTAGCCAAGTAACACTTAAATGATTATGTATCTCTTTATTTATACATATTAAATTAGATTAGATATTAGTCCGTTATATAACATATCCATATAGTAAATACAAATAGGTCGTTTTATGATATGGTAGAATCAATATACATTGTTTAATATAACGTTTTATTTATTAATATTAGTTTCAATGATTATTGCTATATCATTATTTTCTTTTCTTTTCTTTTTCGCTTATCTCAATATAACGGGTTATTAATCAATATTAATTATTTTAGCGAATTATTGTCATATCATTATTTTCTTAATATAACGGGTTACTTATTAATATTAATATCACTGATTATTGCTATATCATTATTTTATGAGTAAACTTCCGTTTTGCTCCCTGTGGTTTGGTCACTTTAATGGTTTTGCCCCAAACCTTTAAAAATAGCCAGTTTACTCCCTGATCTATAAAGCCTTTCATGATTTCACTCCCCGCCTCTAACTCCATCCAAATTGTTTATTATCTGAAAAGGTATTTTGGTAATTTCAAATATAAAACTGAGAGTATTTTAGTAAAACAATAAATAAAAGATTATATTATATATAATAATAAAAAATAACAAAATCATCATCTCTCCCTCTGCACTCTCTCTAATGCATCCCCAAAAACCCTCATCTATATCTAGAATTTGCATATCTACACCCTAAACCTTTTCCCTCATAACAAATTAACAACACCCCTAAATTATATGAACAAAAAGGTTTCGACTTCAAGAAACAATCTCAACTTTGTGATTATCTTTAACAACACCCCCCAAATTATCTATTAAGCCGCTGCCACCACCATGTTTGAGAAGAAAGGGCTGACATCAAGGCAATAAAAAGGTGTTGAGGCTGGGAACGATGGTGAGGAACTACCGGAGGTCAGTCGCTGGTAAAGTGTGGCCAGAGGTGGCGACTGGTTCGAGCGCTCTCTTTCTCTCTCTCTCGCATCCCTATCTCATTTATCTTTGAAGTGTTTGTTTCTCACAGCAAATGTTTAGCTTCTGGCGGTGGCGGCAAAGTGGTTGGGTGGTGGTGGTGATGGAGGCGGTGGAGGGTGGAGGGGTGGAGCCGTGGTTAACTGGTTATGACGGCAAGAGGGTATAATGAAGGCGACACAACTTGGGCTTCTGATTTCGATTCAGGTGGTGGTGAGGTGGTGGCGATTGGTGGTGATGGCGGTGGTTGTTGGGGATGAAGAGAGAGGGTATAAAGAGAGAAGATAGGTGGTTGTTCTGATTTCAACTAGATCTAGGGTTTCAAACCAAGGTTGAACCCTTGGTGGTAACAGTGATGGCGGTTTGGTGGTAATGGCAGGTAGTGGTGGTAGTCGATTAGCAGCAGTGGGAGGGGAGAGGTTGCAGCCTTGCAGGTGATGAATGGTGATGTACTGGTGGTTTGATTTTCTTTTTTGAATGAAGAATGATGGTTTGATGATACATAACAGACAAAAATAGATTTATCAATGAACAAATTGATTTTAGGAATTAATAACAAATAATTTAATACTTACATTTATAAAATTACTGTAATGCCCTTTTACTTAACGAATACTTTGGATGGAGTTAGAGGCGGGGAGTGAAATCATGAAAGGCTTCATAGATCAGGGAGTAAACTGACTATTTTTAAAGGTTTGGGGCAAAACCATTAAAGTGACCAAATCACAGGGAGCAAAACGAAAGTTTGCTCTTATTTTATTTTCATTTTCACTTATTTCTTATGTATTTTATATTTCTTTTTTTACTATTTCTTTTATTTTCATGCTTATTTAATTAACTCAATCCGTACAATACACGGGTTTTTTAAAATGTAACTTTTTTTTATCACTGAGTATATAAAATTATATTTATTCAGCCTGTGTAATATACGAGGTTCTAACATGGTAAAAAATATTTTATTTTAATCCATGAATTTTATCTTTATCTTTTACCCTAAATAAATAGATACACTTAATATTTGTGAATAAAATTCAAATAAAAAATATATTATTACAATCCACGAATTTTATCTTTTACTGTTTTGTTTTCCATTTATAATTATCATGTCTTTGCTTGATAATAAGGATTAATTAAATTGAATTATAATAAAATAAGTATAAATAACTAATGGCTTTACTAATATTTTAGACTTTAATGTAAAAATAAAAATACAAGTAATAATAAAATACATAAATAATAACTTAGAGCAAAAAAGTTTATGTAATACTCTAAAAATATATAATATATAATCTTTTATAATAAAGGGTTGAGATCATTTCAAAACTTTAAATAGTTGTACAACTTTCAAAACTCTTAGGAAATAGTCAGTTTATTTATATATTTCGTCTCTTTATCATATTAAATATTCGATGTCCTGTTTCAAGTTCTAAATTCTAATGAGCCACATTACATGTTATTTAAAATTAATATTTAAAAAAAAACATTTATTCAACCTGTGTGATACACAGATCCCTAATCTAATATTTTTATGATAACAAGTAGGTGGTATTAAAAAATAAAATTAATACTCAGTTGAAAAAAAATAATGTTAAAAAAAAAACCTTAAGAAAATTTTTAGGGCTTAATATCTGGACTTCAGATTTGAGCTCATGAGGCCCATGGATTACAAGCCCCATTTCAGGCACGAGTGTAAGGTAACTACCGTGAGGCTGCGATGTAGCAGATCCATTTCATTGTGGTCTCGAAGTGGTCTCTGTCATATCTCTTGGCCGACGGTCGTGTGTTCATATATCAATCTCACCGTTTAATTAATTCAGCCACTGCCTTCATATTCTTATTATTATTATTATTATTAGGTAAAACCATCTTTATTTTTGCTTCAATTCATTCATCCGATTACGCTTCTTTTCAGTCTCGTTTAACTTTTTAATTGTTTTAGTGATAGGGAACCGAATCACAGGTTAGGTTTTCTATTAGTAACGCTGGATTTTATTTTAATTTTATTTGGATTATGCAAATTAGGAAAAAGAGGTGGATGCACGTTTCTGAATTTGTGGCGATGATTAATATGTTGACGGTTTTGATTAGATTAGATAAGATTAGATTCACTTATAATGCTTCGTAAATTGCTAAGCTGGATATATTCTGATTCGTTTTAATTTCTCTCGATTCCAACGTGGGGAATTTGGGCCTTTTTTTGCTTTTGGAAAACATTATTATTTTAGCTGTTTATTGACTGTAATGATGCATACAGTAAGCCTTATACGATCTTGGTTTTAAAAAGCGAGGTGACATGACAGAGTCTTAAACCGAACACAAAACCTATATGTACAACATTCTGCTGTACAAAAACTCGCCATGTACAAGAGGCGCGCGTCAGGCAGCTTTTCTGTCAAAAATCGCGCCTCGCGTACTGCTCGCGCCTTATGTAGTAAAAAGCGTGGACCTTCGCCTCTAAGTGCACCTCGCGCCTAGACTCGCTTACAATTTTTATTTTCATACTTTACTGAAGGTGCATTGTTTTATCTGACATTTGGTTCAGTTTCGGACGTCACTCGTGAATGGTGTTTATGTCTCTTTGTTAGTGTGATAAACGAACATAGGAATCTGAAATAAATTGGAATTGAGTAACATGTTTTGATGTTGCAGGCATGGATGTGAGCAGCTATTGCTGTTAATTTTATAGAAGGTGAAGGTATACTGTTTATTTAACATGTGGGGTTTTGGGTCGAAAGCAATTACGGGTTCATCTAGGCCGAGAATTGACTCTGCAAGGCCCGGTCAAGCTTCTTCAGACTGCTCTGATGATGAGATCTCGGTAAATAACAGCAGGGAAGAAGGTTTAGAGTGTCCGATTTGCTGGGAATCGTTCAATATAGTGGAAAATGTTCCATATGTTTTATGGTGCGGACACACACTCTGTAAAAACTGTGTTCTTGGGCTGCAATGGGCTGTTGTCAAACTACCCACTCTTCCAATCCAGCTCCCGTTTTTCGTATCGTGCCCGTGGTGCAACCTGTTGTCGTTCCGTCTCGTTTATAAAGGGAATCTTAAGTTCCCAAGGAAGAATTACTTTCTTCTTTGGATGGTTGAGAGCTTGAACGGTGACCGAGTCAAATCTCATTTGTCTTCTTGTGTTGACCATGCACCGGGCCCCGCTTGGTCTTGGACTCGAGGCTTGGTCACTAATCCGGGTGGCCATAGTAATAGTCTGGCGAGGCCACGCGTTGGTGAGCTCAACCGTCATGATGGATCTCATGGTGCAAATGGTGAGAGACTGCAATCGACCATCCGTAAGTCGTTAATCTTCTTTGTTCACTTAACGGCTAAGTTTCCGCTGGTGTTCATATTTCTACTGATTGTTCTATATGCAATACCTGCAAGTGCAATCATCTTGGCTGCGTATATTCTCATCACAATTTTGTTTGCTCTTCCGTCTTTTCTTGTTCTTTATTTTGCGTACCCGAGTCTTGATTGGCTGGTAAGAGAAATCATAACTTGAGGTGGGTTCGGGTTCTTGATTTTCAAACTTGTTGCAACTTTGGGTTGTAAACATAAAGCTTCAGGTGTCATGTTGCTTCTCAAGGCATGTAAAAAGGAAGACTATTTTCTACTTTGTGATATTGGAATTTTGATGGTAATGTTTAAATCTTTCTAATAGGAAATATAGCTGGTGTCTTGACAAATTTATTAAATAGTATGTATGCTGGTAGAGTGTTTAGACTTGACCAAAACATTGTTAAAAAAGCATCCTGTTTCTCTTTTTAAATGTCATATGACAATCATCTCATACATTTAAAAAACCGAACCCTAACAATTTTACGTAACTAGTGTGTGAGGCTTTGAAACTAGATCGATATCATTATCCCACAAGGTTGTCGGGTATGTGATGGATGATAGACTTGCAAAGCGTTGCGTATATGTGACGTGTGTGACGGATGCAAGACTAGCAAAATGTTTATATAAAATCGGAAATGTACTAGAAGTAAAGTTTGGTCAAGATAGAGTTAAGTAAAACATATAATAACCAAATGATGTTTGGCCTAATGGTATCCAGGTTATAAATAATTTCCCAACTCAAGAGGTCGAGGGTTCGAGTCGAATGGTGGCAATCGTTTTGAATTAAAAGTAGGCTGGATTGCTATTAAAATTAAAAAGAAGTAACATAAATGATAAAACTAAGAATTTAAAATAAAACTAATTATTATAAAACTTTACTGATGTTATGCCTTTAGCCTTTAGTTGTAGTTCATTTGATAACTGTTGCTAACAAAAATCACATAACTAGACTTGGATCCTAGTAGCAGTGTGAGATCGGTAATTACCCACATATGTGATACTTTAGACGACTGGATGGACTAGAGAGTTGTGCCTCGTCTTAGTAGCAGTCAGTGGCGAAGCTTGAATTTTTCGGCCGGCGGGGCGAAAACGTATATACCCAAAGATTTCTATAGAACCGGGGGGGGGGGGGGGGGGGGGGGGGGCGGGCGCCCCTCCCCGCCCCTCTTATCCTTCGCCCCTGGTAGCAGTGTGAGATCAGTAATTACCCACATATGTGATACTTTAGACGACTGGATGGACTAGAGAGTTGTGCCTTGTCTTTCCACACCTAGTCTTGGGCTGGCTGTCAATACGAAAATAAACCATTAGAAGGGGTTCCGAGGCTTTGAGGACCACTCCCCCTCTTACTAATGGATCCAATGCGTGTGCATATGCAAAAAAGTGTGAACATAAGTATGTATAAAGAAGAAATGGAGAAAGCCTATAAAATAGGTGAGAGAACCAGCTAAGTTACCATTTGAATGGAGAGTATTTGGGCTTTGGGCTTCCCATTGATAGGCCTGTTTTTAATAGACCCGTCTCTTATCTATTATATATAATAAATGAAAGTGATTTCGGCCACGTGTCAGTAGATGAGGGCATTGTTTTTCCTCTTTTCCCGCCCAACAGTACCACTGCCCTCTTTTATTTATCTCCTCCCTCATTTACTCATTTAGGGCTTCCCACTTTCTCTCTCCCTCTGCTCTGCTATATTCCGATCGATGTTCAGATCAATGCTCCGAATCAAGGTTAGATTATCAATAACTTCCGTTCTATAAGTGTCAATCTTTGTTTTCATTGTTCACTCATTCGATCTTCATGCGTCTTTACTTATTGTTGTGCTTTGGCTAGGGTTCCGCTGGTAACTTGATGACGGAGATGATCGGAGGTTGTCGGCTCTGCGTCCTGCAGTTCTCATGTTTATGCTGTAATGGATTTGAGGTTTAGGGTTAGTTATAAATATATTTTTTCATTTTTCCATCTTGAGTTTTAGGTTAGGATTTGTTTTATTTTATTTTATTTTATTTTTGGGCTTCTATATGATTTTCAGGTCGATTGTTTGGTGACTTGCTATTGTTGTTTGCTGTTGTTTGTTAATTAGGCTGTTGACATCACCGACCGACTCCAACGAATTCGAAAGGTTGTAGGACTACGAGGACCAACTAAAAGATTTGGACGACAAATATCAGGTGTTTGGTTTCATTTTTTTTATATTTTACTTATTTTCATATTATGAAATTTGTGAAATAAAGTAAAAATGGCTATTCTAATAGTTCCTGATTTCATCCCTGTTGAAATAATGTAAAAATGGCCATTCTAATACGGCAAGTATCTTATGGTTGGATGGTTGAATTAGTTTTATTTTGGGTATTTTTGGATGATTTCATCCATTTCTTTAAATAGTTCATGATGCAGTTGAACGTATCTTTTGAGTGAAATGAATGTTGATTTATCAGAAGATGCAGTTGAAGGTATCTTAAATAAGGTAATAATGCATTACATTCCTGTTGAAAAACAGAGTCGATAAATTTAGGGAAAATGAGGTTGAAAGATGATAAGCCAACAGTGGACGATATCATTCTACAGGTTCGATAAATTCAGGTGTATTCTCAAATAATGCTTCCTAGATGCTTCCAAACAAGCAGCACTTTGGACATTTGTCGGCCTTCAAACCTCTATCATCTATTATCTAATATCTATTATCTCTTATCTATTATATATAATAAATGAAAGTTGATTGATCCACTTTGGGCCATGATGCGTGTGAAGTGTGTATATAAAATTAAGTCTATTTTAAGCCCTTTTACACTTTCTTTAGCCAAGTTTTAAATTTATAAAACACGATATTTACTAACACTAAACACACATATGGGTAAGTGTACCCATCGTGAGCGTAGTATAGTGTTGGTAAGATACCGAGGTCGTCCAAGGACACAAGAGCTTTTCGTACCGGTTTATCCTCAACGTCTAATCAAATCAAAAGTTTAGAAAAAATGTTTTAAACTAAGAAAATAAAAACTATCTAAAATGCTGAAAAATAAAAATAAAAACAGATAGACAAGATGAATCACTTGGTTCCGACTCGTGTATAGTGTAACCTTTGATTATTTCCGCACTTTTGCACTTATTTAAGAGATTATCTTAGTTATTGTAGTAGGCCCCTCTTTTGAAGGCGACGTTACCCTCAACCCAGTAGTTTGAGTCAGCAAAGATACAATCCTAAAGGGTCGGATTATTGAAAGATAATGAATTAAGTTATTAATGCAAATTATGGTAGGCCCCTCTTTTGGAGGTGACGTTACCCTCGACTAAGTAGTCTGAGTCAGCAAGGATACAGTCCTAAATAGCCGGGTTATAGTATTAATAGTAGTTAACTTATGAGGGGATCAAAGAGTTTGGACCCCCGCCATCCAATACCGTTAAGTATTGAAGGAGGTCCTACTAAATTTGACCCAGGTCCATTGCAGGACCTCTAAACGCTGAACAATGGCAAGACTCTTACCAAACCGTTCCCTTAACCCCCGACCAGGTAGCCAACATACCTCCATATAGACCGTGGAGATATGAATGGTGAAAATCTTTTATTTTATATAGACAGTAAAATAATGTCAAGACACCACGGACAAACGATAAGGAAGAATCACCTTCAACATAAGAAACTAGTTATTAAAGCCATTAATACAAAACCAATTAAAAAGTGCGAAAAGATTAAAAATAAAAAGTATTACACTAGACACTTGTCTTCACCAAGTGATGTAAGAGACTTAGGCAAACATGGCCTTGATTGTCAAGAACTCTTACGGTCAATCTTGGATCCCGAGACGACTCACACACTCTATGATGGACAATGGATGATGGTGGTGGATGATGGTGTTATGGTGGTGGTGGGTGGTGGGTGAAGTGTGAGAGAGGTGGTGTGCCAAGGGATGGTTTGAGCTTAAGCCAAGCACTCCTATTTATAGGCTGAACAGAAGCTCGGGCACGGCCCCGTGTCCACATCCTTCTCTTTCTTCATTTAATGCAGCTTGTCTTATTAGTTGACCACGCCCCCGTGTTCGCTGAGCACGACCCCGTGTGCAGAAGAATCTTTGTACTATGAAGATTTGCCTGGATTGTGCGAATCTTATAGTTGACCACGGCCCCATGCCCGCTGAGCACGGCCCTGTGGTGGGCAATAGAAGCTTCTACCACTTTGTCTTTTCTGCTGACACTTGGGCACGCCCCCGTGCTGGCTGAGCACGGGGCGTGTTCAGTCTTCTGTCTTCTTGTTTTGCTTGGGAAGATGCTGTTGTGGGGTCGGGCATGTCACGTTTGTTCCTTTTCTTGTATTTATGTTAGATTTTGCTGTCTTTTTGCTTCTTTTGTTAAATTGAGCTCATTTAATCCTGAAAATACAAAAGGAAGACAAAAGCACACTTTTTCCAACATTAGTACTAAAAAAGGGTTAGTTTTATGCCACAATTGATGTAATTTATATGTTGCATTTTGCACACATCAGGCCATGTGGAGCAATCAACTTTCATTTATTATATATAATAGATAATAGATAATAGATAATAGATAGTAGATAATAGATAATAGATGTTTGAAGACCGACAAATGTCCAAAGTAATGCTTCTTTGGAAGCATCTAGGAAGTATTATTTGAGAATACCCCTGAATTTATCGAAGCTATAGAATGAGATCGTCCACTGTTGGCTTATCATCTTTCAACCTCATTTTCCCTAAATTTATCGACTCTGTTTTTCAACAGGGATGTACTGCAATCATTCCTCTCAGTTAAATAGACCGACACTTGCTTCCTCTCAAAGGGTTATGGAGTGGTTATAACAGCTGATCATGCTAAGGACTGTTATAACTAACCACTGCTCCTTATAAAGACTGATGGACTTAAAGACTGATGAGGCATATCCACTGTTGAAGACAAAGCCCTGTTAAAGACAAGCACTTATGTACCTAGAGCTTGATTAACCAAAGGAAAACCACTGCTCAGTAGCAGTAATGGTTCAGCATCTACAGCGGATTCAACTTTAGTATTTATGTATCAGTGTTTCTTATGTAACAGTGTTTATTATAGCAGTGGTTCGCTAGAGTTTATCTCTCGAGACAAACCCTTTACAAACCCAAAGACGAACCATTGCCCAATAAGAACAGTGGTTCAGCATCAATAGCAGATATTCTACCTTTGTTTATGTTAACAGTGTTTATATGTAACAATATTTATCACATCAGTGTTTTATACTCTGTTAGATTGTTAAATGTCATATCACTGAGGTGTTTATATGTAACAGTATTTCTCACATCACCTCATTGGTTTGATCTGTATTATAAATACAACAGTGGTTTGATCTTTATACTACTAAATAAAAATGAAGTATACTTGGATGATTATTAAGCTCCTCATTTTGATTGTTTGGGTATAGTATTCTTAAAATTGGTCTTTTTTTTTTGCAAACAAATGTTTATGGGCAAACTTCTTTTTAAGGTCAAACTTTTGTTTAAGCGCAAACATCTGTTTATGTCCAAACATCTGTTTAAGGTCAAATATCTGTTTAACTCCAAACAACTGATATAGAAGGTCAAATATCTGTTTAAGGTCAAACATCTTTAAAATAGTTAAAAATGATAGTTTTCATTAATCCTTAAAAGTCTGTTACAACCACTGTTTTGGTTCAAACATCAGATTGTTAAATGTTATCCACTGCTGAAAGACGACCTCTGTTTCTTCATTCTTTATGTTGACCACTGACTGACCAAACATCAGTGTTTCAATCACTGTTGGCTATCCACTGATAGTTAAAAAATAGTCACTGCTCACATTTTTATTGTTGACATCCACTGATATTGACCATCATTGGTTTTCCTAAAAAACATCCACTGCTCACATTTTTATTGTTGATGTGGTTAATTAATTATATAATAAAATTATCAAATGAAAACTAGAATTACAATGAAATTACCATTTAACCTAATCGTTACATTCCAATGAGATAAGAGTTCCTCCAATATTGTTTTGGTGATAAAAATTAAAGTTAAAATAAAAAATAAAAATAACTGTTGATGACATTTTCTTGCATATCAAATCAGTAATTAATGTTAATTTCTTGAGCTTTGGACATTGAAAATATGCAAAATGGGAATTTCAAATTGACGGTTATTTTCTCTTAATTAAAGTTTAAGGTGGTGTTTCTTTTGAAGAGGTAAAAGGTCTGCAGTCTGCGGACCACATCTGCAGACATCTGCAGGAGAAGAGGTGGACCAAAGGTCTGCAGTCTGCAAGGAGAAGAGGTTTTGTTTTTTTATTCTACAAAAAGATCTTCTCAACACACACAAACACACACTTTACACACACAAACCTCTTGTTCTCTCTCTCTGCATCACCACCGCCACAACCATCTTCCTCACCACCACCACCACCACCACAACCACCCACCCCCGTCGCAACCACCCACCCCCGTCACAACCACCCACCCCCGTCACAACCACCACCACCGCCAAGAACATCAACCGAAACCCTAATTTCACCATCTTCAAGGGTTTCGATTTGGGGGTTTCTAAAGAGAGAGAGAGAGAGATCGAGGGAGGAGAGAGATCCAGATAGAGAGAGTACGAGGAGAGAGAGACGGCGGTGTATACGGCGGCAGTGGTGGTGCGGCTATGTCGGTTATGGCGGTGGTTGTGGTTCCTGTGACAACGGCGGTGATGATGATGATCGATGAAGATGTTGATGAGATGATGATGATGATCGATGAAGATGATGACGATGATGTTCTATGATGATGATGATAACAGATGATGACGGCAATTTTGATGGTGGAGGTGATTGGGGGTGTCGGGTGGAGGAGATGGGTGAACGTGGGGGTGGCGGTGGTGGCGGAGATGTGGTGGTGGAGGTGGTGGCGGGGATGTGGGGGTGGAGGTGTGGAAGAAGAGATAAAGGTCTGTGCCAAGAAGAGGTAAAGGCCTGTGCCAAGAAGACTTGGGTCAATGTCTGTGCCAAGAAGAGGTCTCGCAAACCTTTTTTAATGAAAGGTCTGCGAGAAAACAAACAAGCTGCAGACATGAAACGTCTGCGCGCGTCTGCGCGACGCAGACATAAGTGGCCAGAAGTGCTTCTGGCCAAAAAACAAACACCACTTAAATAAAAATTAGAAATGTCATGATGACAATTGCTTTCAAATCAAATTAGTAATTACTGACAATATCCATAACTTTTGAAATTCAAAATATGCAAAATGGTAATTTAAAATTGACACTCTCTCTTTTTTTTTCCTACAAACGCAACATATATTTATAAGATTAAAATTTATTCATTTATTCATGACCTTAAAAGTCCAATTATTACATAACATACTGAACAACTAAACTTTTAAATCTAACAATAACCGTAAGAATTAAGAAATGTCAGCTTCAACTCCATCGATTGTTGAACCTCTCGATGTATGTCCTTCAGCATCGCCATGAACTCCACGTCTCTATCACCACACTCTATATTGCTGACAACACAAAGCTCACGAACTGAAGTTGAAGGCATTCACATAAGATTTCTGGAAACCTGCTCTCTCGTGAACAGGCCAACTTGCAATCCATCAAAACATCTCTTCAGCTCATGAAGAGTAGCCCTATCTTCATACACCTGTTCCTCTATATGCTTGACAAAATGCTGCTTTAAATCATCTGATTTTATAGTAGTGAATGACGCCATATCAATAAACTGTATTACTCGACTTTCCTGAAAGTATGATATCTTCGTAGGAAATCGTGATGAAAAACAGGTGAAGTGGTCATGAGTTTATATACTTAATCAATCAAAACGTGTAGATTTAATATAAACATATTAATGTATATTTCAAAGCAGCAGTCTTTTAATGCAAAAACTTTTCAAACCCCAACTTTTATGGGAAAACTTTAAAATTAAATACCAAGAAACCCAAGGGACAAATTTTCGAAGTTCAAAGAACAAAAGCAGATTATCATAATTACAATTAACCTCTTCATTTACCATGTAGACGCGTTTTTAAACTCTATAAAAGATCGATAATTACTTTTGATTCAAAACATCAACAAACTGTTCTACAAATCACTGTTTGTGAAAGATTGTTCCACATCAGAAAATCCAACAAAAATATACATGGCAAACTTCAGCTTCTACCACTGGTCAGACACCAGCGATGTTAAAACCCAATTCTCGATGTGGTCACTTAAAGAAAAAAGAACAGACGAAGAACTAAACAGGAAAGTCGACATAATCAATGACACTAATTACAAGAAAACCTGGAACAGCATAGCATTGCTTGATGAAGTCCTCCACTCTCCTCCATCAGATTTCCAGAAAAATGCAGAAGAGTTTCTCACACAACTTCTAAAATAGGATCAGAAAATCTGCAACATGCTAACTGATCTGAAAAACAAAAGAGAGCATGAAATCACATGGAGAAAGACCAGAGTTTACGAAATCCTAACAAGTGTTAACTCTAGCGTGTAATAGTTTATAAATATTTCATTAAATTTCTATTTTTCTATGTAATAGTTTATTTTAATAATCTCAATATCCATCTTAACATATTTTAAAATGTTAGTGTCAATAAAAACTCTCAACATCATCAACAGTTAATCAAAATAAGAAACAAGCCTAAAATGCAAAGGTCTCCTCTCAACTGTTGTATCACATTTAACTTTTCATGATTTTCATTCAAAGTTTTATGATACTTCAGTGTTTATTCATTCATACTGTTTAATCTAACATGGGTTTCCATCCAACCGTTGACCAAAAGTCAAACAAATGTTCATCAAAAGTCAAACCGAGGTTCACCAATAGTCAAACAGATCTTGACCTTTAACAGATGTTTGGTTTAAGACCAAACATCTGTTTATGGCCAAACATCTGTTTAAGGTTAAACATCTATTTAACTCCAAACATCAGTGTTTCAACTGCCATCCATTTTCATTAGAGGTTGTTACGTGGACAGTTCTTAGCTGTCCACGCTTTGTAACCGCTGACACCTCAGCATCCACTTTTCACTTTTATAAAACCCCAATCAAAACCCCAAACAGGGTTTTAACTGCCATTTCGAATTCCAAACAGGTATTCTACCTTTGTTTATGTTAACAGTGTTTATATGTAACAGTATTTATCACATCAGTGTTTTATACTCTGTTAGATTGTTAGACGTCATATCACTGAGATGTTTATATGTAACAGTATTTATCACATCACCCCAGCATGCTAACTGATATGTACTATAAATTGAACATTGGTTTGATCTTTATACAACTAAATAAATTGAACAGATGTTTAAGGACAAATATCTATATAAGGTCAAACATCCTCAAAATAGTTAAAAATGATAGTTTTCATTAATCCTTAAAAGTCTGTTACAACCACTGTTTTGGTTCAAACATCTGATTGTTGAATGTTATCCACTGCTGAAAGCCAACCTCTGTTTCTTCATTCTTCATGTTGACCACTGACTGACCAAACATCTGTGTTTCAATCACTGTTGGCTATCCACTGATAGTTAAAAAATAGTCACTGCTCACATTTTTATTGTTGACATCCACTGATATTGACAATCATTGGTGTTCCTAAAAAACATCCACTGCTCACATTTTTATTGTTGATGTGGTTAATTAATCATAGAATGAAATTATCAAATGAAAACTAGAATTACAATGAAATTACAATTTTACCTAATCGTTACATTCCAACGAGATAAGAGTTCCTCGAATATTGTTTTGGTGATAAAAATTAAAGTTAAAATAAAAAATAAAAAAAACTGTTGTTCAAAATCAGTGTTTTAACCCACTGATGGCTATCCACTGCTAGCTTAAAGTCAGTCACTGTTCTCATTTGTAACCGTTGCATACCACTGATATTGTTCCATCAGTGGTTTCCTACCAACTGTCCTCCATTATCATCAGAGGTTGGCACGTGGAGAGTACATAGCGGTCAGATCTTTTAGTAACTGCTGCCACGTCAGCATTCACTTCCCCCCTATAAAACCCTGATCAAAACCCCCAAACAGTGTTTTTACTGTCGAATCGAATTCAAAATTCCTTTCTCAAAGCAGTTATCATCCATTTCTCTCAAAAACACTCATCCTCTTCATCGTCTTCTTCCTCTCGCAATCATACTCAAATCACGATGTCTCTCCCACTCAAATCCACACATAACTACTTGGGTCTACTTGAAAACCCCAGTCACACCGAAACCTTCAATTCCATCATTGATGCTCTGTCGTCTTCAAAGTAAAAAACTTTGTTGACTTGTGATGCTCCGATCTACATGGATACCCAGCAAGAATTCTGGAAAAATGCTAAGTTGGAAACTAAGGATAAAAAGCCCTTAGCCATCAATTCTTCTATCAAGGATGTTCCAGTCACAATAACACCTCAAACCATTTCGGAGGTTTTTGAACTCGAAGATCTTCAAGGTAAAACATCTTTCCCTAAAACAGAGTATCAAACGTTTTTCATTCAAAGGGGTTATGAAGAGGAAATGAAAAAAGACACTTTAGAAAAAGGCAGTTTTCCTCCTGCCACAAGGTTTTTGTTTCATACCCTATTGATGTGTGTCTCAAACAAGACTACTGCTTTCAATGAAATCCCATTGAAGATTCAATATCTGGGTTATGCTATCTTACATGGTGAAAATTTTAACTATTCCCAGGAAATCTTCAATTATCTTGTTACAAATGTTAATAAAAAGGCATTTTTGCTCTTTCCAAGGTTTTTAAGTTACTATTTTAAAAAGAAATTTTCAAAAGATAATGCCCATGTGCTTATCCAGGGAAATCCTTTTTCAATAAAGAGCCTCACTTCTGAAACCTTTACAAGGCTGTCAAAAATTTCCAAAACACAAGCAGAGGTTCCTGAGAAGACTTCAGTAGCTACCACTGCTCCTCAGGCACCTCCTGTTGAGCCCACTGCTCAAGGTGATGACAGCAGCAAAACAACTGCTGTGAAACCCCCACCTAAAACCACCAAAAGACCAAAACAGAAAAAAATCACAAAAGCCCCCCAAACCCAAAACAAAGGTAACTCTGGAAGATGAGATCCCAGAGCAACTACCAGTGACAACACAAAAGTCACTAATAACCACTGCTGCTACTTCCTCACAGTAGTTGGAAGAAAGATCTCAACCTGAGCCTCAAACTCCTCCTGCTTTTTCTCAAAAAGAACAGGTTGTAAGAACAGGGACACCAAATTATGATGCTCTGGAATCACTTGATTCCATCATCCACAACCCACTGCCCGGGGCAAATTCGCTTTTTACACCTATCCTCACTTCTCAAATTCCCCCACAAACAAAACTTTTGTTGGATGCAGTTGATTTAGCCCAGACACAAACCAGTTCTTCTCAAACACCTGTTCATGAGAATATACCTGAACAAGTGACTGGGTCTGGTGTCTCAATCATTGCTAACCCACCAACAACTGAGGAGGTTACACTGCAGGAAGTACAAGTACTTCCTGTCAGTAGTTCAAGTGGAGCAGCAACTATAGGTTTTGGATCCACTGATCTACACCTGGCTAGTTGTTTCATCAATAAGACTCCCTTGAAGGCAATTTCCTCTCCAGCAACTGTGATATCCGCTGGTGTCTTTGTTCCAACCACTGGTTCTATTAAAAGGATGTCAATTGCTGAGGAAAGAAGTCCCCAGTACCAAGAAAAAGGGGCATCTGTGGATGACTTTTGGGAAACTTTCCCTAAGTCAACTGCTGATACAACCACTGCCAGTGGGAAATCAGATGATCCCATTAACTTGGGTGATGGTTTAATGTATAAGGAATTAACGGAGAGGGTTGACAAATTGGGCACATCTGTTGTAGATATTAAGTCAATGCTGCAACAGTTGTTACAAGCACAAAAGGCAACACCCACTGCTGCACCAGATACAACATTTGCTCCATCATCTGCTCCTACTCCCACTTAGCTTTGGAGTTTATTTCAACCTCTGCTTCACCAACAAAGGGCATATGCTGATCAGCAACATGAAATACAGGTTCAAAAGATCAGAAATATGATAGAAGCTAGGTTCATGGATACACAAGCATACATAAAGGCAATCAAGGCCCACTTGCTGAAAACCACTGATTCTGCTCCTCCTACTATCATCTTTGTGGACAACCCACCACCAGCTGACGCCAAAAAGGGGGAGAAAATGAAGCAGCTAAAGAAAAAGGGATATGAAGATGGTTTGTACATTGCACCAGACAAATCCAGTATGCTTGCAGACATCCCTAAACCAGATGGTTCTAAAAATGTTGATGTGACCTTAAATGCCATTGCTGATGAAAATGCAAGGGTGAAAAAGGATAGAGAGGCAAAAGGAAAATCAAGGTTTGAACAGGAGAAGAAAGTTTATATGGAAATGGAAGTGCAGGGTGTTTCTGAGCCCAAGGATGAAGAAAATCCTGAGCCTAAAAGAAAACAGCCCACTAGAAAAGTGAGGCAACCCAAATCCACACATCAAACCTCCAAACCAGCAGATGTTAAAACACCTGTTGTATCAACAGTTGTTGGTACTTCAGTGGTTTCAACATCTGTTACACCAACAACTGCCACCACTTCAACACACACTCAATCCACTGCCTTACCACAAATCACATCACCATAAAAAACATCCTCATTACCACCAACACCACCTGCCAAAAAGCAGAAGACTTCAGGTGACACATCATCTGTTGTAATGGCAACAGTGGTTGAAACACCAGTTGTTTCAACAACTGTTAGTCAACCATCTACCACTCAAATCACCACCACTCAACCCACCAAAACACCACCAACCTCTCCAAAACCTAAAAGGAGAAGGATAATTCTGAATGATGACCCTTCACCACCACAAACATCCACACAGCCACTGTCCCTTGTTACCATTCCCAATCCTGTCCCACTCTCTTCAGCACAAGTCTCAAATTCAAACACTGCCATTTTTCCTGCAGGAGTCCAGTATCCATTAGATCTTCCAGCAGTTAGAGAGGAGATCAAATCCTTCTACTCTGAAGATGACCCTGCTAAAAGGAACTTGCCATCTGTTCAATGATATCCAAGGCCTAATAACATTGAAGAATACTTGAAGTTAAAGGCTCAACAAGCAGAGGATATCTCCAAAAGAAATACAGAAGGAAAATCTGACATAGAGATTCAAACATACTACCAATATCTGCTAACCCAAGTCTAAACTTTGGAGCAGTTTTCAAAAGATCTCTGTCAAAATTTATCAGAAAGAGCTGATGAAACCTTGAGGAAAGATTATCTTGATAATATCATGGCTTACAAAACATACAAGGGAGAAAGGTACCAGTACAAAGAATGGACCATCAGTGAGCTAGAAAGTGAAACAGCCATAATTCAAGATATGATCAAAAGCAAGGTGAAGCAGACTCTTCCTATCTGGGCAAAGTTTAAGAAAAATGTACCAGAAAGGACTCTGCAGCTGAAGAGAATGAAAGAAGAGTTAATAACAGCTAATTTTGGGTCAAGGAACCAAGTGACAAGGTGGAAAGAGGATAAAGTGTTGGCCTCTTACAAAAAGATGGAAGAATTAAGAAAGAAAAATCCTAATGTTCCACAAAAGCCTGTTTACCCTGAAGCAGTGGTTCCAGCTAAGCCACAAAAGCTACAAATCAGGAGATCCACTGCTCCACCTGCTGTCATCCTTTACCAAACAAGGAAACAAAAGCAGATGGATGCAGAAACAACAGCAGATAAAGCAGCAGGGGATTACCTTGTAAAAATAGGCCTTAAGCAGATGATAGGAGAAAAACTTGAATTGACACAAACTACAAATACTGCTCAGCCAGTCATTACCAGGCCACCATCTCCAAACTCATCTTCAATAAAACCTCTCCCAAGAAACCCACTGGATTCAAAAATACTAAAGTGGAAATCTGACAAACAGACCCACGTATTGACTCTGATCAAATCCAGTGGTAAGGTGAAGAAAATATCAAGGGAACAAGCACTGGGCCTGGGTGTTGAAGATCTGCAAGATCTCCTTGATCTTACACTGTGCAGGGATGAGGATGACACAGATTCCTTGGACTTTGAATTACAATTCAAAGGGCAAGTCATAGAATTATTGATGAGGCAATAAAGATTCACAATATAGACATCATTGATGGAAATGAGCCTGACTACTTTGGTGAAGGTTGAATAGGGTTGTCTGTATTGGAAAGTTATTGTATAAGAATGTCTATTTTTGTAATTTTTGTTGAATTGGTGTGAATTCTTTAATACTACAAGGGAAATGTGATATTTGGGTTTGTGTTTTACAGTTTATAGCAGAGTTAAGATTATTAGGTGTGTTAATGTTTGCGGTTATATAAGAAATTTTATGTATTTGTGAATTTGGTAAGTAACTGATTTGACTTTGAAAGTCAAAGGTGAAAGAAACATGGTTGACTTGACTGTTGGCATTTTTGGTAATCCTGATTTGCAGTAAAATACACTTTGAGCTTTTTTTGACCCATTTAATATGTTATCCATTTAGTGAATTTTCTTTTCGAGTTGTCCCATCTAAGATAAAAACACACGATTAAATCATATGGTCAAATTGTTAAGGGTCTTGATGATTTAAGATGCTAATTGTGTGCCGTCTATTAGCTAATTATTTGTAATTTATGTTAATAGTGTTTATATGTTAACAGATGTGGACCACAAGTCAAACAGATGTTGGCGAATAATGAAACAGATGTTGACCTTAAGCAGATGCTTGGTTTCAGGCCAAATATCTCTATATGGGCAAACATCTGTTTAACTTCAAACATTTGTTTAAGGCTAAACATCTGTTTATTGCCAAACATCTGTTTATGGCCAAACATCTGTTTAAGGTCAAACATCTGTTTAATTCCAAACAACTGATATAGAACGCCAAACATATGTTTAAGCCCTAACATCTATTTAAGTCTAAAGAGATGTTTAAACATCTGTTCAAAACACTGTTCAATCTAACATGGGTTTCCATCCAACTGTTGACTAAAAGTCAAACAGATTTTCAAACCACTGATTGAGTTATTCAAATTTCTGTTGAATACTAAATGAGATGTTGACCAAAACTCAAACTGGTGTTGACCAAAAGTCAAACAGATGTTGACGAAAAACTAAATGGGGTGATCCGACCCGGTTACATGGGATATTTTTAAACCTTCTAACTTTTTAAAGATCCTCACAAAATCTCGGTTCGTTTCTCTCTCCACGTTTCTTTCCACACTTTCTCCAAGAAACTCTGTCATCTTCTTCGATTTCTTCCGATCTTCATCACTATCATCTTGTATAATAATAAAGGTATTGTTAAATAATCTGATTTGTTTTGTATTTTTTCATGTTTATTCTTTTAGTTTTGAATTCCATAGCCGATTATGGTTCTTGCTAGATTAATGAAGAAGTTGTAATCGACGGTGGTGTATTCATGTGTCTCCATGTTTTCTTTTAATCCATTGTTGGTTATGAGTGCGTTTATTGTTGCGGCTTATACTGGAACAATTTCTGATAGTCCTAATTTTTTTGTATATCCGATTACTATGTAGTTATTATGCATGTTATGATAGACATATATGATTCTAAAAAAAGTGATCTGCATTTCGTTTATCTAACATTTGTCTTATCCATTGTTGATTTTATTGGATTTCACTTTGCTCATGTATTTATCTTATTCTGATTTATGATATAAAATATCGATCTTTACTGTTGTATTCTCATTTGTATTTGTAAAGTTATTTATAAAGTTGTTGATGTGATTCTGATGTATGATATAAAATTTCAATCTTTACTAATGTATTGTCACGTTTATTTGTAAAGTTGTTTATAAAGTTGTTCATGTAACGATGTTATTCTGAAGTATAATATAAATTCCTGATTTTAACTGATGTATTCTCATGTGTATTTGAAAAGTTGAACTTATTTTACTTAGTAGTTGGTATATTGTTTTTAAGTTTTTGTTTGGAATAGACACAAGTCACTATCCTGTTTTTCTATACAATTTATTCAGCTGATGATCCTCCATGTCTATTTGTGATACTTAATCGAAAAAGTAGGTTTTAAGTTTTAATTATATGATTTGCTGTAAAAAATATATATATTTCGATATGATAAGAAATGACATGTATTCTCACCTTTTCGATGTTGTCTATTGTTATTTTGATATATATTAGTTGTATCATCTTTTATTTAGATGTATTGCATACCTTAATGGATTGTATTCATTTGTTTCTTAATGTTATTGATTTTGATTCTATATGATTGATACTGTTACAGTTTTACGTGAGAATGATTTATGGATTTCCGTGTTACCTTGAAGACAGTAAAAGGAAATGTTTGGTTAGTAATTTTATCCGATCTTAGTTTAACACTTAATTTTAATTTTTTGGTATGATATTTAGCAATAAAAGTGTTTCTTTTATTTATGCTTAGATTTTGCCAAAACAGTATCAAAATTGGATTCAACAGTTTAATTATCCAATTGGAAATACAAAGATCCGGACCACAACTGGAAATGTTTTTAAAGTCAAGATCTATCCTCTAAGCAATGACATATATTATTTCTATAATGGTTGGTGTCAGTTGGTAGACAATTTGAAAATACCTTCAGATTCATGGTTGATATTTCATTATGAAGAAGCATTAGAAAGTTTCAGAATATTGTATTTTTATCAAGACATTGCTCTTGCTCCTTGTGAAGAGTTTTACTACAAACCATCTGGTAACGAAGATTATGTGGTATGTAACTTCGAATATTATTCATCATGTAATTCTTTTGGAGATACAGTTGTTTAATTGTTGTGTTTTATTTGTTTACTTAATTTTCTGATATATTTTTACTAATGTACTATATAATGTGTTTTATTCTGATTGTAGAGTATTAATCGTTCTTTTGTTCATCACAAGATGTTAAACACTATTCCTTCATATCCGGTTCTTATTAAAGGATCTGAAAACCAGAACTGGTCTGTAGGGATGGAAGATATCAACAATGAACTTCACATAATTACCGGATGGAAGGAGATAAAGAATGAGTTGTCATTAACTGCTGATCATCTCATTGTCTTTGAGATGATAGATCTTCAGACTTTTCATATCACGGTTTTCAATTGTGCTACTTGTGATTTAGTGCTTCCACCGGAGGTTTGTGCTGTTGTTAAAGAAAAGGTGATAGAAGAGATTGTCTTGAGTTCAGATACTGAAGCTGTACAGGACATCGTTAATGTCAATGAAGGTGGTATGGTCGTTGTGAATGAAGATAATCAGATCGTACCTATTTCTTTCCGTGTGGACGGTCATTTTGTAAGTTTGTGATGATGAGTTTACTAATATATAATACTTTAGTCAGATTTTAAAGATGTGTTAATTCTTTGTTTATTGAATTGTTCGTTGTTTGTTACAGCTCCTTTTTAAAAAATAGGCTGAAGATCTTGGACTGAATCGTAAGATGGGTTTGAAGATTGTGGACGTGGCAGGTGATGTTTGGAATATTCAAGCTGCTATAGGTTCATCTCGAGGTCAACCAAGATATTATCTGCAAGGAATGAGAAAGTTTGTGAGAGATAAAGGCATGGCTCCAGGTCAAGCATTTACACTTAACTTTGTGAAAGGTAAAAAGCTTTTTATGTTCGGATGAATGTTCATGGGTTGAAGAAGGCAAATGCAGAAGGATACATTGAACCAAGTTTTTGGGTTGTAGTTCTTTGCTTTTCGAAACTGATACTAGACTTGTTTGTTTAGTTTTGAAGTTGTGATTCTAAAACTATATATGTACATGTAAATTATTAGGTCCATGTCTAACGGAAACAATGCGGAGATGTAAGCTAAAGACAGTATACTCGGTTTGACTTTTGGTCAACATCTGTTTGACTTTTGGTCAACATCTCATTTTGTATTCAACAGACGTTTGAATAACTCAAACAGTGGTTTTAACATCTGTTTGACTTTAGGTCAACAGTTCATGGAAACCCATGTTAGGTTGAGCAGTGTTTTGAAGAGGAAAACAGTTCTAAAATATAAGAAGACAGTGGATCTGGTTGAACATCTGTTTCACTTTTGGTGAACAACTGTTTGACTGTTAGTCAACATCTGTTTGCTCGATCAGATTGGGTGTTAAAGTATAGTTCTTTAAGTCATTGTTTTGTTTTCTTGAATTCTATGTAATTTTGTTAAGAAGTACAAGAACAAACATTTTTACAAAATCCCAAATCACCCGATCATCTAAGTGCATTGAAGTAAAATTGGAAATGATGTTATTCATGTGGCCCTGTTGTGCTTTTGTTTGACCTCTAATATGGGTAATTTATGATCTAATCCGGTGATGTGAAGACATTGTTGTTGAATCCAATGAGATGCTTGATGTAATGAGGTCGTATTAATAACAAATAATAATTGATATAACTAAGTTTCCCGAGCCCGGGAAGCAATCCCGGGTAAAAACCTAGTTCTTTTATATGTATGTGTTAATTATTGGGGATAACTTTGTAGAATAGTAACCAAGTTTTTAAAGTGTTCTAATTAGGTCACTCAAGTTTCAAATGTGTTCCAATCAGGTCACTCAACATTCATTTTTCATTAAAGTTGTTGGATCTGAGTTTGGTTTTGATTGTATTTTCTGTTTGAATTAAAATGGAAATGGATGAGTTGTGCAGCGGAATTAATATGGAAACAAACTTTGCATACAATCAAACGAGAGTATTGCTTTGATCAAGACATTTTCAACAAAGAACCGAATGATTGAATTTAATTTCAACAACGATTACAAAGTAATGCTTGAATACAAACTCCCCCTCAGCCAGAGCTCAGTGTTTGTTCGTGCAAAGAAGACGGTGTTGCAAAGAGCTAATAGAACAGTATAGAGCACTGTTCTATTTATAGGCACTAGCAAACCACTGAGCATCTTAAGCTGACGTCACCATGAAAGTGACATCTAACCTCCTAACAAACTCTAACCTCTGATATATACAAACACTGCTTTACTAACTACTGCTATTACATTTCATTACATAAAATACTTAATCAACTGCTGCATCCTTCCACTGCTGTGAACCCAACAGTACTTGTCCGGATCAACAGTGCTTGAACCAAGGCAGTAGATTGAGCAGCAGGACTTTAGTTCTATCATCAGGTCTTTACTAGAGCAGCTGTTGTGAGTCAGTAGTTTGCATAATCAGTAGATAGAAGGTCAGCAGATGTTGAAATCACTTTCAAGGGGAGAGACTTGTATGTAACATCTGCTTATTCTGGATCCACTACTCTGACCTAGTTTTGGCTTTAATTATCTGTTCCTCTGGTAGGGTTCAATCCCCAACAATCTCCCCCTGGAACAGATAATGCCAAAACTCTTCATTATTGTGGAATTCTTTATTGCCTCATCAGCAGTTCCCTTATCTGACCTTTAAATTGTAGTTCAAAGTCTAGGGCATCTGTGTCTTCATCATCCCTGCTAAGTGGAAGATCAAGGAGATCCTGCAAATCTTCAAGACTCAGGCCAAGAGCTTGTTCCCTTGATATTTTCTTCACTTCTCCACCAGACCTGAGCAAAGTCAATACGTAGGTCAGTTTGTCAGTTTCCCACTTTTGTATTTTTGAGTCTGGTGGGTTTCTTGGGAGATGTTTATTTGCAGAGGTATTTGGTGAGGCTGGCCTATTCATGACTGGCTGAGCAGTACTTGCAGATTGTTCCAATTCAAGATCTTCTTTTATCATTAATTTAATGCCTGCTTTTACAATAGCATTTCCAGCTTTTAGATCTTGAATTGTTTCAGCACTTGACTAGTTTTGGCTCCTTCTTTTGTAGATGGCAGCGCCAGCTGGAGCAGTGGTTCTTTTGACTTGCAGCTTTGGTGGTCTTTTTGAGACCTCTGCTTTAGAATAGTCAGGCCTTTTAGGAAATGTAGGATCTTTCTTTCTCAGTTCATCCAATCTTCTGTAAGTGGCCCTGACTACATCTTCTTTCCATCTTGACACTTGGTGCTTAGACCCATAGTCAGCAGTAACTAACTCCTCTTTCATTCTCTTCAGCTCAAGTGATTTGTCAGGCACATTCTTTTTGTACTTTGACCAATCTGGAGGAGTGTGTTTGACCTTATTCTTTGTCATTTCTTGAATCCTGGCTACTTCTTGCTCAAGCTCAGGAATGGTCCACTCTTTGTACATGTGCTTATCTCCCTTGTATTTCTTTGTTGCCATGATGCTTTCAATGTAGTCTTCTCTTAGAGTTTCATCTGCTCTTTCTGAGATTTGTTGACATACATTCTTTGCAAATTGCTCCAAGGATCTGACTTGTGTGAGTAAGAATTGGTAGTTCTGATGGATTTCTCTGTCAGATTTTCCTTGTGCATTTCTTTTAGAGATATATTCTGCCTGTTTAGCTTTGACTTTTAAGTATTCTTCAATGTTGTTTGGCCTTGGATATCCTTTAACTGATGGCAACTTCCTTTTTGAAGGGTTTTCCTCATAGTAGAAGGATTTTATCTCTTCTCTAACTGCTTCAAGTTCTAGAGGAAATTGGACACCTACAGGAGTAATGACAGAGATTGCGTGTTGTACTGGTGCTGAAGAGAGAGGAATAGGTTTGGGTATAGTAACAAGTGACATAGATGTTGAAGATGTTGGTGGTGGTGATGGTGAATCATCATCTGGTATGTAAATTCTTCTCCTTTTTGTTTTAGAAGAGGCAGATGATGTTTTGGGTGGATCAGTGGTGGTAGATTGTGTGGCAGTGGTTTGTGTTTGACTAACAACTGTTGAAACAACTGGTGTCCCAACCACTGTTGTCATTACAACAGATGTTGTAACATCTGTTGTCTTCTGCTTTTTGGCAGGAGAAAGTGGCGGTGAGTTTGTTTTTGGTGGTGATGGTAGTGGTGGTAAGGCAGTGGCTGTGGTGTGTGTTGAAGTGGTGTGTGTTGAAGTGATAACAGATGTTGAAACAACTGAAGTACCAGCAGTAGTTGATACAGCAGCTGTTTGGGTGGAGGTTTGATGCTGATGGCTTTTGGATGGTGGTTTTGGAGGCTTTGGAAATCTGGATGGGATGGACTTAGGTTTCCTTTTTGTCTTAGGATTTTTAGTATCGTTTGATCCAGAACAACCCTGCACATACAGTTCCATGAAAGCTCTTTTCTCCTCATTCCATCTTGAAATATCCTTTGCCATTCTATCCCTCTTTACACTTACTACTCCTTCATCAAGTGCTTCTTGGGTAGCATCAACCTTTTTACTACCATCTGGTAATGGAATTTTTCTGGTCATAGCATCCTTTTCAGGTTCAATGTACAGACCATCATCTATTCCTTTCTTCTTCCACTCCTGAATTTTCTCCCCCTTTTTGGCATTATCTTCTGGGAGTTGATCAATGAAAAGTACTGTTGGAGGAGCAGTGCCAGTGGTTTCCAATAAATGGGCCTTGATTGCCTTAATATCTGCTTGAGTGTTCTTGTACCTAGACTCCATAATGTTTCTCAGCTTTTGGACATGAAGTTCATGTTGCTGATCAGCCATTTCTTTTTGTTGTTGGAGAAAAGGTTGGAAAAGGTTCCAAAGCTCATTTGTAGCAAAAGCTTGTGGTGGAGCAGGTGCTTGAGATGGAACAACAGTGGATTGCATCTTTTGTGTTTTCAACACCTGTTGTAGCATATTTTTAAGATCTGCAACAGATGTATCCAACTTTTCAATTCGTTCCGTCAAATCCTGATATTTTAAATCATCACCCAATTTAATGGGATCAGCTGATTTCCCACTATTAGTGGTTTTATCAGTGGTTGAGGTAGGGAGTGTACTCCAAACACTAACCACTGATGCCCCTTTTTCTTGGTACTGGGGTCTTCTTCCCTCAACACTTGACAACCTTTTGATGTTGCCAGTAGGATAAATAAATCCACTGGTGGTTGGCAGAGGTGCTATGTAAGGAATTGCCTCCAAGGAAGTCTTATTAATGTAACCACTGTCCAACTGTAAACCAGTGGGTTCAACAGTTGTAGTGGCTGCTTCACTTGGACTACCACCAAGAGTTACATGTAACTCAAGGGGTGTAACCTCCTCAGGTTGTGTTGGTGGGTTAGCAAGGATTGATACATCAGACCCAGTCATTTGTTGAGGTATATTCTCATTAATGGGTGATTGAGAAGGACTGGTTAGTGCCTGGTTCAAATCAATTGCATCCAACAGAAGTTTAGTGGGCGTGGGAATTGTGGATGTGATGTGTGGTGTAGAAAGAGGATTTGCCCCGGGAATTGAGCTGTGGATGATGGAAACAAATGCTTCCAGAGCATCATGATGTGGTGTCCCAATTTGTACATCCTGTTCTTTTTGTGAAGAAGCAGGAGGGGTTTCGGCTATGGGTTGAGATATTTGTACCAACTGCTGTGAGGAAGTAGCAGCAGTGGTTTCTTGTGACTTTTGTGTTGTCACTGGCAGTAGCTCTGGTATCTCATCCTCCAGAGATGCCTTTTTGATGGGTTTGGGGGGTTTTTGTGTTTTTCTTTTTGTTGGCTTTTTGGTGATTTTAGGTGTGGGTTTCAAAGCAGTTGTTCTGCTGCTTTGATCACCTTGAGCAGTGGGCTCAGCAGCAGATACCTGAGGAGCAGTGGTAGCTGCTAAAATCTGCTCAGGCACCTCTGCTTGTGTTTTGCAAGGTGTTAACATTCTTGAAAAAGTTTCAGTAGTTAAACTGTTTATTTGAATATAATCACCTTGGTTTATTACAGCAATATCATTCTTACTGAATTTCTTTTCAAAATAATAACTTAGAAACCTTGGAAACAGTAGGAATGATTTTGTTTCAACATTATTAACCAAATCATTAAAGATTTCCCGGGAATAATTAAAATTTTCTTCTTGAAGAATAGCATATCCCAGATTTTGAATCTTTAATGGTATTTCATTAAAAGAAGTGGTTTTGTTTGAAACACACATTAGGAGGGTATGGAATAAAAAATCTTGTTGCAGAAGGAAAGAAACCTTTTTGTAAGGTAGCTTTCTTTATCATTGTGTCTGCATACCCTCTCTCAATGAAGTCAATTTTCAACTCGTTTTTAGGGAAATAAATTTTACCTTGCTGATCCTCGAGTTGAAAGACCTCTGAAATTGACTGTGGTGTAATCTTGACAGGTTTTCCCTTTAGAGTAGAGTTAATGGCTATTACAGCGTCTCCTTGTGTTTCAAGGGTTGCATTCTTCCAAAATTCCATTTGGGTTGTCAAGTAAATTGGTGCATCGGCTATTAACAAAGTTTTGTACTTTGATTTAGCCATTTTGGCAATGATGGAGTCGAAAGCATCCGTGGTGCCGGGTTTTGTGAGAAGACCCAGAAGATTGTGAGATGGTTTGTGTGGGATTTCAGTGGTATTGACCTTTTGAGAGGCCGCTTTCGACGATGATTTGGAAGTGGGTTTTGCAGATGGCTTCGATTTTGTCATTTTGGAGATGATGATCGAAAAAATATGTGAAAAAATGTGAAGAAAAACTGCTTTGAGAAGAGAATTTTTGAGAATTCAATTCGACAGTAAAACCCTGTTTTTGGTGTGAAGTGGGGGTTTTATAGAGGAAAAAGTGAAGGCTGACGTGGCAGCGGTTACAAAAGTACTGACCACTATGTACTGCCCACATGCCAAACTCTGAAGAAATGAAGGACAATACTTTTATGAAAGTTACTGATGAAGGTAGTGGTTACAACGGTAAAATGGAAGCAGTGGATGATTTTCACTATCAGTGGATAGCATATCAGTAGATAAGACACTTGTAACGCCCTAACACGTTATAATCGAGAATTGCAGCGGAAATACAAACTTTAAAAAAATTTCTTTCATTATATACATTCTTTCACTTAAATACATTAATCCCTTTTTATAAATTAATTAAAAGCTAACATACTTATATAAAATTAAGTGACCACATTCACACCCACGTACAATCCATGCGTTGACTCGATCTTCAACCGCGTACACTTCTTTATGAAACATCATAAACCTGTACAACCTGCAGCCACCACATTCAATCACATCATTAGTAACCGGTGACATAATACAAAATCTTAACACATGTATAATAAGGCGTTAACATATCATGCTTTCTCTTGTACTAGCCCTTTCATCCATCCATTTGATCACTTGCATCGGATAGCGGAGTCAACCATCACTTCCATTGTTAAGATGCCTATACTTCACATTAGTTCTCAATAGAAACACGGTTAGTATCATTAGCTTCCCTTTCTTACCCGAACAACTTAATCGAATCTCTCTCTTAACCAATTCCGACTCATTCCACTAAAACATACCTTAGTAACAACATCGATTCATATCTTCTTACATTACATTAAATAAATTACCGTTAAATACATTACCAAACAAAAGGGTAAGTTCGGAGTTCACTTACCTTGCGTGCCTGTGTTTGCGTTCGCTTACTTGAGTCTTCTTAGCCCGTTAGCCTTCCACGCTCTCAACCATCTTGACATGATTCCTATACATTCATGTCATTACATTCACATTCTCATTAGCATACATGCGTATACATATGAACAACCCTATTAAATTCACATCTCACATATGACCTTCATTAATCTATTCAACAAACATAAAGCATACTCCACATCGCCCCCTACATAATCTTCACATGAACTATATCTGTTTACCTATTACTTGCATACAATTTCACTCATTATTGTCTTTTAGACATTTCATCAAACACTTGGTGTGCACAATATCAACAATGCTCAAGATACAAGTGTTCATAGCATAGTTCTACTTGTCCCTTTTTCTAGTTTAACAAGAAGCAATCATATTCATATCTTTCTTTCACCCTACATTAACTTAACTAATTTCTCTATCACACACTGATTATGTATCAATTCATATCTATGAGCATATCATTTAAATCATCATGTTCATCATATTCCTACAACAATGGGTATAAACCCTAAATTGCCTAAACAATCGAAATTAAGCAAACTTCTCATTCTATTGTGAATTCCTAACTCACAATTACACAAGATTTCCACATAGATTCATGATTGGGTTAAAACCCACTTTCTACAACACACCAAATCAGAATTTTCGACATACCTTGTGTTGAACAAGCTTAGATGGTTAAAGATTTGAGTTCATGCATCAGTTTAGGCCCTTAATTCCTTCCTAATCTTGTGATTTTCTGAAAACTAGGGTTTCTTCTTGGTCTCCTGCTCCTGGTCGATCCATACGAACACACCAGAATGGGTGTTTGTGTTTTTCCTTTTCCTTTTATTTGTTTTAATTAAAACTTCCATCCTTTTTAACAAGTTTGGTCCCTCTAATTACTTGGATTGTTTATTTGTCATATAACCTTCCTTCTAATCAAGTTACTAACATAAATACTTAACTAGGTTAAATATAACATGACTAGACTTTTTAGGTAACATAAATAATTTGCATATTTTGGGGTGTTACAACACTGCTTTTGAACAACAGAGTTTATCATGAGAGAACAGAGGTTGGCTTTCAGCAGTGGACAGACTTTTGAAGTAGAGCAGACTTTTGAACAAACAGTGGTTATGACAGACTTTTAAGGATTTTAATGAAAACTTCATTTTTATCTATTTTTAAGGATGGATTTTTGATTTTCTGAAAACATTTTAATGCATTGATGCATAGAAAAACAAGATTTTGCTTGTTATTCCATGTTTAGCATGCCAATCCTAGAGACCAAGCTTTCAAAAGTGGCTGTGTCTAGTGCTTTTGTGAGCACATCTGCCAGCTGGTCTTTAGTTGGAACATGATGCAGAGAAATCAAACTTTTTTCATAGCAATCCCTCACAAAGTGATGTCTGATGTCGATGTGTTTGGTGGTTGAATGGGAAACTGAATTTTTGATGATATTTTCTGCTGCCTGGCTATCCAACATGAGTGGTGTCTTTAGGGCGGTGATACCAAAATCCAGCAACTGATTTTCAAGCCACAGGAGTTGGGCTGTACAGCTTGCAGCAGCAATGTATTCAGCTTCAGCAGTGGATGTTGAAACAGCTGCTTGCTTTTTGCTTTGCCATGAAACTAAGCAATCACCTAGAAACTGGCACCCTCCTGATGTGGACTTCCTTGTGGTGTTACATCTAGCAAAGTCACTGTCTGAAAATCCTGAAAGCTTGATATTCCCATTAGCTGGATACCAGATACCAAGTGTGGGAGCACTTTTTATGTATCTGAATATCCTTTTTACAGCAATAAGGTTGGATTTTCTAGGGGCTGATTGACTTCTTGCACAAACACATGTTGCAAACATGATGTCTGGCCTAGATGCAGTTAGGTACAACAAAGACCCAATCATGCTTCTATATAGAGTTTGGTCAATCAGCTCATCCTTTTCATCAGACATGACAAGCTTATTTGTTGCCATGGGTGTGCTGCATGGTTTACAATCATTCATATCAAATTTGTTTAAAAGTTCTTTTGCATATTTGCTCTGATGAATGAAAGTACCATTTTGCATTTGCTGAACTTGGAGACCAAGAAAGCATTGCAACTCACCCATTGCACTCATTTCAAACTCAGCTGTCATGAGTTCTCTAAACTCTTCACACATTTTGTTACATGTGCTTCTAAAAATAATGTCATCCACATAAATTTGGATAATCATTAAATCCTTCCCTCTCCATTTTAAAAACAGTGTTTTATCAATGGTACCTCTTTTGAAACCATTTGAGAGTAGAAAGGTGGAAAGAGTTTCATACCAGGCTCTAGGTGCTTGTTTCAAGCCATACAACACCTGTAGACATGATCTGGATAAAATGGATCCTCAAAACCTGGAGGTTGACAGACATACACCTCTTCTTGAATTGTACCATAGAGGAAAGCACTTTTGATATCCATTTGAAACACCTTCATGTTGTGGTTGACAGCAAAGGCCAGGAACAGTCTAATGGCTTCTAATCTTGCAACAGGGGCGAATGTTTCATCATAATCAATCCCCTCTTCCTGTCTGTAACCTTGAACCACAAGCCTGGCTTTATTCTTGACAACAATACCCCTTTCATCAGTTTTGTTCTTGAAGACCCACTTTGTGCCAATGGGACTAAACTCTTCTGGCAGTGGTACAAGTTCCCATACTTGTTGTCTTTTAAACTGTTGGAGCTCCTCTTGCATGGCTTCTACCCAGCTGTTGTCTTTCAGTGCCTCTTGGTACTTGACTGGCTGATGGAGTGACAGAAAACCAGCAAAAAGACAAATGTTTTGGGTTTGGCTTCTTGTGAGCACCCCTTCATTGATGTTGCCAATAATTTGATCAGGTGGATGAGACCTCAAGTAGATTAAATCTCCTTGGTATAGGATGATGGCATTTGTTGGTGAAGGCTGCAAATGTGTATCATCTGAGCTAACCACTGCTGGGGACTTTGATGGTCCAGCAGTGGCTTCAAAAGGTGGTGGAATTGGAGGTAATGAAGTGGACACATGCTGACTTTTATCCACTGTTTGGGGACTTTTGTCAGCAGTGTTTGAAGATGTGGAAGCAGTGGTTGATGAACTACTTTGGTCAACAACTGTTGAGGTAGCAGTGATTGAGCTTTGACAGCTGTTTTGAACATCTAATGCTCTTCCCATTTTGACAGACTTTTGAGGAATGATGATTTCATACCCATAGTCTAGTGTTGAATCCTTTGATGGACCTGCACTGTTAGTCTTGACAGCAGTATTTTCAAAAGTGAATTTATCAAGATCAAACAGATCTGCAGGATTTGCTGGGATTTTCATTGATGAAAGTTCATTGAACTTTACATTCAAAGTCTCCTCCACTGCCTTGGTCCGTGTATTAAACACTTTGTAGGCCTTGGCAGTGGTTGAGTATCCCAGATGATAACCACAATCAATTTTGGCTGCAAATTTTGAAATGGAATCTTTTAAGTTCAAAATAAAGCATGGGCAGCCAAACACTTTGAAGTATGAGATCAGTGGTTTGATTTTATACAGAATTTCATAAGCAGTCTTTTTGTGCCTGGGGTTTATTAAAACTCTGTTCTGGACATAGCAAGCAGTGTTTACTGCCTTTGCCCAGAAAGTTAATGGCAAACCTGAATCAGCAAGCATGGTTCTGGCAGCCTCAATCAAAGTTCTGTTCTTCCTTTCCACTACCCCATTCTGCTCTGGTGTTCTAGGGATGCTCTACTGCCTTACAATCCCTTTCTTCACACAGAAGGCATCCAACTCCTTATTTTTGAATTCTGTGCCATTGTCACTCCTGAAGACTTTTACTGGAAGGTCAAATTGCTTTTCAACCTGTATCACAAAGTCTTGCAAAATGCCTGCAGTCTCATCTTTTGAGTGTAAAAAGAAAGTCCATGTAAACCTAGAAAAGTCATCAACAATAACCAAACAATATCTTTTCTTCTTGAGGCTCATGACTTGAACTGGGCCAAACAAATCCATGTGTAGCATTTGCAAACACTGGGTTGTTTTGGACTCTTCAATGGACTTATAAGAACTTTTATGATGCTTTCCTTTTAAACAGGAAATGCAATGTTCAGAACATGAAAACAATTTTTGTGGTAGGCCTCTCACCAAACCATTTTTTGAAATTTCAGTGATTGTCTTAAGATTTGTGTGCCCCAGCCTTCTGTGCCAAAGTTCTGTCTCTTTGTTAGAGGCAGCTGAGAACAGACAGGCATCAGCTCTGGGACATTCTTTAGACATATCAACAACATAAACATTGCCACTTCTTTGAGCAACAAGTTTAGTTTGACCAGTTTTGATTATTGCTTCAATCTTTTTGACCATTTCTGGTCCAACAATCCTACAACAATCTTTTGTGAAGAATGACCCAAACCCTTTGTCACTCATTTGAGACACACTCAGAAGGTTGAATTTTAGATTGTCTATCAGATTGACATTTTCAAATTTTACACTTCCAGACTGCACTGTACTAGACCCCAGAACTTTCCCTTTACTATTATTCCCAAAGGATATATCACCCCTCCATGGATTTTAAAGTCTTTGAGGAGGGCTTTACTTCCTGTCATGTGCCTGGAGCCTCCACTATCTACATACCAAAGACTATCAAAGCATGCAACCTGCACATGAAGTAAAAGGATTAGTTCATTAGGGTCTCCAAAGCCAACAGGGCTTTGGATGAGGTCTCAACAGTGTCTGGGATGGATACAGATTGATGGACAGTGGTTAGGTCAGGGGTTTGGACAGTTTTAGTACTGTTTCTTGCTAACCACTATTGGGGGTCTTGACCAATCACCTGTTGGTACCCAAAAGGATGCCTGTTCACTTTAGGTTTAGAGGGCCTTTTGTAGGCCTCATAAACGTGTGGAATCCTTTGGTAAGACTGTTTTTCCTTGCCTTTTCTGAACTGATTGGCAGGGGGTGCATCAGTAACCTGAACATCTCTTTTGACAGATGTTTGGTTCAGCTGTTTTGTGACAACTGTTTGAACTGGCACAAACAGTGGTTGGTTCTTGGTGAATTTGACAGATGATGTTGATGGACTCAAGGATGTTTTAGCAGTGTACTCATTCTTTTTCACATCAAAGTTTTTGAGATACACACATGCTTGAGTTTTGTGGTTTGTTTTTCCACAAACAATGCAGCTTTCAGCTGAAACAATGACACTTGTTTTGTTCAAATCATAAGCTTTTAAATGGAAAATGTCTTTTGTTAGATGATTCCTTTTCTCACAGAATTCACAAAACAAGTTATTGATCTTTTCTTTCTTCTTTCTTTTTTCGGACTCCTTTGCAGCAGAGGTTTTAACCTCTGTTGGGATGTCCTTGAGAGGTATGACTTTAGCTTTTGGAGCTTTAACACCATCAGTTGATGTAAAGTCCATGGGCTTGAAATTTTCAAGAATATCACACTCATCAGACCATTTTGGTTTAAACTGATAATCTTCAAGCTCCTCAAAAGTAGAGGACCCCATTGGTCTGTCAAGTGTGATTTTGTTACCAAGTTTATCAGTGATTTCACTTCTTGGCCTTTCTTGTTTGTGGGGATGAACTCAGTGGTTACATCAGTGGTTTGAACAGATTTTCCAAAAGCAGTGTTTTCATCATCATGTTTTCTATAACCAACACCAAATTTCACATTGCTTTTTATCTGTTTTTCAAGCATAACCTCATACCCTTTGCATGATTCCACCCATCTTTCACAGGTGATCTGGGTGGACTCCAACTCCTTTTTGCAAACTTGGTATTTTTCTACAATAGTTTGGAGTTGAGTTTTGGTTATGCTTTGTTCTTCTTTCAGACTGCTGATCTCTTTTTCCTTTTCAGTCAATTTGTTTTTAAGTTCTTTTAAAGACCTTTCAAATTTGACTTCATCAGTTAAGATTTTATCCCGAAGGTTTTCATTTACCTCTTTGATGTTAGCAAAAGCAATAATGCAATTGTCAGAACACAGTTTTTCAAGAACTTGAGGTGATACCTTGGCAGCAGCCATCATAGCACAATCACATTGATGATTTTCTTCATCATCAGCTCTTTCTTCTTTCTCACCTGCTTTCTCATTTTTCTCTTCTTCTTTGTCCTCTTTGGACCATGGGTCTGTCAGTGGTTCAATCATGGTTTCTGAATTTTCTCCCAGCAGCAATTCACCAGCAACTACATTAACAACTGCTTCAGTCACCTCATCCACTGTTTCATCACTTAGCTGTTCACCTTCAGTTTCAATCCCCTCTGGTATTGACTCTAATGCCATCAAACAAAATTCATCATTAGAAGGTTCATTAGAAGCATAGAGTGCAAAATTTTCATCACTAAGCTCATCAGGCATGCTACTCCAGTCAACAAAGCCTTGAGTGAAAAAACTTTGTTGATCTGGTTGTACCACTGCTGGAGCAGCAGTTTGTGGTGCAGCAGATTGCACTTGTGCCTGGGGAACAGGGGTTTGTACGTATTGAATTTGTGGAACAGTAGTTTGAACATAGTGCACTGGCACAGGGGCAGCAGCATAATGTGCAGCGTTAACATGAGCTGCAGGGGTATATTGGGCATAGTGCACAGTGCCTTGATTTTGAGGTCTAGGATTTGAGCTAGGGTGAGTGATTATAGGACCAGTAGTTTGACTCCTGCATTCCCTAGCGAAATGTCCCAACCTATTACACTTGTAACACTTGATTTTCGATTTATCCAACCCAACCCTTAGATTCCCATGTAAACCTGGGAATTTCCGCCCTGTTCTTTTGAAGAATTTGCTAGTTCTAACACTGAGCAAAGCCAGTTGGTGCAGGATGTCCATCTCTTCTAAGTCAGTGGGATCAAAGTGTTGTAAATCATTGAGTTCAAAGCACAGATTATCTGACATCTGGTTTTCAGTGTTTGCAGTGAAAGCATAGTTTGCAGAGTGAGAATCAGGGTTGGTAAAGTTACCCCCAGCTGTTATATCAATGAAATGATCATAACCCTGTTCCTTACTACTGCCACCAGATTCTTCCTGACCCAGAAGAGCTGTGCTACCGAATGGGTAATCATCAGTGGCTTTACCAGACTCTTGCAACTTCTTTTTCTGGTTCAATTCCCTTTCATAAGTTAGGAGTCTACCATGAAGTTGGGTCAGGGTCAGATCTTTGAACTCAACAGAGTTTCTAGTCACAAATGCAATTGTGTCCCATTTATCAGGTAGTGACCTAAGAAACCTGCTATTTTGGGTTGATTTTGGAAATTCAACCTTAACAAGCCTTAACTCACTGATGAGACAACTGAACCGTTCAAATTGTTGGGTCAATGATTCACCCTTAATGTGACAGAAGGTTTCATACCGCTGATTCAGAATTTCCCTATTGTTTTCAATAACTTCTTCGGTTCCCCCAAACTGTTCCTTCAAAGCATCCCATAGCTCTTTGGCACTGTTACAATGTAACAGTCCAGCATAGATCTCATTTGGTAATGCAGATGCTATGATGCTAAATGCTTTGGCATCGAGTTCGAACTTTTGAAAATCAGTTTCAGTATAGTTTTCATAAGGTTTTGGTACGAACTTCTTTGGATCCTCAGCACTTGGCACCATAGGAACATGGGGACCAAAAACAACAGACCTCCAACATCCAGTATTCTGTTGAGCAAGAATGTGACCCATCCTTCTCTCCCAGATGTTGTATTCATTTCTTTTAAGCATGGGTGGTTTAAAAAGTGAGCCAATGTTATTCTTATCATCTTGAGATTGTGACGTCATCCTAGTTGTTTTACAGACACTGATTAATCAACTTTAATGGTGATTAAACCTTGCTCTGTTTTTCAACACAAACGAACAAACTATCGATATCAACGATTTTTGAGCTGAACTATTTATGTCAAAATGATTGTTAAATCAAATTTGACTGTCCAAGCTCTGATACCAATTGTTGGATCTGAGTTTGGTTTTGATTGTATTTTCTGTTTGAATTAAAATGGAAATGGATGAGTTGTGCAGCGGAATTAATATGGAAACCAACTTTGCATACAATCAAACGAGAGTATTGCTTTGATCAAGACATTTTCAACAAAGAACCGAATCATTGAATTTAATTTCAACAACGATTACAAAGTAATGCTTGAATACAAACTCCCCCTCAGCCAGAGCTTAGTGTTTGTTCGTGCAAAGAAGACGGTGTTGCAAAGAGCTAATAGAACAGTACAGAGCACTGTTCTATTTATAGGCACTAGCAAACCACTGAGCATCTTAAGCTGACGTCACCATGAAAGTGACATCTAACCTCCTAACAAACTCTAACCTCTGATCTATACAAACACTGCTTTACTAACTACTGCTATTACATTTCATTACATAAAATACTTAATCAACTGCTGCATCCTTCCACTGCTGTGAACCCAGCAGTACTTGTCCGGATCAGCAGTGCTTGAACCAAGGCAGTAGATTGAGCAGCAGGACTTTAGTTCTATCATCAGGTCTTTACTAGAGCATCTGTTGTGAGTCAGTAGTTTGCATAATCAGTAGATAGAATGTCAGCAGATGTTGAAATCACTTTCAAGGGGAGAGACTTGTATGTAACATCTGCTTATTCTGGATCCACTGCTCTGACCCAGTTTTGGCTTTAATTATCTGTTCCTCTGGTAGGGTTCAATCCCAACAAAAGTTAAGGGTTTTTTCATCCATTTCATAAGTAATCGTGGTGGTGTGGATTTTTGTTTCTTTTTTCTCTTTTATTTGATGCTAACGTGGAGTGATGATGTAGATTTTCTCTTTTTTCTCTTTCATTTTTCATTAAAATTAAGGGTTTTTTCATCCATTTAATGCCTCTAATTCCAAATCAAGGGTGCTCTCTAAGGGTCTGTTTGGTATGGGGTAATGGAATGGACGGGGGAATGGAATGGATGAGGTAATGGAATTGATCATTAGCATTCCATGTCTTGTTTGGTTGTCATGTGTGAATGGAATGAACAATTACTTTTTGTTGTTTGGTGTAGGTCCCTCGGAGGTTGAGGTATAACCTATTCCTTGTTATATCTAACACACTAGCAAGTGCGGAATCCAAGCTAGCATGTAAACCGGGAGTTTATACGAGAACAAGCACAAACACAACACACAAACTTCACCGATTAACACCACTTGTATTAATGCGTATGAAAGGTTCGGTTACAGCACAAGGTTTACAAATGTATTCTGTAAACTCTCTCTCTCGTGTGTGTGTTCTCTCAACAGAATGCTCTCTCTGTTTTCTTAGCTCTCCTTTTGTCTATCTAGGGTCTCTACTGAAATGAACACACAACATGGGTATATATACCCAACACAGATCGTCTGGTCGAAGGATCAGATAGACTGATCGAAGGATCATCTATCGACCAGAAACAGCTCGAAGGATTCATATGTACCTCGAAGGATGACATCTTTCGAGGTCCATCAATCGAAGGCTTATCTTTCGAGCTCATCGAAGGATCTAAACTATCCTTCGATGACACATCCTTCGACCTAAACATCTTTCAACCAATGTGTTGACTGTTTGGCCAAGTCAAACCGGAGGATGGTTGACTTGGTCAAACTTACAAGACTAACAAAGACATCGTTTGGTATCATCACAATATACAGACAAAGTACAGACACAAGTGCACCAACAAACTCCCCCTTGGCTGTAGCTTTGTCTTTATCGTTATAACTTGATCTTTGTCTCGATCTTTGTGTCTTCAAGTCTTTGACGTCCTTTCAAGTCTTCAATGTCGGAGGATCTTTAAAGTCTTCACGTCTTGAAAGCAGAAAGTGTATCAACAAACTCCCCGTTTTATGTAGGAAGTGTGTTGACAAACTCCCCCTTAACATAAGCTCCCCCTTGAGTTATGCTCGTGAAATACTTGTTCTTTATGAATTGAGATCCTTGTGGTGTTGAAGATGGTCAGCGGCAACTCGATCATCTTCATCATTTAAGTGCCTTCACGTCGTGTCTTCATTCCGAAGCTTGTCATCGACCATGTTCTCCTTGCCTTTAGAATCTGCACATGCAAGAAATCTAAACGCGTAATGAGAACAACTGCTTGGAATATAGTAAGCAAACGACACACATGTGACCATTGTTCAATCAACTACCGTCCGACAGTTTGAAAGTTCAATAAAATTTATCAATTTCAGTTTTTAACTTTCAAAACTTGCAAATTTCGACCGTTTATGAAGATTTAGTCGTTTCGGTTTTCGTTCAGGTTTCAGGTAACGAAGACTCGAGCTCCAACATCGTACGATCGAAAATAAAATAGAAATAAAATCTTTTTGGCTTTTATAAAGTTTATATTAAAACAGATTTTAGGTGTGTTTTAATATTTGAAATGTAAAGACTGAAAGCAGTAAATAAATATATACAGAGATTCTTTTTGCGAGTTTCGAGGGTAAGAGAATCATATCAGTGTATGGTCATGTCAAAACGCTCTCGTTGTTCAATTAATTAACATTAAGATAAGCATCCTATAACAATTATCGGTATTGTTGTCCACATAAGCTCAACTTATCATTTGTAATCATGGCGAGGGGATACGTTAAGGTATGATTTATACTTACCGACCGGTGTTCATCCACATCACGACACATTCCCGTATCAAGGTATGCACGAGGGTTCATCTTACCGGTGAGTATACCGATTATCATCTGTTTGACCGTATATGATGTGAGATTCTCACTTATTTTGATTGAAAACAAGCCCTATGTGATAGAATCACTTATTGATGAGGAACTTGATTTTCGATGCATGAGGGCACAGGAGCAAGTCCGTGAACAGGTCAGTACTTTCGTACAGCAGAGAGACGAACTTGACTCCCGGATAAATGTGATATTTTATCACTTATTTTGAGGGACATGTGATTGTTTATCACTTATTGAGGTCGAATGCAGTATGTACACGTATGTATGGTATCATGGAAGTTCTAGACTTGCGTCCCCGTTATTTTTCGGTAAAAGATACAACCATGATACCCAGATGATAAGCAGCATAAAGACCGAATATCTCAGAACCTCGGCAATCTCTCAAACGAAATTTCGGTACTAAGACCATATGCCAATGAATGGTTCCCACCCAGTCTTCAGTCGATTTAAGTTTATATCACCCTGCACACTTTAAAATGATTGTGAGCCTACCGATACATCTTATATAGAACTGCTTATCGTTTTTCATTTAAGGTTTAAAGAGGTTTAGACAGACCACTGATGTACTATCATTTTCTCTTTTGCTCGCCAGGAAACTCATTTTTGTTTTTCTATTGTTTTTGCGTTTTTGAAATTTTTCAATGTTTTTGGATTTTCAAATTTGGATTTACTCCCCCTAAAATCAATAAACTAAGATAAATTTAAAACACAAAGGTATTTACAAAAATGATTTTCCGATGTTGGTTTTAACTCATGTTTTACCTCAGTGCCCTTAACCAAAATTAAGTTAATCAGAAATGATTTATCGAATTTTGGAGAAAATGAGTTGGCACGTCGGTAATCGGTGTGGACCATGACAACATTGACGAGTTTCATATTGAAACAATCACATGTGAGGTGATATTCGAGATCAACGTGTCTAGTCAAAGAGTGCTGTACGAGATGAAAATAATTCATAAAGCAGCTTAAATATCGACAAGTATAGGAGAGATTAGAAATTTAAAACCGTATCCTGCAACTGCTTCGTGCATTGCAAGGAATTTGAGTGTTCTCCCAAACTGGATATCCACCCGGTGTGGACTTCAAAGTCGATTTTTGTAGCTACTGAGAAATCTCTTGACAACAACAAGATCATAGACCACTGAGTCCGGCTGGTCTTCCACATTTCACCAGCGAAGGTCTTTATCTTTCTCTTGAGAAGTAGTGTGCGGTTGCTCAATCAACGCCAAGGCATCCGCACACCCGGTTGGTTTGATCAACAAACACATTCTCTTCAATCACACCGTGGAGAAAAGTACCCTACACGTTCATCTTGTGGACTTTGAACTTCTTGTGGAAGAAAAATCCATGAACCTTAAAAAAAAAAAGGCTTCAGACGTGCTGCAGGCGCGTACTTTTCATTGGAATCTTTCCTGAGGACCCGATCAAAAAAACCATAACAACCACATTTTGGAACATATTTCATCTGGTCGAATTTTGCAACTTCATTCAACCACATTCTTTCATCAGACATTTTTGTCTTCTTTTCTCCTCTCTCCATCAAAGGCAACAACTCCTAGATATAATGATGTTTCGGAGTCTTATGTCGCCGATCTTGTGCATGGACGCTCCACTATCAACAATCCTAAGACTATCAATAGTTCCTCCTGGAACATCCTGCACACTCATTCAGAGATTAGTTGGAGAGGGGGACCCAAGCCTTCACAGACTTGGGTCGTCCGTCATCATCGAGAATTGTGACATCCATTTCCCGATGATTTGGAATTGATGTAGCTCCCCCTGAAACAATTACTGGTTTTGGTTTCCAAATCTGTGTTTGTTTTTCATTTTTAACTTCTAACTTAACAGACTGTGTTTGGATAACCTCTGGTTTTAAAACCTTTTCAATTTCTTTTCTTTGTTTCCTTTTCTGTTTCATTTCCCGTTGTTTAACAAGACGAGGGTCCTGTCTAGGTGAAACAGATCTTTTATGGTAATTGTTACCATGGGGGACATCAACTTTGGCTTTTAACTTATGAAGATACGGACAGTTTCGAATTATGTGTCCAATTGTACCACATTCAAAACATGATCTTCGTTCAACAAACCCCGAAGCATCATGTGATCGTCTTGCCGATGATGATGAACTTTGTGATCTCGAGGTACTAGGTTTCGAACAGTTTGGTTCATTTCTTTTCAACACTGTTGCTTGTTTAACAAAATCTAAGTTAGATTTGTTTTCAAACGTTTCAATTTTGTCCGTTCCCTTAGATTTCACAAAGTTCACATTCTTTTTCTTCTTTTGATTCGGCTTCCTTTGAGTTTGAGTCGGTGTTTTACCTCTTGGTTTGGCATGATTTTGCTGTTTTTGCACTGTTGGTAATTTTTTATTGCCAAATTGTTTTCGAACTTCAGCCTTTGGAATTGGAGGACACTGTGTTACTGTAACATGTGATCCTGTCTTTCCCAAAAACTTACTTGTTGAATTTTCAAAGACTTTACTGATTAATGATTGATTAACATTCTTAATAGGAAAATCTTTGTCTGAATAAACTTTATCATCACCAACCAGAGTGTACAGCAAATCCACACTCTCCGACTCTTTTGCAGATGTGGACTCGGTTGGAACAGTCTTAGCAGGTTTTGCGGGAGGATCACATAGAATATGATTCTCAAGAGGTATGTCCTCTTCTTTGACTACCGCATCAGACTTTTCCGAATCAGTATCATCAGATTCATCATCAGAAGAATCAGTATCCTCAATCACAACTGGAGGAGTCTGATTCGGTTCAGCAGTTACAAATGTATCTGCTGACACATCCGAATCTGATGATACTTCCTTCTTGTATCCTAGTCCTGTTGCAAATTCATTAACATCTAGAGGAACAGATGGTTCAAAGTGAGTTCTATATTCCTCATCAGGCAGAGCATCGTAATTGTGTCTCACAGGTGGTGGACATTGTTTGTATCCAATGCATGTGACATCCTTTTTCTCTTTCTGAACATCAATGATGTGATCCAACACATAGCTAGAGCTTAAATAGCTGTCTAACTTAAGTCGGATCGCCTCACTTTCAGTTTTAACACAAGCCATTTCCTTTTGCATTACCTCAAGGCGAGTGATATACAAATTTATGTCAGTTTGTTTCCTGGAAACCATTTTTGTCAGCTCAGTTTTATCTTTCTTTAATTTTTCAATCATCGATTTAAATTCCTTTTCATGGTTTTCATAAAACATGTTGGCTTCTGTGCACTTAGAAAGATCCACGGTCAATTTCTGGTTGTGAATGAATGTCACATCATATTTCTCTTGCAAAGCCTCGTGTTTGCTTTGCAATTCACACCACTTTTCATTCAACGAAACATGTTTGTCTTGCAAGTCAAACAAACTAGCTTGTAAAGCATCATGTTTGCCTTGCAACTCAGACATGTTTGCATCCAAATCAGCACATCTAACATGCAATCTATCACAATTATCACAAATAGCAGCAGTGGGTTCATCGACACATACCTGACTTGATGAACTGTCGACATTAGCCATAAAGGCTGAATGGAGAGAAGACGAAGAATAAGCAGCTTGATCCACCAAAATAGATCTTCTTTGAGTTTCTGCTGCAGCTTCTCCCAATAGCCCATCAACATCTGCATCAACTGATGTACTTGATGTGTCATCCACCTGATCATTGCCTGAACTCGAGGATTCTTCATCTGAACTTCCACTGTAACCAGAAGAGTCTTCATCCTCAGAAGAGTCACCACCATTGATGGAAGATTCTCCACCACTGGCGTGATTTAAATCCTTCACGACCTCAGCAAAACAAGCTGTTCCATCTGGAGCATCATTTCCCAACTGGATTGAACAATCACAACCTTCATCTACTTGAACCACAAGTGCCTGGTTGGCATTTGATGGTCCTGTTTGACTCTGGTTGTTGACAGGCACCAATGTTCGCTCATTGTTCCTTCCTTGGTTCTGATTTGCCCTGTTGCCTTGACCTCTGAAAGGATTTTGGTTTCCATGTTGAGATGGCCTCGTACATTCACGTTTGAAATGACCACGTTCACCACAATTGAAGCATTTAACAGCCTGCTTATCAAACCCATACTTGGTGTCTTTCTTACTTTCCAAGCTGGTTCTGCCCGTTCTTTCCATGAAATCCTTTGCTCGCCTAACAGCACTGGCAAAGGCCCACTTGATGTCCATCATCTCCATCTCCTCTTTATCGATCTGCTGATAGTCTTCTTGAGTCAGATTAATGTTGCCAATCTGACCTTCCACTAATCCACAGTATGCACTCACCAAAGTGTTTAGAAGCTCCATATGTTCTTTTGCTACTTCAACACTGACTTTAGAGAAACTTGAGGTGTCGAGCCGTACTGTATTTGGCTTTGATTGCTGACTAGCAGATGATGTGCTTCCATAACATGCTTGCTGTTGAGGAGGAAGTGGTTGAGGGACTGGTTCAAGCGGATTTCCATACATGTCTGTTGTTGGAGGAGGAATGCCATACAAGCTAGTGCTAGACACAAACGCTGTTTGAATTGGAGCGTGTGAAGAAGGTTTTGTAGAAGTGCCAGAAGTTCCAGAAGTTCCATAATACATTTCAGGATTTTGTGGCACTGGAACTCTTTTTGCCTTGAGAGTTTCTTCCTGATTCTTGTTTTCCAGGAGTTGAGCAAAGTCATTGAAGTTTGTTGTAGCTAAAGTGCCATTGTACTTCATGATTTCCAAGAAGGTATTCCATTGAGGTGGCAGTGCATCTGCAAACTTTTTCACTATCTCTGCTGAAGTTGTTACAACCCCAATATTTCCCAATTCAGTCAGCAAATGATTGAATCGACTTGTCAAATCTCCTAAAGATTCATTCTCCATACAGGTAAAACCACAAACTCTTTCTTTAGCAGGTCTTTTCTCAATTGACGTGTCGCTTCATTTCCTACGCCCCTTATCTTCAATGCGTCCCACAACGTCTTCGTTGTCTTGTAACTGACAAATTGATGATAAATATCTTTACTTAACGCCTGAGTAAGAATGGCATATGCCTTCTTTTCCAAATCATAGACCTTCTTCTGATCTTCCGTAAGATCTGCAAACGTAGCAGCAGATGATGCGGCAAGCTCTATTGTTTGATCAAAATCTGTGATGAAACGCAACCACAATTCTGTATTTTGACCAAGGACGTATGTATGAAATCTATCAAACCATCCCGGATATTCACTTAAGTGCATCAACTTTGGAGGCCTATTCAAACTTCCCGTTTCACTCTCGCTTAACAAAATGCTTTGAACACTTGGAGTTTGATTTGATACGAATGCCCATTGACCGGTAGATATAGCATTAGCTTGCGAAGATACAGGTACGGGAGATTCGGCCCATGCAGGAGATGCAGGTAAGGGAATACCCCACATCGAATTCATGTTTGATCAAGAAAAAGAATACCTGAAAATCACAAACTTGTTAAACATAAACAGAATAAGGATCGAAAGATCAAGCCTTGTTCGAAGGATCAACAGTGTTCGAAAGATCACTGTTGAGTTTCGAACAATGATTTCGAAAGACTCTCCAATCGAAGGATCCTTGTCTTTCGAAAAAGAACTGTAGACCGAAAGATGTATGCTTCGAAAAGATTCCTTGGATCGAAAGATAAGTCACAGACTTCGAAGGATGTTCGAGGATGATTATCTATCGAACCTCCTTTGATCGAAAGATGATCTTTCGACTTCGAATGATATCTTTCGAACGGACTAACACAGTTGACAAAGAGTGACAGGTTGGTGAAAAAGTTGATGGGTTGGTAGAAACTTTCGGCAGAAGGCAGAAGGTATGGTCAGACCATATCTTTTGCATGCAATTTGAACAATAAAATATTACGAAAACGAAAGTTCTTATCCAGAAACCGGTACCGGAATAAGCCGGAATTTTGGCCGGAAATGACCAAACTTCTTAAAAACAGATTTTTAAGTTACCCAACCCGTTCCTTAACACACCCAATAAGTTTAGAACACGTTTAAACGTCTGAAAATGCGAGAAAAACACAGAAAACGATTGCTAAACCAAGAGAGTTTTTGTCCAAAACACTCCAAAGCTTGTATAAAACCCGGTTTTTAACAAGGAAAAGAGCCACGGCTCTGATACCACTTGTAGGTCCCTCGGAGGTTGAGGTATAACCTATTCCTTGTTATATCTAACACACTAGCAAGTGCGGAATCCAAGCTAGCATGCAAACCGGGAGTTTATACGAGAACAAGCACAAACACAACACACAAACTTCACCGATTAACACCACTTGTATTAATGCGTATGAAAGGTTCGGTTACAGCACAAGGTTTACAAATGTATTCTGTAAACTCTCTCTCTCGTGTGTGTGTTCTCTCAACAGAATGCTCTCTCTGTTTTCTTAGCTCTCCTTTTGTCTATCTAGTGTCTCTACTGAAATGAACACACAACATGGGTATATATACCCAACACAGATCGTCTGGTCGAAGGATCAGATAGACTGATCGAAGGATCATCTATCGACCAGAAACAGCTCGAAGGATTCATATGTACCTCGAAGGATGACATCTTTCGAGGTCCATCAATCGAAGGCTTATCTTTCGAGCTCATCGAAGGATCTAAACTATCCTTCGATGACACATCCTTCGACCTAAACATCTTTCAACCAATGTGTTGACTGTTTGGCCAAGTCAAACCGGAGGATGGTTGACTTGGTCAAACTTACAAGACTAACAAAGACATCGTTTGGTATCATCACAATATACAGACAAAGTACAGACACAAGTGCACCAACAAACTCCCCCTTGGCTGTAGCTTTGTCTTTATCGTTATAACTTGATCTTTGTCTCGATCTTTGTGTCTTCAAGTCTTTGACGTCCTTTCAAGTCTTCAATGTCGGAGGATCTTTAAAGTCTTCACGTCTTGAAAGCAGAAAGTGTATCAACAAACTCCCCGTTTTATGTAGGAAGTGTGTTGACAAACTCCCCCTTAACATAAGCTCCCCCTTGAGTTATGCTCGTGAAATACTTGTTCTTTATGAATTGAGATCCTTGTGGTGTTGAAGATGGTCAGCGGCAACTCGATCATCTTCATCATTTAAGTGCCTTCACGTCGTGTCTTCATTCCGAAGCTTGTCATCGACCATGTTCCCCTTGCCTTTAGAATCTGCACATGCAAGAAATCTAAACGCGTAATGAGAACAACTGCTTGGAATATAGTAAGCAAACGACACACATGTGACCATTGTTCAATCAACTACCGTCCGACAGTTTGAAAGTTCAATAAAATTTATCAATTTCAGTTTTTAACTTTCAAAACTTGCAAATTTCGACCGTTTATGAAGATTTAGTCGTTTCGGTTTTCGTTCAGGTTTCAGGTAACGAAGACTCGAGCTCCAACATCGTACGATCGAAAATAAAATAGAAATAAAATCTTTTTGGCTTTTATAAAGTTTATATTAAAACAGATTTTAGGTGTGTTTTAATATTTGAAATGTAAAGACTGAAAGCAGTAAATAAATATATACAGAGATTCTTTTTGCGAGTTTCGAGGGTAAGAGAATCATATCAGTGTATGGTCATGTCAAAACGCTCTCGTTGTTCAATTAATTAACATTAAGATAAGCATCCTATAACAATTATCGGTATTGTTGTCCACATAAGCTCAACTTATCATTTGTAATCATGGCGAGGGGATACGTTAAGGTATGATTTATACTTACCGACCGGTGTTCATCCACATCACGACACATTCCCGTATCAAGGTATGCACGAGGGTTCATCTTACCGGTGAGTATACCGATTATCATCTGTTTGACCGTATATGATGTGAGATTCTCACTTATTTTGATTGAAAACAAGCCCTATGTGATAGAATCACTTATTGATGAGGAACTTGATTTTCGATGCATGAGGGCACAGGAGCAAGTCCGTGAACAGGTCAGTACTTTCGTACAGCAGAGAGACGAACTTGACTCCCGGATAAATGTGATATTTTATCACTTATTTTGAGGGACATGTGATTGTTTATCACTTATTGAGGTCGAATGCAGTATGTACACGTATGTATGGTATCATGGAAGTTCTAGACTTGCGTCCCCGTTATTTTTCGGTAAAAGATACAACCATGATACCCAGATGATAAGCAGCATAAAGACCGAATATCTCAGAACCTCGGCAATCTCTCAAACGAAATTTCGGTACTAAGACCATATGCCAATGAATGGTTCCCACCCAGTCTTCAGTCGATTTAAGTTTATATCACCCTGCACACTTTAAAATGATTGTGAGCCTACCGATACATCTTATATAGAACTGCTTATCGTTTTTCATTTAAGGTTTAAAGAGGTTTAGACAGACCACTGATGTACTATCATTTTGGTATGCGAAAAAAGATGAAGGAATAAAATCAGATGGCGGTGGTTAGTGATGGGCGATGATGGTGCGTGGTGCGAGGTGTCAGTTGTAGTGGCGGCCGTGGTTGGCGGTGGTGGTAGGTGGAGACGACGGCAGATGGTGACAACGGTGGTGGTGGTGGATGACGATGGAAGTAGGTGACGGCGGTGGTGATGTTGGTGGCAGGGGTGGTCGGATGTGGTAGCAGCAACGACGGTGATCGGATGTGGTAGCGGTGGTGGCGGTTGATAGTGGTGGCGGCCGTAGCAATGGTGGTGGCGATGATCGGAGGTGATAGTGGCGATGGTGTGTGGCGGCGACGGCGGCGGGGACAGAGGTGGGTGGCGGCTGTAGGTGGTGGAAGCGGAGGTGGGTGAGGGCAACGGATGACGGTGGTGGTGGTGGTGGTGGTGGTGGGTGGTAGCAACGATGGTGGGTTGTGGTGTTCTTAATGAAGGGTGAAGAGGGAATGTAATGGAAAAAAACAGGGGGGGCGGATGGAATGATTTTGAGGGAATTGAATGCATTTTGGAATGGACGATTCCATTCCATCGACCAACCAAACACTCTTTTCTTCCTTCCCTCACAATGGTCCATTCCATTTCACCTCTCATTCCTGCATACCAAACGCTACCTAAGTCCTAAGTAGGGATAGCAATCTCGTGGGTTTGGGATGTGTTTTGGCAATCCCAACCCCATGCCTAAACAATATAATCTAAGTTTGGGATAAGGCTAAAAAGTGTTAAAAAGAAATTAGCATATGGTGTCGTAAAGTCTTAATTTTTTAGGCATGGTGTTTTACACTGATACCATGTGAAAAAAGAAATAAATCTAACACCATGTTCACACAAGAAAAAAGCACCGACACACGCCTAAAAAATTAAGACACCATGTATGTGTTCTTTTCCTTTTTACTACTTTTAGGCAATATATTTTTCTTTTTTAACACAACTCAACCTTATATGTATGTTGTTATATATTGAGCATAAAAACTTGTACCTTGTTGGTTATTGAGTTTACATAATACATTAAGCAAGGAAAGGGTATGTTTTGTTGTATGAAGTAACACAGACAGTTGAAATGATTGACAAAAGAAGTGGAGTCCAACCATTCATGTAGTAAATGTTAGCATCTAAGGGGAGGGGTGGTCACTAGTGACCATTTTTCCATCACTCACAATATCCAATCATGTTCCGCCATGTCAGCAACCATTTTTCCATCACTCACAACTTTTTTTAGTGGGGGTGGTCATCACTCACCACCACACCCAACAATTTCCCCCAACCAACAATTACACTCACAAAAAAAAAAAAAAAAAAACCATCACGCGTTGAAAATATCACGAAATCGGATTTTCGTTAATATATAGCGCGTTATACGATGAGGTCGGGGTGGGATTTTGAATGTTCCACGCGTTATAATCCATGTTCCACGCGTTATAATCCATCCACCCCGCCTGGCCTAATAGTACAAGATACATCCAATCATTTCACATGAATCCAGCCTGTGTGAATAAATGCTGGGAACAACCTAATAACTCCATGGAAACTCAAACTCAAACTCTTTCTCCATTATTCAACACTTAGATTGAGTCTTCCAATTATTTATATTATCCTATCAGCCTTTTTCATTTTCTATATTTTATTTCAGTTTCATATCTTTCTTGAGGTCCTGAAAACCCATATCAAATCTTTTGGGGATAATCTGTTGATCCAATTTTATGGGACATGTTAGCTAGTGGTCTAAAATCACTGGAATCCATGGTCTGACCCCACTTTTTGTCTAGCTTATCCAATGTCTTTTGTGTTTTAGATTTTAGTTATCAATATTGATATAGTGTTCAATCTGTATCATATATATTATATCAGCAATCTTTCCTTGTTGTATTATGTGCACTAAAGATGACACCTTTCGCGGGCGTAACATATTTTGGAACAAAACATAACAAACCAGCATAATAAATACTATGATAAATACACCCAAAAAAAAACTTTTACATGATCAACATATAATGCATACTTAGGTTGTAACTATATATTTATTACCATAACTACAAGACGCTTTTCTTTATCATCACTTGCCCGGAACATGGTCGGGCTGAGATGAGCCCGTGCCCATTGACTTTCCGTGGTTGACCTGTTGCCTGTAGAACTCTGCCATGTTGTTGTACATATCCATATTTATATGCTGCACGGATAAATAAATAAAACGTAAAATAGTTAATCACTTTGAAGTTGAAATAAAACTTGGATTACATTTTTTTGATTCTGGACATACTTGTGCTAGAAGCGCGTTATGTGGATCGCTGAAAGGAACTGTGGTGTTGGTGGGCAGGCGGTTGTGGATTGTTGGTGACGTGGCGCCTATGTGGAGGGGGCTAATCATTGTTTGTGGGATCATGAAGGGATTCTGAGCTGGCGGCGGCATACCAATCTGGAAGCCTAATCCCATTCCCATTCGGGCTAACATCGACATCTGAAACTGCTGCTGCTGTTGTTGTTGCTGCAATTGTAGTGGTACCGGTATCATCATTTGCTGCGGTGGAACTGACATGTTTTTCATTATTTGCACATGTGCTTGAAGCTTCTTTAAGTAATCTATCACTTCATCCAACATTGAAGCTTTATCCGTCTGTATAAACAATTTCCAAATTTAGATACTTTTCACACTGTTGACTTATGAAGTCAAATTACTAATTTATTACTTTAAATCTAGATGAAAAGTGATCATAGTTTTCAATCTTTTTTGATAACCCAATTTACCTTATGCTATTTTCTATATATGGATAGGTCTTGGTGCAAAATTATTCAAGAAATGAATAATAATTTTAGATATGGAAGTTGACAGGATTGACTTTAAAAGTCAAACAGCAAAAAAGAAGTTAAGAAACACATAGATTAAATTCTGACCTTATTAGCATTAGGCACAAGCTTTTGTAGAGCTTTCATCTTCTGGTTAATCCTTTCTCTTCGTCGCTAAAATAACGATATATCACATAAGATCACATTTAATGTTTTAAAATTTTAAACTTTTATACTTATAGTACCTTTTCTTTTATAAATTAACTTACAAACAACTTACCCGTTCGGACTGATTATGAACAGCAGCCGCTCGGCTTCTCCTACTCGATCGAGACCGAACTGTTTCATCCTCAGTCCTGCATTCTTCTTCTTTATTTTCCTGTTCAATATCAAGAAACTATTAACCAACCAATATGGTTTGCTTGTAAAAAGTTTATTTATTAATAAGTGTTTGAAAATATTTACCGATCCATATTGACAAGCAGAATCATCATCTGTGTTTTTACTCTTCAAGCTCTGATTAGGCGAGTCGGATGAAGGCCATGTCATCATAGTAGTGTCATTATCTTTGCTGTTGCTAACATTATCTTCTTGCAAACCCAAATTTCCTACACATTGATCATGGACAATAGCCGATGATCTGGGCCGCTTCTTTAGGTAACTCGGGCCCGCGGTATCGACCCAATTCCCGCTGGAAGATGCAACATTTGAGCTTAGATTGTATGTTCTTGGTAGAATTTGACTTGTTTGTAGATCAAACTCTTGATGTTGACTTTGGTTGTAATATGTTGTAGCATGATGAACAATGGATTCTAGTGTTTCATTGGTCCTTCCAAGCTCATGCATGGCTGGTTGACCATTTTCCCATGTTATTTCTGTAACTCCATAGTCACTCACCCTGAAAATTTACACAAATAAATAGTAAGTAAATTACTCATACATGATATACTAGAAATGATAATAAATGAAAGAAAAAGAAGAAAAAAAAGAGAGAGAGAAAAAAAAAAAAAAAAAAAAAGATGAATTCTTGGTGTTTTATGTCAACTTTTCATACTATTAGGAACCTGGTAAATGTCATTTATTTCTGTGCAAATGGATGATGAATACACACACACAGCCACTTGCAACTAGCAAGACATAGGTGCTTTATAAAGAAAGGCTAGACCTTTTTCCAGAAGAGCATTGTACAAACTTGCTTGCACAAAGTACAAGTGAATGAATAACCTCTGGAATAAGGTTTTACCCAAAAAAGGAAGTGATTCTATTATAGTGGGCATGTACATGGGGACAACAGGAGGTGTATGCGGTTGCTGCTGCTGCCTATGCATGTGGGAAGGATCTTTATCTTTCTTCTTGTTTTTTGCTTTCTTCTGATGCTCTCAGAATCCAAATTTGGTATTCCCCACTTACTTTAGGGTCATATATATATATATATATATATATATATATATATATATGACAAAGATCCGTTAGGAACCACCCTTTATTGCGAGAACCGCGAGAACCAATGTGAACACAATAAAAAATGCCTAAAAATAGCTAAAAAAACACACAAAATTTTAATTTTTTTAATATTTTTTATAAAAAAAATCGCTACTTTTAGTAGCAAAATTTTTTTTTTTTTTAACATAAAAAATATTAATTTTTTTTATAGATTTTTTAAGGTTTTTTTGGGGTTTACTTTTTAGCATTTTAGCTTGGGGTGGGGGGGGGGGGGGGGGGGGGGAGAGGTTAGGTTTTTGGGGGGTGGGGGGAGGGGTTTTTTTTTTTTTTTTTTTTTAGTGGGGGGGGGGGGGGGGGGGGGGTTAGGTTTTTTTTAGCTATTTTAGGTTGTGTTTACATTGGTTCTCGCGGTTCTCGCAATAAAGGTGGTTCTCGCATGAACCTTACCCTATATATATATATATATATATATATAGAGAGAGAGAGAGAGAGGTTAACATACTCACGGCTTATCATACTTCACGTAGGAGACAATGGTAACCGTTGGATCATGGGTATAATCACGCATGGAACATATAATCACGCATGGGGACCACATAATCACGCATGGGATCCAAAATCACGCACGTTATTTTGGTCAAAAAAATAATTACGCATGTTATATATTTCGTGGGAAGTGACGTGTAAGTACTGTACGTTAAGGCGTGAAGTATATTATACTTTCTCTATATATATATAGGGTAGGGTTCATGCGAGAGACCACCTTTATTGCGAGAACCGCGAGATCCGATGTAAACACAACAAAACAAACCCACTACACCACCAAAAACCAAAAAAACCTACCCCCCTCCCACCCAAACTAAATGCTAAAAACTAAACCATAAAGCTAAACCCTCAAAAAACCTAAAAAAACTAAAAAACACACAAATTTTTTTTATTAACGAAAAAGTAGCGATTTTTATAAAAAAAATGTTTTTGTGTGTTTTTTAGATTTTTTAGGTATTTTTGGTTGTGTTCACACTGGTTCTCGCAATAAAGGATTGTTCCTAATGGATCATTCTCATTTATAATAATAATAATAATAATCTTACAACACCCCCCCCCCCCCCCCACCCCCACCCCACCCTCTCAATGGTTTAGATTTTTGAGGAGATTCTGTGCTTTACAATTGGATATTTTTGTATGTGTTTTGCTTCTCTTATTTTCAATCACCATATTTAAGCTTATTCTATGTGCGTGTTTTTTTGGATTTGTCACTTTCTTTCTTTCTTTTTGTCAAGTCCTTGTCTTTGTTCATCACAAATTTGCTATCTAATTCAGCGAAATGATGGATGGATTCGCGCGAAACCCATCACTAATTTCGTTGCTCAAAGCAAACGAGCATTTTTAATCTTTACTAAGCCTGTCAAAATGAGCAGGTGGGGTGACATGTCAAAAGGAGTTTCGTCAAAAAAGGTAATGAATCCGTATGCAAATTTGTTTTGTCCAAATCATTGTCACCCTTAAATATTTACCTTTACATGTTTTAAACTCGTGTTGTATACTAATAATATATTTATATGTCTAGTATAAGGTTTAAATACGGTGTATTAGACTGTAAAAAAAAAGGATGAGAATGAATTTAAAGATACAATATTCCCTGTATAAACTTTAAAAAACAAACATGTGGTTTAAAATAGTTTAGAAAGAGGTTTAATTGGGTCAATGGCTGATTATAGTTAACTTGGGACCATTCAAACTCTGGGCTTCGTCCACATCTTTAAAGAGCTTAGTTGGGTTACCTTGTATCCAAGGGAAACTTGGTGGCTTAGGTTCCTTATGGAGTTATGACAAGTGCATTTACAAATTTTGTTTCCGTTTTCTTTATCTCACAAAAGTAGTATAACAAAATCAAAATGATTTTTAAGATAAAATTATACATCTGTGTCCGAATAATAATTTATCTGAATAGTCATGAAAGAATATTGTGTATCCATCATCATAACTGAACGCAAAAATAAAGCCCATACTAGAATAATAGGATGCTCAACAAAAATTTCCGTTTTTTAGTATAAAATGAAATTATGTTTTAACATTTCAACATTTTTTATAATAGATGAGATATTTTAGTTTTACATTTCAACATTTATGATGATAGATGAAATATAATTTAGTTTATATCATGCCTATAGATATAAAAACTTAAAATAACATGGATAGTGATGTAAAAATAATTATTATCATGACTTCTTTTGAAAACCTTAACTATATATAAATAAAAAAAATGCGATGTATGTTTTCTGAACCACAAAAATATCAAAACTAACTAAAACTTTTTAACATTCATTTATTTGATTTTGAAGTTTTCATAGAAGTAAATGATCATCAAACAAATGTTTGTTCATCAATCTTGTACACATAAAAATTAATTGGATGGAAGAGGAAAATGAAAACCTCCCATCATTGTTGACTTTGATCTAATTCCTCTTTTTTTTAGGGTTATTGAATTTTAATAATTATAAATTTCACCTGTTGGCCGATAATAATCTCAACTCTAAAAATTCCCTCAAACAATCCCAATTTGTAAGAATTTGGCCCCCAACGATCCTTTTTTACTGCATGTGCACTTAAATCAATTAACAAGGCTGCAGGTGCACTTGAATCTATTAAGGATGTCAAATTCTTATATGTTAGAAGAGAATCAATGGGAGCAAAATTCTTACAAGTTAGGATCGTTGAAGTGAATTTTAAAAATTAGGATTATTATCGGCCAATAGGTGAAACTTATGATTATTAAAATCTAATAACCCTTTTTTGAAATCATATAACTTTATATATTTTTTATTTGTTATAAAAATATATAATAGAAATTACGAATTTAAATACCTTTAATTTGTGTTATAGTATTATTGAATAAGTTTGATAAAAAAAAAAAAAAAAAACAAGGAAGCCGTGCATAATTACTTAACAAAATTGAGTAAGTATCAATATAGGTTAGAGATGGGCATAATAACCAGTTCCAAACTTGAACCGGTAGAACCGACTTGGAACCGGTTTGAGTTCCTACCTGTCTTATAGAAGAACCGGTTCCGGGTTCAAAAAACTCGTCGGTTTCAACCCGGTTCCACATTTTATAAATAAAATCGGTTCGTACCCGGTTCCTACCCGGACCAAAACCAGCATCAGCGTGATGGTAGAGACGTTGGGATGAATACAAAAGAGTGAAATTACATAGGTTGTAGCTTTTTCAGGTAGCCGGAGTTGACGTCTGCAAGTTTTGTTTGTGGTGAGATATGGCGATGCAGAGCAAAATAAAGGAGATGGTTTATTACAGTGTTTTCAAGACTGAGATTAGTTTACTAGCCTAGGCTAGGGTAACAGTTGTTTGCAAAATGACAACTTTTAGTACTTGTGACAGAGTTTTGTCTTTTGCTTTTTTTAATATTTTCTGTCTTTAAATTACATTATCATATATTCTATTAAATATATAATGTAAATGTACTTTCCCCTATACCAGACACCATGGAAGAACACAAGAAAACTAAAACTAAGAAGAAAGCCATTTGATGAGTTAATTAGGTTTGTAATTTGATAACACATAAAAGATGAACGAAACGCGGGTAGGAACTGGGTTCCTACAATATTTTTTAATGGTTAAAACCCGGGGGTAGGAACTGGGACCGGTTACACCAAGAACCGGTTCCAACCCTACCCGGAACCGGGTTACACTTGGTTCTAGTTTTTAATGGTTAAAACCCGGGGTAGGAACTGGAACCGGTTACACCAAGAACCGGTTCCATTGACACTCATTCAAGAACCGGGTACGGTTTGAAACCGGTTTCCGGTTATTAAAAAGAACCGGATATGCCCATCTCTAATATAGGTTACCTATTTATTTATATATGTTTTGTAATTTGTAAACATAGGTTGCTTAATTAGTTATATATGTTGTGTGCAAGTTATGGTATAGACACATATAACACTTGCCGCAAGACACATGTCATATTTTGATAGCCTCATACACTTCGCATGTTAAAAAAAACTTTGTACATCCACTCCTTTATATGTATAGAGAAAGTGTAAAATATATTACGGCTTAACGTACATCACGTACGACAACGTGCGTGATTTTGTTCTATAACATGCGTTATTAATGTTTTCAATATGCGTGATTATTGTTTTCAACATGCTGGTTTTGGATTTGTTGAGTTATAACGTGCGTGATTTTTAAAATGAACGTGCGTAATTATCTGTCGTACGTGATATACGTTTAAGCCGTAATGTACGGTAACCTTCCTCTATATTGATATACTATTATTTAATTTATTTTGTGTGGTATATCTAGTTCGGATACGATGGTCCAAAACCGTCCACCTTGTACCCCCTTAGGAAACAATAAATGGTCCAAGTCGGTATTATTTACTTAGTTCCACTAGTCTTCCTTTTTTTTTTCCAACTCATCTTATCTAGGGTTGAATATATGTGTATTTGTTTATACACACACATAAGATTTAGACTATTTATATTCTTCTTTATATCATTTTAATTAAACTTTTTTTACATGTTTTTATTACGTAATACCTCAATTTTAGAAGACACGAGCTCATTCATACATGTATAAGTTTGTCGATTTGGTTTGCACTTTTCCTATTCAACAAAAATAATCGATAAACAAAGTAGCTAAAAAGTAGATTAAGTAAATAAGTGCTAAAACGATGTG